>CM060962.1:56154374-56754374 GCA_030765045.1 Tenodera sinensis | reverse complement strand
AGCGATTTTTAATGCATTTTCTGTTCACGCTGTCATGTTGGATATTTGAATTTCCTATATTCACGTACCTCCGTGTTTTTCCTATTCCACTGTGTGTTTGATACACTTATCGTTGCACATGCGGAATATAATCATAAAGGCTCAAATTTTTAGGTAAATAAATATTTTGTTTGCATCCTAACACGAGCTTGAAACTAAGTTCAATATTCTGGATATTCACACTGCAGCAAATATTTTAAGCTCTATTACACATAAAAAACCCATATTTTCTGAGGTTTAAGTAAATAAATATTTTTGTATACTCAAATAAATTACACAAAAATTGCATACAGGGAAAATTTATAAATAATTTCCACATTTTTACATAAGGTCATATAAAAGCAGCAGCAGAATTATTTTTAAAAAGTCACCATATAATTTCTGTAATGCTCAATTACATAGGCCAAATATCGCAAAATGTTATTAATTGTTGGAAGAACTGACCTATTCAGCATGGAACCTCTTGAGTTGGAAGAAATTATAAACATCAAGCTTTTTTCAAGTCCCCAAGATAAGAACAGGGATTTCTTCCCTTGCCATGTGCTTGATTAAACATTTGTTATCACTTCACAGGCTACTGGTCCATACTGTAAGTGGCCAATAAACTGTATAGTCAATTATTCATTTGTACATCCGCAAAGTTTATACAGTCTTCTAGTTGTGTTGTGGTGTTGGGAAGTTACATATGGACAGTTTTGAGGCCACAGTGGATTACACATGTCCAAAGTGAAAAGTAGAGTAAGTTACCGTGTGCAACAATAATGTGCTGTGGAGTGTAAGGGTATTTTCAGTTGTGATTGTAAAATCCTGTATTGTCAGCCATGTGGTAAAGCTATAACAGTACACCAAAGTTAACAAGTAACCAACATTTAAATGGCAACAAACATTCGAAATTCAACGTCAATTCTTAGTCACAATCGTCAATCTTTCGGGATGGAAAATTAAAGTAAGCGTGTGCTTTTATACTGTAAATGAGTACTAGTTGATCCCTTCCAGGAATAATGTCTGGTGAGTACCGCGTACATTTAAGTTAGCTCCGCCACCAAGATCTGAAAAAAAAAAATGTTTTTTTGTTTTGGTACATACTTGAGCACATGAAAGAAAAAAATCATTTCAGAAGCTTTCAGCACCTAAAAATCCGAGACTAACTCACTCGTACTCTCTTCTTGAACTTTACCATTTAAGTATTACCTGGGCGTTTGCATTATTTTTACTCCCTCTACTAAGTATAGTAAGTAAGGAAAGTAATTGTATTTCAAAAATTTTATTTGGGGATTTCAACAGAGGCCCGTCTGAATCAAAGAAAAAGAAGTGTGTGTGGGTGTGTGTGTGTGTGTGTGTGTGGGTGTGTGTGGGTGTGTGTGTGTGCGTGCGTGTGCGTGTGTGTCTGTGTGTGTGTGTGTGTGTGTGTGTGTGTGTGTGTGTGTGTGTGTGTGTGTGTGTGTGTGTTTGTGTGTGTGTCTACGCCTATGTGCCTGCCTGTCTCTGTCGCTGTGAAGATGCTCAAGAACCAAAAGTCGGTTTACTACCAAACTTAGTATTTAAGTTGGGTACCTTCCAAGGATGTGACACACAGATTTTCAAGAAAATTTCCCCCACCCCATACTAACGTTTACTTATATAACATTTTTCGAACACTTTGACTTTGTCAAAAATGGCTTCAAAGATCTTCATTAAAATACGTTTAGGATATTTTCATGACAAATGAAGTGTAGATCTTGCATTTTCTGGCAAAGTCCTGAGAAGTTTTCTTCATTCTGGGTGACTTTTGGATAACTGGTTAACCGTAAGACAATAATGACGAAGAGAGGTGACAGGAATACAAGCAATTATTTACCCTCTGCACTTACCCCATAACCAAATGCAGGGCACCTCTCATTTCCAGTTCTGTTTGCTCACGGATACACATATTTCTACAAACAAGGCACTTTTCAAGGCGTGCAGTGGTGGAGCCGAATAGAAACAAGATGTATTAGTTTTGTCAAATTTCAAAACCTGTGCAAATTCACAGAAACACAATTAAATAGTAATACCACCCAATAAAGATAGTTTACTGCATAAGTGTTAGAAGAGAATCACTCATTCTAAATCAGAAACTGCATTATAATATAACGTAATTGACACAAATGTTTATTAGTTTGAAAAGAATTCTTATTTCATTATAAATATAGGAAGACAAGTTAGAACGATTAAACGTTTTTTATGTCTTTCCATATAATATTGCATTATGGTTACTGTAAACGTTTGCACTTTTTTTTATTATTATTTTTTTTTTTTTTTTTTTTTTTTTGAATTCTAAGGGCAAAGTTAAAAGCTTTCTTATAACACAGAATCATTTAACCTAATAAATGCTGCTTATTTCTAGCAATATTTGTAACGTTTTCCGTAATAGTCATTCATTAATATCTTGTAGCTAAATCTAAAGATAATAGAAATGTGTCTTTTATACGAGTAACTGCCCTTCTCGTTAAAAGACCTTTCCTTGTTCTCAGTACAGCGCCACGCTTCTTGTCCCGTATTGCAAAGCTGTCAAAATTCATTGGTCGGAAGTTATGCCTCGCCCCTTGTGAGACCCCGTGAGAGGGTAAGAAACTGAGAGATGGTCCCAAACTGTGCATATTCCTAAATTCGATTTGTGTACCGTTTATAATTCTGACAGCTTACCATATTTGTATCGCAAAATATTAATTATGCCACCTGTTTTGTGTACATTCACCACATTCTTCTCACTCAATTTAAAATTAATGGTTTGGTTGCTGGCTTATAGAACTGGTTACAGGTAGTGGATTTGTGCAAAATATTTCCCTGGAGGAAAGAACTTAAAGCGACCCTTCCTTTCTGTAATGTAAGTTCGGGTTTCTCCAACTCTTTTAGTGTGTTTTGTGTTTGGAGCATGTTCTTTGCGGTAGTAAATCCACACAAAGAGCACGAAAAGACGGGAAGAGAAACAAAAACACTTAGTTTCACGGAAACCCCGCTTTAAGCAGACTGCGGTATTCAAATGAGACCTAGGTCGTATACATGCTTTACACGTCAGGAGGTAAAAGGCACCCAACCTTGTGGAGATTCCGGCTTTACATGTCTCTCCCCTTGCAAACTTGTAATGTTCTCTCAGAACAGTTTTCAGTGCATTTCACCTGAGAACATAGCGCTAAATCTTCACACAAAGTTCTCGTGTTGCTGCTTTATAAAGGCATAGCACTTCTTTTGTAGATTAAATGAATCGCAGCAATTCATTTCCTTAAGTTAAGTACCCAATATTACACTCGGCATTTTACCTGGAATTTTCTTAAATTGTTACTCCTGCATTTGGAGCGATGCTGCGGATGAGGACTGTTTTTTGTTTACGGATAGTCTCAGTTAAAGCAACCGAGCGAGATAGCGCAAGTGGTCACGGGTTCAGTCTTCGCCGACTGCTTAGATTCTTGACATTGGGTTTTCTATGGTTTCCCTCATATCAATTAGCAAACCTCATCTTCATGCAATGGCTTTCCTGTCCCATTAATTCCCTTCTAATCCATTTTCGGGGGAGGGGGGGGGGGGGTAGGACTAGACGACGACGTTTTGTGCGTTTCGGCTGGACGGTAGACGTACGCTGTGTAAAGTTTTCCTGCCAGTCCGGTAAGGTCCCGCCTCCACACAGTTTGTTCACCAGCTCATGGTCCCTGTCAGGAATGGAGCCTGACATTACGACAGTAAACAATACCAGGTACACAGCAACATCTGAAGCAGGAGTCGTGCTTCTGGTCGTACTTACACAGTGGTGCCAACCTTGGAATATGGATTTGCGCTAGCTCAAAATAGCAAGTTTAACTGTTATTTTCAGTTCATGGAGTGTATTTAGCTTATAAAACGTAAACGACGTTTTCAACAACTCCATCTTTCTCCCACTGATCATTTTCTACTTTTTCTATATTTTTTTCGAAAACGCTGCCAGTCTGTTTCGGTCTCAAATGGTATATCTTCGAGCGTTATTTGGTGCAATTCCTATAAGGATAAGTCACTTGTTACATTATTTAAGTATTCATTTCACCGTGGCCCAAGCTAGTTTTATGAGCTAGTTCTTTGGCCCAATAGAGCCATGGGTGCGTCCGCTTTAAGAATCTCTTTAGGTTCGTTTGTTTCAACCATCCTATAAAAATCTGTTTTACAGCATAGAACTGTCACTCTGAACCCCTTTATACCGCAGCCACAGGATCATAGTGAGTTTTACAGCACTCTTAGGCGGGGGCTTATTTACTTCTACACTACTGTTTTCATTACTTCCGACATAAAACTAGTGACTCGCACCATCTTACAACTGAAATTAAGAGAAATTAGCAGCGAGTAAACATAGCGTTGGGGTAAGCTGCCAACGTAATCAGTAGAACGGCGTTTACGCACAGCTTACAAAACTCGCATTATACTACATGGTATGTCTCTCCTCTACCTTTCGTTCCCCCAAGACCATGAAGTGGTGAACAGAGAGTAGGTGGGAACCACCAGTAGTGAGGGTCGAGCTGTGGGTGTTGCATGAATGTGTACTGTAACAGTTAGGGACCCCATCCATGCTTACGCCCGTCGTTATCCGTATCTGATCACCCTTCGGGTCTCTCCACTCATTCTTCTCTCCTAACGCTGACACTAGCGCCACAAAATGCCTAGTAGTCTGCTTACACAGCTACTCCTAGCTAATGTGGGGGACCCTCCGTTGCCATCTACCTTTACCTTCACCATAGCGAAAGCAGACTTTAAAACAGACACCGGCAGGCACACTACTCTAGAGCGGTGGGCGGTAGACGGAGCCCAGAGCTTGCTTGCCGAGCATGGGCCAGTGAGGCCACAGAAGTGGATAGCAGTGGGGGTTCAATGTTTGGCATAGCAATAATTGTACATGACTTCTTGATGAAAATCTTAATGCAGTAATTAGAATCACGGCAGCAAGAAAATATCCCCAAATATTCATAGGCTGGTCAACAGAAAACTAACCAACAAAATACGAACATTTATTATAAGCTACACTTTAATTTTCTTGTATTTCATAATTTTAATAAGCTATTCACAATTTCTCTTCAGTGAGACCCTTAATTGGTCTTAATGCATTATCCGCCTTGGGTTTTTATATTATGGGATATAATATTGTACCTGCTACATTTAAGGGTTCATCAGTTAAGTGTGGAAAATTCGTTTATGTTTATGTTTTGCTGATAGTGACTTTCGCGCGTCTCTGTGGCCCGTCTTCCTGTGGCTCAGTGGTTCCTTCCCTTACCTCACTTCATCACTGCCTCTTGGGGGTGTTAGCGCACAATAAACTTGCGTAGGTCAAGGTGTGCTTGGGGTCCTCCCCGCGTTTGTGCCCTTTACCTTACTTTTTTTACATTTATGTCTTACTGATTAAGTCGTAGTAGATAGTAATACATAAAATAGTGGTACATAAAATAACTACATTCATCAGAGCGAAAGTATTCCGCTGCAAATGAAACACAGGACTATGTGTGATAAATTTTATGTCCAATTGGAATAAATATGTCTGTAATTACCTACACGCACTTGTATATGTGTAGAATAATGGTTCGCCATTAATAGAGTTGCAGGTTAATTTCACCTGTTGTATAGTTAGTTGTGTCACCAATAAAGGCCGGAGGAATGTGCGCTCGAATGCGATGCAGTTTAGCTGGACGCAAAGTATGAATGACGTCAGAAGTACAGCACGTTCATGAAATGTGCAAACAACTGCCACTATAGAAGCAAGAGTCGAAAATTATGTAACGTAGCACTCTGCAAACTGGTGAAGCATTGCCTTGCAGGTACATGCAGACGCAAGGTCAAAGTGTAGTATAACACTACTATTTTGTTTCTTCTCGCAGTGAGCTACAGACGAGGAGTGATAAGAGTTCTTATCGTGTTCATATATGATGCTCGTAGATTGTGCTGTAGTGAGGCGGTTTGCATGGCCAAGCTGTACCTACCTGCAGTTGTTTACATGCGCAAACGGTAACAGTCAAATCATGGAAAAACGCACACGCCTCCGGCCTTTAGTCATCAATAAATCACGCCACTGTTATAACCCAAGAGCCGCGCTGAGGCTCTAACCTAGCAGCAAGCCAGAGCACGGCTCGATCGGGCAAACCCTGCCCGTGCCTGCTTTATACCTACTCTTGAGTTTTTCAGGACAGAAGTAAATAGTTTTAAAGATTCTGAGCAATATATATTAATTAACTCCAGAGGTATATGTTCGTTTATCGTTTGGCACGGTTGGATTGCATTAGATTTCATTCCACCATTGAGTTTATCTCGAATATTCTAAATCCAACTTAATTTTAGATTACAACCGGCCTCGCTGACCCAGCTATCGGGTTTGAAAGGAACTGTGGTTCAAGCAATATCGCTCAATACACCAAACTATTGCAACATCAGCCGCAAGCAAAGGTTGTATTTATGGGAATCGATCACTGGTTTGTCAATGTACCACGCCCCAATGTCAATTAATGCACCTGTCACATTTAATTTAAAGTTGCTGCATTCACAGCCCAACTTGCTGTTACGTAAACTGGTAAGCCGTCGCACTGACTGCACATGGTTCTATAACATCCATGTCAACTGAAGCGCAGTTTCGTGACCTTGGCAGCACTCGAGGGCAACTAGGCGCTCCACGATAGACTGTGGTATGGACACAGGAAGTGGTGGCGTTAAGCAAAAACACAGCAAAACACAGGTGTTTGATTTGAAAATATTTATTTACATCGATTTTGTGATCATAAGGTGTTAATATGGACTACATTAATAGTACAATTAATTATTAAAAATCAAATTAACATTTCGGAAACAAACCATTGAAACCAGAAAAGGTAAGGAATATTTGTGTAACTTTTAACCTTACAATCCAAACGGGAGAAAAAAAAAAACTGATGTGTTGCACTCACATGAATTCTCTACTCTTGTGCTAACCATTCTTACAAACTCTTGTTCCTACATCTTCTTCGTGTTAGTTGAGATAAACATTTGTACAAATTATCTTATTGCTTATTTCCTTTAAAGCTTCGAGATTCCGTTCTCTTTGCATGCTTAACATATAAAAAATGAACAACTACATTCCATTTCACCAAAGGAAACTCCAAAGGAAACTGACACAAATAACCAGGAATATCTCCGAAGTGATTTACTCTACAGAAAAAAAAAAAAAAAAAAAAAATCAACATAAATTGTGTGTTTTAGCGATGTCTACATTTTTTGTAAGGTAAGCCTTTGTCTATCTCTTACGGTTTACGAGTTAATCAAAAGTTATCCAGAGTAAACAGGACTACATAGGCTATAGCCAGAAAATTCAAAATATACATTTTCTGTGTCATACAAATATCTTAAACATGGCATTTTAACCAAAGTCGTTGAGCCATTTTCAAGAAAATCAACATTTTTGAAACATTTTCCATGTAAAGGGTAGTTTAGGGTAGGGGTATTTTCTTCAAAATCCTCGTGTCACATCCTTGAAAAACATTGAACTTAAATATCAACTTTGGTTTTTAACCGACTGTTCGTTTTTGAGTTATGCTATCCACAGACTGACACACACACACACACACACACACACACACACACACACACACACACACACACACACACACACACACACACACACACACACAGAGAAGCACGCACGCACGTACACAGAGAGGGACTTTTTTCTAAAAATGATTTTTTTGGGGGATTCAGGTCTCAAAACATATATTTCTGGTGAAATCTCCCCATCGAATTTTTGGATGGAATACAATACTTCCTCTACGTACCAGTAGAGAAAGTGATAAATATAGCTCCACATTAAAACATGTACTTTGTGGCCAAACTTTGAACGAAATTATTCAAAATTATTCCCAGATGAATGTACTGCCAAATATACATATAATTTTGCAAGAAATTTCCATAATTCTAGGTATGTTTGTTGATTAAGGGCTTGATTAAAACTGACAATATTGTTATCACTATACGCCTATTTGGACCCAAATCCAGCATAAATAAATAAGTTCTAATTGACGTTCAACAGAAGCATTCTCAGGATCAATAGAATAGGGTAAGAAAAAGAGATCCAGTTTAGATTTGAGAGCCTCCAAATCTGAAAATCTTCCATCAAACTCCTCTAAGAGTGCATTTAATATGCAGCAATACTTATTCATTTCTGTGGAAGTGGCTTCGATTTTTCCATGGTGTGCAGGTTGTACAGCCCGGATTAAAATTGCCCCAAGCAGAGCAAACAGGTGCTGCTGTTAGAGGCAACGTGGGCATGCTGAACTCTAAGCTGTTTGACATTACTGTTTTATAACAGTGTTTCTCTATTCACTTCGCGCTCATGCGTGGGAAGTTACTGTACGCCCTTCATTTTGCATTTTTACTCCAGACATGAGTAAAGCGTATTTAATTTTCCAACTATTGATATGAATATGTATTGGTGCACATATGCAAATAATTATGTTTTATAGTTGAATTTTACGTTCAAAATATTTCCATATTTACTTCCCCTTATTTGTTGATAATTATCTGCAATTTGATTTGTTCAGCATTTAAATATAGCTTGTGGTAATAATTAAATGTCACACCAACAAGTTTAATAATTCTAGCATGTTTGATTTGTTAACTTGTTGATTCTATATAGGGGATTAACTTTCTTACATTTTTACCTTCTCTAATACATGTGTTAAGTAGGGTATTCAAAAAAAAAAATGTGGAGATTTCACCGGATATATGTGTTTTGAGGCCTCCTGAAACAAACAAAAAAGCATTTTAGAAAAAGGTCCGCGTATGTTTGTGTGTGTGACTGAACAGCATAACTCAAAAACGAAAAGTCGGTTAAAAACCAAAGTTGGTATTTTAGTTTAATATGCTTCAAACATGCAACTCGAAGATTTTTATGAAAATTCCTCAAACCCTAAACTACTCTTTACATAGAAACCTTTTTGAAATATTTGACTTTCTCAAAAATGGCTGTAATTACTTTGATTAAAATGCCATGTGCTTAAGATATTTTATGGCAAATAAAATTAATATTTTGAATTTTCTCACTATAGCCCATGTAATGCTGTTTATTCTTGCTAACTGTTGCATAGCTATTAAACCGTAAGAGATAGACCAAATCTTGCCACACAAAAATGTAGATCTCGTTAAAACACATAGCCTATGCTAAAATAAATATTTTTTTGTGGAGTGAATCATTTCGGAGATATTCATTGTTGTTCGTGTGAGTTTTGCAATACTTGTACTTTTCGCAAAAGGACGGTCGTTATTCATTTTTTATCTCATGACCGGGTAAAGAGGACGGAATTTCAAAGCTTTCATACAGTCATCAGCTTTCAAAGATTTGACTATCGCTCAAAGCCTACTATAGTACGATATTTCCAATGCACTACAAGGAAATAGGTAATGAGATAATTTCTGCAAATGTTTATCTCGACTAACCTGAAGGAAAAAAGGGAATAAGAGTTTATAAAAATACTACGACAGTACACAGTCATGTGAGTGCAACACATCAGATTTTTGCATACAAACTGTTACTGTATTATGTATTCGTTTGTATATGCTTCTATTTATTGCCCTATTTTATAGAAACGTTATATTTGTGCAGGGTAAAAACAGCTCTCTTTCTGAAATTGTGAGTATTTGAAATACCACGGATATATAACGTAACAATTCAGGTTCCATGTATATAATTCCCAGATCTAAAGCATGTTTAGCTTGTTACTTCACTTCGCGAAGCTTAGATACGGAGTATATCATGTATAGCATTCCCTTGACTAGACGAACCCCTTGCAAATTTTATTTATTGGAAGAACAAGGACTAAATAGTGCTTGAAATATACAGAGAGAGTTTCCTTGCTCTAACACTGTTGCTGCAGCTGTTTGTTTCACTAAATTGTAAAAGAGCTGCTTAAAAGCACGATATTTTAGTTTTTGGCGTTCTGTCATCGTACAACGAAGCAATTACAGAAATTGCATCGTTCTAAAATAAAACCTGATATATTGTGTTGTCAGTTAAGCATTCAACAATTAATACCTCTCCACCTCTACGCCCTGAGATAGGCCAGAATAAAATAATGACCCGATGGCTAGTTGACCAACCAGATCATGAGCAGCAAGGACAGAATTGCTATAAACCCTTTCAGCACAATCAGGCAGCTTATCTGTGGTGGACGAAGCCGTGCTGGGGCGGGCTTCTTTCGGGTTCTCCGGTTTCCCCCGCCATCTCACTCGATCGGTGCTCCATCTTCATTTCATGTGTAATTCGTGTCACCGCCTGCGGTGCCGTATGTAGTAAAAGCGGGCGTTAAACAGTACAAAAAAGCGCGGTCTACTTTGATACTGCTTTTGAACAGCTCACTGAAAGTATTTTTTTATTAAGGAATAGTCAACAATACACTGGGTGTTCTTCAATCCAAAACGATCTTCTGCCTCCATAAATCCCTGTCCACAGCATCTTCCTCCACACTCCTTTTCATCCCGTCCATTCAGCATTCCCTAGGTTTCCCTCTTCTTTTCCTTTCAAGTTTTTAATTTAGAATTTTATTGGGTATTCGGTCCTCTGACATTCTAAGTACGTGGGCATACCATCTCAGGCGTCTTTCTTCTACAATTTCCAAAATGTTTTTGTCAACTTGCATAATTTCCTTTATTCTATTATTCCGAAATTTATCTTTCCTGGATTTTCGTGCTGATCGCCTCCAAAAGTCCATTTCTAGGATTCAAGATCCATAGGATTCAAGTTTCAGCGCCGCATAATGCACCTTGGAGTAGTGCCTGATATATATTTGTTTAGTTCTATGTAAAACAGTTTTACCCATAAAACTGAATTGTGCATTCCTATGATTCCCTTCCTATCAGTTTTCCTTCTTAGAATCTCTAAATTTGTTGTTGCATCCTTTTACATATTATTATCATCATGATTATTATGATTATGCTTATTATGATTTTGATGATTAGCATCATCATTATTACTAAATTCGTGTATATGTGGACTTTCCTGCAACTGAAGTGTCGAGGCTATTTGTGGTTGCACTGGAACTAGGCAGTATGATTTCGGTTTAATGATACTGGAATATTTTCTGTTTAGCTTTTGCTTGTAAACCAAATCTCGCAGTAGAGGCGACGATGCTGCTTACCTAATTTGCTGTGCATTCCTCAAAACAAGCCCAGTCTCGCCTTTGTTTTATTGCCTGGCGTGTGTGACGTCGCGCTAAATTAAAATACCATCTTGCAATATCCAGTTACGCTATAAAGTTGTAACAATTTTAACTTCTTTCCGTAAGGGCTCCTAGCTCTTTATTCCATAGCGCTTGTTTCCTCATATTTCCTGTTTAAGATGCAGCTCTTGTAATTTCAACATTTATCTTGTAATACAGAATATCGTTTTATGACTTTCCTCTGATCATGAAGTGGCTGTTGGTTAAATATTAGTTTTCAAATTATTTTTCGTGTATTTTTAAGGATGCCACAAAGTTATGTAAAAAGAGATGTTAAAAGCACAAAAAAAAAAAACAACAACAAATAAATACAAAGGGTGATAGTGATGTAGATATAAGTGTTCTTTTTTCTCGTAAATTTGCGATCTAAGCATTCCATTTTAAACGGTGGTCTTCTCCAATATTTGTGGATAAACAGCACACTTTCACTCCCAATTGTATATTCACGGGGTGTCCAACCTTCTCTCTTTGGACAACCTTACGTAATGAGCGGCTATATCCCACTCCACTCCTTTAATAGGAGGACAGACAGTCGGTATCCAGCGACGAACACAAACAGGCGATTCCATGTCATATCTTATATTTTCTGGGAAAGTCCTCAGAAGACCTCTTCATTCTAGATGATGTTTGCATAAATGGTGAAAAATAAGAGAGACAAAAGCTTACTAAATAAAAAAATGTAGATATTGTTAGAGCACACAAGTTAAGTCAAATACTTCGCTTGTATTTTGAGCACACCATTTCCGAGATATTACTTCTGATTTGTTTGAATTTGCCAATACTTATATTTGCCTCAAGTAAGAATATGTTATCCGTTTTTATTCCTCGGTCGTGCAAACAGAGCGGCATTTCAAAGGCGTCTTATAGCAACCAGCTCCTAAAACATTTCACTGTCGCATAAAGCCTAATGTATTCTCATATACCCCTTGCAATTAGCAATAGGATACTTTCTGAAGAGCCTTATGCCATTTAAAAAGAAGCACCTACATAGAAAAATAAGCAGTTGCAAGAATGACGTGTATAAGAGTGAGTATAGCAAAACATATATTTCCGAACAGAGTTGCTCCAAATTGAAACATGTTAAAAGTCTGTATCGTAATAGGATACGCGGCGATCACTTGCTGTATCTTCTAAGGCTATGCATTTCAACTTTGTCGCCAAATATTGATTGACTTGTAATACAAGCTCGTCACTAAGGAACAGATGTGTACCGTATAAGATTTGAAAGTGCTTTCGCAAATCAAAAGCAACGTATATGTAAACAACTCGCCACTGCAACACAATGCACGGCTGGGGTTCACAGAAAGGCAAAGTCCGCGTATGGTGGAAGGTAGGTAAACCAAAGTTCCCCTCTTTTGCAGACGTTGGACATCTCTGGTATACTCTGTTCAAGAAAGACTGATTTTGCACAATATGTATTAAAAGACACTTGCATATTTCCCGTAAATGCTTTCTGCCCTGATTTAGTCCAGTGGCTTTTTATTTAAGAAAAACTTAACTTATTAAAGGGATCGATGATCGAAGTTTTCCAACTAAAGTATTCTAATGAGGTGTTTAAACATTTTACTACAAGTTGTGTCTGTATAAAGAACTAGGACTGCAATTTTTTTATGCTTATACGCTAAGTCTTTCCTGGATTATTCATTTTTGGACCCTATTTTAAGGTATTGTAACAAAATGACAAGGTCCAAATCCCACTTCTCACACCTGTGTAACAAAATGACGACGAAGTCCTATTACTTTTTGTGCCATTTATTGTTCTTCTAAACTGAAGCACAAAACACGGTGACTTAAACTTTCAAAGCTACTTTTAAGTCACGGGCTTGTTGGAAGAAGTACACCCAAGTATCTGCATCATTTCCTCTTGAAATGAAACCAGACTTAGAATGCCTGTCTTGTTAATTATTTGAACTCTGGTTGTGATGAAGGGCTTTGAAGTGGGTTCATATTGTTCCTGATCCTGTCTCACAGAATTGTATCTTTGGTGAGAGATCTGCAGAATGTGGAGCATGCATTAAATTACCTATTGTCTTCCAGATGCGTTGTACAGTGTGCAGCTTCGTATTGTCTTGTTGGAGGAACTCGACGTTACCGTTAACTAACTCAAATAGCTTCTCAAGATAAATTTAGCTGATTTGAATATTCTGGTGGTTTCTTCCACCTGTGGAAATGCATAATGAAGTAGTCCTGCACCAGTATACCAGATGCTGTTGACAAAATGCGTATCACTGAAACGGATGTGACTGTCAATCTAACGGTCTAGGAGGCTTTTAAAAGCACTCATTCTTAATTCAGGGTTAATAAAGTAATTATGCTCCGTTACCTAACAGACCCGCTTTTAACCTTACAGAATCTTCAGAACCCAGATGTGTGCGTTTATTTTATAACATGTGCTATTTGTCTGTGTAAGAGGCCCGCTAAAAAGAAAATCTGTGATGTCTAAGGAATACTGTACTGCAGAACAGCAGGTGGGTTCAGAGGCAGGGGAAAGTAGACGGAGTAGCTTTGATATGCATCACAGCACATTAAGTATCTACGGTGAAATAAGTAGGTTACGGTGCGTGAATTTATTTCACCAAACTAGCAAGATTTACAGAAATATCACAATTAGCTATTTTAATTGCCAAGCAAATTGTTCATCACAAGTGAGAGACTTTTAATTATTATGATGTTACTGTTTTTACTACGAAAAAAAGGAAATGGGTAGCTTTTTAAAAATTTCAACGACAATTAGATCTCGGCACTATTATTGGCCCCAACAACAACAAGAACAACAACAATGATGATGATGATGATGATGATTATTATTATTATTATTATTATTATTATTATTATTATTATTATTATTATTATTATTATTATTATTATTATTATTATTATTATTATTATTATTATTATTATTATTATTATTATTATTATTATTATTATTATTATTATTATTATTATTATTATTATTATTATTATTATTATTATTATTATTATTATTATTATTATTATTATTATTATTATTATTATTATTATTATTATTATTATTATTATTATTATTATTATTATTATTATTATTATTATTATTATTATTATTATTATTATTATTATTATTATTATTATTATTATTATTATTATTATTATTATTATTATTATTATTATTATTATTATTATTAAACAAATACAGAAATAACATTAATAAGAAACGAAGAAATGCCTATGAAACATACGTGCCCTCATGCTTGTCCTTTACAATCTCTAATTCAAATATTAGACAATTGCAGTATATATATGGGGTGAGTTTATTCCCTAGAAAATAAAGATCCTGTAAGTAGAATGAGACCTTTTTGGTTGTTTATACCGTTATTGTCTATTATCACGAAGTACACACGCTGGTTCAATTGCCTCTCACCTCACGTCCCGCTCAGAGGTGGCAACGCCACTGGCCTCTCTTGCACCGTGCACTTCTGCAACTGTTTTAACGCACGAAGGGTTATCTACTTACGGTGGGGCCGGCTGTAGTAGGCCATCTGGTATATAACATTACATTATTGCATTACTGTATATTTGTTTCGGAAATCTGCCTGGCTTTTCGTTTATATTCCCTTATCTTCTTCATTGTTTTATGGTAATCCACGGAGCCCCAAATTTTTCAGACATGGACACCTTTAGTATAACCTAATCAGTTCGCATACGACATTTCTTGCCCGGATAAACATTTTTGCTTAATTTACCTTTTCAGTCATGTTGCAGATTTTTTAATGTACTATAAATATTCGCCTTTTTTTTTTAACAAGGTCATCAATTCTTTGTCGAAATTGGACCACATAGACCATGTAATTTGCCCTTTAAAACAATTAAAGGTTATTCGGCAAGGTGATCTGTGAAGTTGTGACGGCTCTTAGAAAGTCTTGTGAAGCATTAAATTTGACAAATATATAGTGCACAAGGAGCTTCGGGCGAAAAATATACCAGAAGAAAGGCGAAGGTAAATAAAAAACAATGAAAGGTGACAGTGGACTTCGTGTTTGCCACCCCCGAGAAAGTCTATACTTACATACACCAGGTGGTCCAAGCGCCGTGTTTCACATGTGTAGGTATCCCTTTGTGCCCCAAAATGTTCCAGAACTCAAAGAGGCTATTCCAAGTTAACACAGGTCAGTGGGAAACTGGTGCATCAGCGTGAGAGATCTTTGTTCCACTGCTCTTGCTTATCAGCGAGCCATTTGAATGGATCGCGCTCATTGAGAGGCAGTTCCTAGACTTGCACAAGAGTGTACAGTCCGTTTTGGCAGACAAGAACAGTATAAACAGACCGAGATGGCCTCTCTCTTCGTCTAACGCCATTAGACGTTTTTTCTTTTGGAGTTACGTCTAGAATATTGTGTTTCAAACAGTTCCTCTCAATGTAGAGATTTTATGTCAATGGATCATTGAAGCGTTACAACAGCTGTACTCAGAAATGTTCATATGAATACACGGAGATGGTTGGAATATTACATATATCAATCAAGAGAGGTAAATTTTGAACATCTGCTCTATGAGTGAAGTTAGCATAACAGTACCACAAGGTGATGATAATATAATAATAAATAATCTAATAATAGCAATAATAAGTTTTGGCAAGAGAAAAAAGATGAGAGCGAAGCTCTACTGCTCAAATCCTCTCATAGCTTTCGTTACAGAGTACCAATGTTTTGATTTAACTCTATAATACCATATCATAATGTTAAAAAAGAACGGGAAGATTCATATATAGCGGGGAATAACGGAGCACGGATTTTTCTCGAAATCTACCTTTTCGTAGACAAGCCCGTCCCGTGAACATTATCTTGAATTGCCTGGAACGCTTTGTTCTGTTGCGCTCAGTTTCGTCCATGTTCTGACCGCACCATTACCACTGGATCACATGTTTAGAAGCAGTGGTGTGACGTAACATGCCCTTGAGCGCCACTTTGACTGTGGCCGGCGGCACACAATAACACATTGATGTCTATCTCGAAGCGTATGGGCTATGTATGGCTTAGCTGGTGAAAATTGTGGTGTTGTGTTTCTTGTTTTATTTGGCCATGGAATATCAAGACTTATTGAGATTGCCCTTTCTACCCTGTGTTAAATACTAGGAGATGTCCATTTGATCAGAGGGACATCTTGGTGGCTACTTTGAAAAACCTTCTGGACACATTTTCCTTTTTAACTAAATTTATAGTAAAGTCTCTGAAGAGCAAATGTGGTAGTTATCTGTTGTAGACGGGTGGGAAAATCTCATTTTTATGGATAAGGCTAAGCTAGTCACAGAGCAAAATACGCGCTCCACCTCCGAGGACTCTGTGAATTATTTATTGCATTACAGGAACAATATTAACTCTGTTCGTGGCGTTTAGTTCCCGTAAAATCCTTTTCGTATTTTGAGCAAAACTTTTAACGAAGGCAGCTGCAAAATGCACCACACCTGTTTAAAGCAATAAATAAAATAGTTGTAACTGCAAGTATATGTTTATTCAGATTAAGATCAAACAACAAATTAAGTATGCTTCCAGAAGTGTTCTGCAAGAAGAAGAACTTTTATTCACTAATTTAATTTTTTTATTTGAATTGTTAATAAAGGTGACTAACAGCTACACCGTTTTATTTTTTATGTAACACTAAATGAAAAGAAAGATAAAGTTGAGCACAACAAGGTTCGGTCGTGGTCAAGCTGCCTCACACTACATACGAGGCGCGGTGCATAGAAGGTCGCTTAAGCTCAGGATGCGTCGTGCCGTTGTTGTGAACAAGACGTGACAATGAGCACGACATTACAAAGGATTTTCGAGATTATTCCAGAAGTGTCCGGCGGCCGGCGTGTTTGTAGAGGCTCTAGAAAAGTTGAGGTTCGAGAAAGGTCCGTGTTACCTCATCCTCACTATGAACGGAGGCGAGGTAGTTACAGACATGGGTCGTCGCAGCAGTCAGTTTTAGTGTGTGTGTGTGTGGGGGGGGGGGGTGAATGTGTGTCAGGTGCGTGTGTACAGTCGTCATGAGAGAACCTTCGCCTCGAAAGGAAGATGGCAAAGCAGTTAATGACTGTTGAGTGATCGTATCGTCAAAGAGAATTGTTTGAGAGACTGAGAAAGTGAAGAAAGGCAGAAAGGAGTGAGTCAAGGTTACGAGAGGAAAACAATTGTGATATTACAAAGCACAAAGGACAAAGGAACAACATTACAAAGGACTGAAAACTGTGTTAACGTCAGTAAAAGAGAACCATGTATTTGTGCAGAAGTTTTGAAGAAAATAAAGTGACAAAGAAAAGAAGTACTTGGACTGGACTTGAGAGGTGTGAGGTGAGTGTATTTGTGGGGAGGAGAGTCACTCAGCTGTGTTCAGACGTAACTTCAGTGTAAGTCACGATTTGCGTAAGCCAAAAGTGCAGTGTGAGGAAACAAGGTGCTTAAGGAAGAGAGATGTAACCAACAGCATAGTTTAATTGATGATATAGTATTCAAAATGACTTGCCTATCTATATCTTTCCATAGCTAAATTATAATTTGACGAAAGGTTCGCGAAGCATTTCATTTTGCTTAAATAAGCGTTATAGGCTAACATGTTATTTTAACTTTCGTTCATGGAATCACCTCCAAAGAGGATTACCCCTCTAGTGCTTAATTCCGGAATTTCAGTGATATTATGATCCAATGAAACATTGATTTTTTTGCACGTACCAACATGTATGTATTTCTCGTGCCTCCCCATCCATAACAAGGCGTTGTAATTCCACTGCACAGGGCGTATTTCACACTACAGTTTATGCTGACATCCTAGAACCAGCCTGCGGCTTTCACAGTTTTATTATTGAGAAGTTGGAATTAGTTTCATTTTTTTCCTGGTTTATGTACCGTTTCATTTCAACGGATGTATATGGAAGCGATTTTCTGCGACTGCTTTAGGCAGTAAATCAGTTTATTCCCCTGCTGACGTTGGACATTAACCTTTATACTACCAAGTTCCAGGATAAATAGCAACTACCAAGAGGGGTCAAATGATTCCCCCTACACTAATAATGATCTTTGAACAGAAATGAATACAAAATGTAACAAATTACATTAACTATATAACAAATATAATTTATTAGTTAAAATAGGATACTTAAACAACTAATTAAGGCTACAATGCTCTGACTGTGAATATGAACTTTAACAAAATACCCGTTTTCACATTATTTTTCCTCTCTCTCAAAGACATACGTAGAAATTGAACTACATCATTAGAAAATCTTATACTATTTAAAGATTTCCTGATGAAAAACACAGAAAGTGAGAAAACCACTGACCAGGAAAAAGATGCATGTGCCTTTTTATTGGTACAGTCCACAAGAATTATTATATACTGTAAACAAAGAACATCTTGAAAGTATCGCTTACTGAATCAATTCTATTAGAAGTTCCTGTAAGTCCTGGAAGCACACCAATAACATTATGAACACTTCGACGCATAGACTTTGGTGGATTTCTGGACCGAGATATTCCAATTGTACTTGCATGATATCTATCAATATCATCTTTATCAGCTCTGTCTTCAATTGCATCTGCTACCTCTAACACAGTCTCCCTTTTTGATGATTCTGATTCATTCTCACCATTTAGTTCTTCACTATCTCTATCGCTCTGTATCGTGGAAATTAATTCACTAATGTGCTCCGAGTTATTTATATCATACCTATCACGAAAGCTTTTTGACATTTTTATTTCAGTGGCATAAACAGCACCTATAACCTCTCACATCAATGCCCAATAATAAACTAAAAGTAGACAAAATAACAATGACTGTTCATACTCCCAACAACGAACATACTGAAATGTTTATTAGTGGCATCATTATTGTCAATGGAACGAAGAGAAGTCATATCCTGGAAAAGAAATGTTTGTACAACACCGACCTCACTCAATAAAAATAAAAAGGGGTATTATTTTCGTCTAATTCGCTTAGTTATGTAACTAATACAAGAAATATGAGTTAACGAACATATCTGACAGTAAAAGAAAGTGTCATTTAGTAAAACTGTTGAGCTCACGTCAAAACAGGAAAAAATATAACCTTGGGGTCTCGACTGACCCCGCTTGGTAGTCTGAAGGTTAAAACGTTTACCATCAGCGTGTCTGAGTATATACGAGGCGTATTTTTAAAGTACCAATAATTTTTTCAAAGTAACAAACACCATTTTCCAAACACTTTATTACTATTCATAGCTTTACACCTTTTACTATTTCTATACTTAGTTACCGTCTTTATTTAGCCATTTAAAATAAGGGGAAATCAGTTCTTATGAGCCTTTGTCAATCAATCATGCTGCCGATGATAAAAGCGAAGTCTGCACTTCTTTTTTAACATAATCGCGGTTGAAATGTTTTCCAGCAAGGAATTCCTTCAGAAGAAGATAAAAACACCTTGGTGCCAAATCGGACTACGGAAGATGGTCAAATATTTCCCAAACAAATGATGCGATGAGATCTTGTGTTTATGGGGTTACGCTGTGTGTGGCCAGGCAGTGCCACTCATTGTTTCTCCACAAACCCCACACAATTAAGGATGAATGTTTACTAATATAACATTTCTCATATTTAAAAGACGAATCACCGATTTGACTTCACAGTCGGTGGGTGATTCCACTGGTTTGAACATTTCAAAACGCTCAAACAATAGAAAAAAGCAAAGTGACGGTCGCTTATAACTGTGTCTGGCTTCCTAATGAATGAAGGAAGAGATTGCGTATGCTCAAAATTTCGATTGCAGGGACAGAATATTTAAACGGTACTTAGTTTAAATACACGTCTCGTATGGACCATATGGGTAACAGGCTATTTATTGAAACTTCTGTTTCGCGAAGATGCATATGTATTTTCTTAAGCGCTTTCTATGTCCAGCCGGCTACATCTCCTGTGTTTGGTACCCAATGGGGGGTGGAACTAAACCTTCAGTTACTCGTACCTAAGCCTCTTGCACAAGACGCGAGCTCGTGGTAATTTGTATCTCGTACATGTTTCTTATTGAGAAGTACGTTGTCTTATTAGTTCTGTGAGGTATTATTTCCAATCTTATACTCTTGCAATCCTCTTTGTAGGAGTTACAGGCCAATGCCTTGGGTCAGTGACTTATCGAGGAGCAAGACAACTTTGGATCATTACAGAACCAGGATGGGTGATCAACCCTGTAGCTAGTATGGTAGTGAAGAAAAGGAAATGAAATGTAGTGATGAAAGGGATGTTAGGAATTAGCACGGATCAAGTTGTACAACAGCGGTGGCTAAAGTGCTAACGCTTGTGACTCGCATTTGGAAGTGCCGGGATCGATACCCGGGAACCAATCAACCTGACCAAAGGATTTTTCGTGATTTACCTTGGTCAACAGGATAATGCTGGGTTGATTACTTTGCTTGCCGTGACATTCTTCTCTCCATTTCATTTCAACATAATTTCAATCCAGTCTTTAGGAGTAGGAAGTAAAGGTGAAGGAGCGAGCGCTCTGTAACTGCTGTTTTCGGCATAGAGGTGGAACTGTGGTAGCCATTCCTTGCAGGCGGTATTGAAGTCGGCGACACTGGCCATTGTACGAAGAAAGCTGCACCTTGCTGAACTTTCAGCACACTTACTGACCCCACGTTGGCTCGCACTTTACCTGCACCAAGTTCTGACACACCTGCTGGGCACTCCCATCTCCTCCGTACCCCTTTCTCTCCCGGGTTTGACATACAAAAAGACAGACTGTAGGCTTATTTTGAAATCCCGTCCGTTTGTATTCATACCGTATACCCCGTTTGTCTGGGGATCCGAGGAAAGCCCGGAAAACCTTCGGTCAGGTTGGTCGGCCTCACGGGTTTGAACCCGAGATCTATCAAATGCAAGTTGAACACCTTACCACTGGGACATCTCGCTTGCTGCAGCCTCATACGTTCTCAACATTCAAAATAAATACGGTTGTAAATTCATTTACATTAACGGGAGGAGCTTTACACCATATTAAAAGAATCAAGATCATTACTTCGGCATATACTTATGATGTACCAACAGATATTAGCTATTCAGTTATTGCCGCAAATGGGCTGCAGTAGCGTGAATATAACTTCAACAGGTGCCTCGATTTCCGATTTATGACAATAGTTTCTACATAGATGCCCATACTTCAATGTTTCTTCAAGTACAAATATTTATATATTTTATTCAACGATTCACAAGTTATGTTGGTACATTGGATGATAACTAGTAAGGTATGGGATGTAATTATAGACATTAGTGGAAAAAAGGGTTAATTATAGCCCCGAGGTAATGGTTTCCTTGTTGACTTGATTTCGCTGGATCATCTAATTGCCTTAGCTACTCTGACTTAAGTAACTGCTTTTTCTTAGCACGGAACTTGACAAGCTGATAACTTATTCTTCTGAAACATTTTCTATTTGTGTTTCTTAAATTATGCATTATTTTTAACATGTGAGAATTATTTATTACAAATTTTTCTTTATATCTCAATCATTTCTTTACAAAAGTATTAATCTTATCAATCACTAATTCCGATATCAATTTACATATACCAAAATTCAATCGATGTTCCATTATATCTCAATGGAAGCATTCTGTTTACTCACAGGACTTGGCTAAGATTGATTCCTGGAGGTTTCCACACATGATTGCGAGAGTGAACAAGTAAACAAGAAATAAGCATACAATTGATTTTAAACTAATTGTCAATCAATGAAATTACTTATTATGATGCAATTTCGGCCTTTGATGGCAATGAAAAGGCTGAATTGCTTTTTATAACACAGTATGCACGTTGTCAACGAAATGACACGGTATCTCTCAAAAACAAATGTCAGATATCAGATAATCCGTGTTCTGGCCAGGACACAATCCACTCAAACAGACTGATTAAACTTAGCTCTTTCAAAGCAGGCGCCTGAGGGAATCAATCTTTCAATTAGCCCAAATGGAACAGCACAGTTATCATGGAATTGCTGCTGCTGGAAAGAAGAACACAAGGGAGTAAATTGGTTCCGAATTCATTCCCAAATAGGGGAAAGAAAAAAACTGTTCTTTTCCATTAATGTTCAAAAATAAGTGTTCTCCGAAGAACTCTAATGGTTAGATTTTGAAGGTTCTTTAACCAGAGCAATGCCAAGCTGTATTCAAGAACTTGTATTATCAAGCGCGAGGGGGGGGGGGCAGTTTGTAACGATCACTGGTAAAGAAATGTCTCAGCAAGTTTTAAAACAAATTTATTTTAAAGTTGGGTATTATATCTTGACATATTAATAAAGGAAATATTTAACATTGTTTAACTATTCCTTCCTTACTTTTTTACATGTATCACATTATGCCGATTGGGCAGTACTTTATGACCACCTTGACATTTCATTGTTTCTCCAAAAGACCAACAATGAAGACATTGACACTACTGCGCAATTCAGTAGTAGATACAGTTATTGACAATAACTAGGGAACGATCCTTCATACAGGGAACGAAAAGTTACGGAGTTTGGACTGTAACACTTTGGAGGGGGCCAATCTGTCACATGATCACAACACATGTCAGATACGGTCAACGCACGAAAGTTGTTGTATAACTTATAAGTTGCATAACTTACATTCAATGCTGTCATCATTTACAGTAAAGTATTCACTCCAAAATTCTTGTACAACTTCAGCAAAGCGTGAATATTTCGATTTTCGTGCTGCAGGCATTTACTGTGTGGAACTAGTGAACATATGCAAGAGACAATATACGCTGCAGGCAGTGCACCACGTTTCAGTGCTGCAGAGCCAGGCATGATGGCCGAAGGTGGCTGTAGTGAGAACGGTCCGGATGTTTAATACCTAAAATTTTAGAAATATGCAAGCATTTACTAACGAGAAGAATCACAAGGTATGATGATAAATCTTCAAAATTGTGATGCTGTTAGAATGAACATTATATTGAAAATATGCTTTAAAAATATAGCACTCAGTAATAAATAAATAACATTAATTTTATTGTTACATTTTTAATTTATTTAATTGCTTAATCCAGGGTTAACCATCAGCTCTGCACAGAATGAAATAAATATCACATTTTGAAGGACAATCAGAAAGAATTGCAATAGTAAATTCAACATCGGTTGTTTCATCCATAGAAATCTAGATTTTTTTATCAGCGACGTAACGGCATATTCTATTTAAAATCTCTTTGTAACAGGTGATTACTAGTTCTTGCGAAACTTTGTTGCATTGGCAATGTGAGGATTAATGTATTTTTGAAAAAAAAAGCGAAGATGCCGGCTATTAAGTTTATCCAGCGGTATATCAGTAAATATCATTGCACATAAATCCTTGCTAAAATCTCAAGTTTTGATTGTTATAGACGGTGACGAAGTTGAGTGCAACTGGGCTGAGTGAGTGAGTAGGGTTTAAGGGCCCGTCGACAGCTAAGTCATTAGGGTCCCAAGTCAAAGGAGCTGGGCTGTTGAAGGTTCTCTGATGTAACATTCTGAACCAAGTTGTTTCTATGTCTTGAATGTTGTTGAACATTAAATCTCCTTTTAGCTTCTATTTTAGCTTCGCAAGCTTACAGAACAGATTAGTGTCATCTCTACTGAAATGTATATCTCGAAGCTCATGCACAAATACTTGCAATTTTTCACTTATCGAACCGTGAGTTTTACGCATGATGAATTGAAGGTATTCGCGATCACACACATACAATGAAATTTGTCCGAAAAATGAGGGCTGATTGTATACCTGCCTTACATCTTAGGGGCTGAAGCATTAGATCTCTGAGATCTTTGCAATTAACCATAGCAGAGCATCTGACAACAGCAATACTAAACTATTCGTGCTTTCTTTGCATCTGTCACTTTGCATGTGTCTCCTTCTATACAATACAACTTACCCTCCAAATTCGCGAAAACTTGCATTTCTAAGACAGATATTGTAAAAAATATTACTGACAAGAATTACAATATGTGGGGGAAAAAAAGGTCTCTGAGATAACCGTAAGCACACATGTGAAACTGGAACCGAAATGTTAAAATATGACAAGAATACGAATGCTTAAAAGAAAATATAACTATGATATGAGAAATTACATGCAAACCACAAAAAGTCAGAACATGACTTTATATGACCCATCAGAATCGCATAAGTTTAATCACCATAGAGAAAATCGTGATTCGCTTATATTTTTCCAAACGAAAAAAAAAAAAAAAAATCACAAAGAGAAGCTGTGACATGTCATAAACATCCGGACCCTTGTAATGAGTCAACCACATACTCCCTCGTACAAAATATTCTGCCCGAGCCTACACCAGGGGATAGAGTATTGAAGGACCATTCAGTGAATCTCAATCTGGAAACGTTAGCAACCCCACTGCGCAGTACGTGCCGCAACTTGATATGGCTGCTCTTCATGCTCTCTTGCCTATCACTTCCTTCGAAAGGTCTAGTCAGTGTAATAGCCCTAGTATTGGCCAAAGCACTGAAATCCTTCTCTTCTCACCTGCACGTAACGTATGGAAAAACGTACTCGGGATTTTATCTGCAAACACTAAAAATGAAAACACTTGGATTTCAAGCAATAACACCAAGATGCATAGAACTTATGGCTTTTGGATACTGAACCTTGCTTCAGTTTAAAAATTATGAACAGCTTTAAGGAACTGAATGATCTCTGTACATGATTTTCTTGCTCACTACTGCTTAGCCCTGTGGTTTTTTTTCTGTTAAGAAATGATCTGCATTTCTATTTGTATTTATGTACCTTGTTTTATATTTATAAGGGACTTATGATACCGAGAGATCTAACAAAGGTAAATTATGTAACTAATTTGTCAAGTATTTTGCTGGTAAGCATCTTGAAACTCCAATTATAAAAACTTTGTATTACATAAATTATTGTTCATATGAGATGAAATGTACAACTGATTTGTATTATGTACATACACATAAGAAATTCATGTTTTAATGCCGTTGAACCACATTGCGGTGAAATTTAAATATTTTTGCTCTCATTAATGCCGCTAGGCGTTACCACTGAATACTGATGTTATTCTTTTTTCTTCTATTTTTTCTACATTTCCATTGCGTATTAATCGCTTACACGCCTTTAAGGAAATGGGAAAATGCAGTTGTATAAACGAGAAGAAGCGAAGAGGAAGAGAGAGAGAGAGGCAGAGAGAGTGAGAGAGGGAGAGGGAGAGACGAATGCTTGAGCTAAAAAGAGGAAATTCGATAAACATTCCGGGCTTTCAAGGAAATAACTTTCATTCAATTGGTTCAGGGAGGTACATAGCCACAGTCCTTGCGTTCTATTTTTGAAGCAAAGAAGGATTTGAAGTTCTCTACGTTCATTTTGTTACCTCCAGAGAAAGAGAGAGGGACAGACAGAGACAGAACTGTACATCTAGTTCAAGTGGATGAATTTATTAGATTCAACATTTAACTAAACCGATAGCGGGAGATTCCGTCGATGTTAAATCGTGTTTGTTGACCTACTTGTACCGGAGCAGTTCTAATATATACACAACGTTACGTTTCGCTAAGTTTCTCACCGCTGTTGTTGTTGTAGTGTTTAACGCCCGCTTTTACTACTACGGCACCACAGGCGGTGACACTGATGATACATGAAGATGGAGCACCGGTGGAATGAGATGGCGGGGGAAACCGGAGTACCCGGAGAAAACCCGCCCTGACGCCGCTTCGTCCACCACGAATACCACATGCGGGTCCCTGGGATCGAACCCGGGCCGCCTAGGTGGTAGGCGAGCGCGCTAACCGCTCGGCCACGGCGCCGCCATTCTCACCGCTGCATGCCTTTGTCACACTACATACCGGATGCATTCTGATGACCACTTTGCTTTAATTCTGTGGGCTTTTAACGTTTTAATTTACTTGTTTTTACATTTGCTGTTCCCATTTATAAAAAGGAATTAAAACGAGCATGCAGGTTGCATGAAACAATGCACAGAAAATGGAAGAACAGAAACACAATAGCAAACTAAGTTTGGATGAATTAATGAACACTGGTACTCAATGAGAAACAACTATTCATCACATCACATTTACTATCCTGAAAAGACAAATTCCGTTCCTGTAGCACCCGATGTGGAGGTCAATCTGCCACTTCTGTAAATGAAAATTTATACAGTGATTTCAGTACATGAAGACTGAATTTTACATATACTCATTATGTAATTTCTATTATGTAAGTTCTATTGCTGAGAAATATTTATAGGTCTGTAACGGAAACTCCTAAGCTGCCACCCAAAGTTAAAATTTGGTTACAAATTACGGATGATACGTTTTTATACAGGTGTCCCAAATTTAGACCGACAAAGTTTAGGAGCTGATAGATAACATTATTTTAAACACTTTTTGTTACATAAAGTTTTTTGCTGTGGTGCTTTGTTTAAGCGCTAGACGAGTTAACGTCATAGATTACTGCCTCACACCCAGTTTAAGTATTCACAGCAAAATCAACAATGCAAATTAGTATTGCATTTATCTTAGTAAGACACGCAATCTTAATCCAAGAAACAAACACCGAACACATAAACAAAACACAAACATCTCACTGTTTACTGTTAATCACTGCTTTACTATTCAAAGTTAGACCGACGAACTTTTAAATTAGGAAAAGCTGGTGTCTTTGCGAGAGTACGGCAGAATAGGGCAAGCTGATGCACTCTTTGTGTTAATCGCAATGGGCGTGCGTTCCAACATTTACTTTGGGTTTAATCGAATCACAATTGAACTAATAGGTAACAACTTCCCATTGGACTACATACGGCTATGAGCTGTCCACTGTCTCCGTCTGGCACTTGTCGGCTCCTTATATTGGTCCTGAGTAGGTACAAAGAACTCTGAAAAAGGGACCTACTGAAATTGCAAAAGCGAATTCTTTGGAGCGGGGAAACGGCACACAATGGTTATTGTATTCCGGGATATTTTTCTGAGGGAGGCCGACCATTAGTTGCGCCTATGCCCAGATAGCCTGGTGGATATGCGGTAACCACGGCGACCCGTAGGTAGCTTCATGCCGCGATGATAGTATTTAGTATTAATAAGGATACATGATCGGATTAGAGTAATTTAAGTATGTTTATAATAATAAGTATTTAAATATTATGTAATAATTTGTGTAAGAATTAGTGGAACGGGAACAGAAGGAAAGATTAACATTTTGTACACACAAAACATTTAGCGGCTAAGGCCGGGGTTAGCTGTTAGTCAAATCCAGGGTAAGGATTTATCATAACTTAGAATAGGCAACCTTCAAGTATAAGCAGATAGATCAATGTTTCTGTGTGTTAGCCAGCCATTACACGAAGGTAATTGGGGAAAGGAATAAAATATCAGTAGGGAGCGAACCTTCATACAGAGAACGAAAGGTTGTCAGGAAGTGGGAGAAGTCAGTCTGTCACATGGTCATAGCACACAGGAGACCAGGTACAGTCGACGCTTGAACGTTGTAGATAACGTAGTTGCATTACATATATTCTATCCTGTCACCATTTGCAGTAAAATATTTACTTTCAAATTCAGCAGTACGTGAATATTTCGATTTTCGTCCTGGAGGCAATTTATTCTGTGTGGAATAGTGGGAGACACTGTACGCAGTGAGGCGAACTGTGTTTTGTGCTGTCACTGTATTGGTGCAATGACGTCAAGCTCTGCCCATGCCATATGTCCTTGGTTTAGTTTCTTGAGCACTGAGCTCTCTGCATTTAGTATTCAGAGACCAGTCCTCAAACCAGTTTTAGATCATCTAGTAAGTGATATAAATTTCCTGAAGATAACGTCCGTAATAGTAACATATTTATACGGATAACACGCTACATATCTATGTAAAATATTTTCTTCTCTAAATATCTCAATTTACTACGTCTTCAAGAGTTTTGTATATTAGTTAAATTTCAGATGCGGTAACTCAACATCAACACATGAATGAGTATTCGCTTTCTGCTTTAGCGTGTATTATAAAGTTAACATATACTAAAGTTATGTAAGGTAGGGTAAGGTAAGGTAAGTACTACGGACGGATCTTCGGCACCTCGACCATGTGGGCTTTTGCACCTTTGCCCAGAGAAGGGAGAAGGTGGTCGTTCTAGGATCCCTGACAGATTAGAGGGCAGGGTTCCTGACAGTTCCAGATTAAAGCTCTCCGGTGGAATCTATTACCGTTTCTCGACGGAGGTTTGCACACTCGCTGAGTGGCTCGGGAATAGGGGACCACGTCGCCGGGGACGCAGTTTTACACAGAAAATTCTTTTTCCCTAGCATACAACGCCGGAGGTACCAATTGAAGCGGGTCAACCTTATTTGAACCAGGCAGATAAAGGTAAAGTGAAATGAGTAGTAAAATGAAATTGAGAAAGAGGAAATTCAGGTAATGTAATGAATGCGTCGGGATGTTCGACTATGAGAGTCGAACCCACGACCTTCTGGATGCGGGCCATAGATATCAGTACCTGAGCCATTCCACTCGGTTAACATACAATAAATGTAACCTTAGTTTAACAAGGCGGCCAAAGTAAATATAGATTGATGAGACAACATTTAACCTTCTGTACTACATATAGTAAGTAGGGGAAGTATTGCATTCCACTCAGAATTTCGATGTCGAGATTTCACCGAAAATGTTTCGAGACCCCCTGAAAAAAAAAAAAAAAAACTTTTAGAAAAAGGTGTGTGTGTGTGTGTGTGTGTGTGTGTGTGTGTGTGTGTGTGTGTGTGTGTGTGTGTGTGTGTGTGTGTGTGTGTGTGTGTGTGTGTGTGTGTGTGTGTGTGTGTGTGTGTGTGTGTGTGTGTGTGTGTGTGTGTGTGTGTGTGTGTGTGTGTGTGTGTGTGTGTGTGTGTGTGTGTGTGTGTGTGTGTGTGTGTGTGTGTGTGTGTGTGTGTGTGTGTGTGTGTGTGTGTGTGTGTGTGTGTGTGTGTGTGTGTGTGTGTGTGTGTGTGTGTGTGTGTGTGTGTGTGTGTGTGTGTGTGTGTGTGTGTGTGTGTGTGTGTGTGTGTGTGTGTGTGTGTGTGTGTGTGTGTGTGTGTGTGTGTGTGTGTGTGTGTGTGTGTGTGTGTGTGTGTGTGTGTGTGTGTGTGTGTGTGTGTGTGTGTGTGTGTGTGTGTGTGTGTGTGTGTGTGTGTGTGTGTGTGTGTGTGTGTGTGTGTGTGTGTGTGTGTGTGTGTGTGTGTGTGTGTGTGTGTGTGTGTGTGTGTGTGTGTGTGTGTGTGTGTGTGTGTGTGTGTGTGTGTGTGTGTGTGTGTGTGTGTGTGTGTGTGTGTGTGTGTGTGTGTGTGTGTGTGTGTGTGTGTGTGTGTGTGTGTGTGTGTGTGTGTGTGTGTGTGTGTGTGTGTGTGTGTGTGTGTGTGTGTGTGTGTGTGTGTGTGTGTGTGTGTGTGTGTGTGTGTGTGTGTGTGTGTGTGTGTGTGTGTGTGTGTGTGTGTGTGTGTGTGTGTGTGTGTGTGTGTGTGTGTGTGTGTGTGTGTGTGTGTGTGTGTGTGTGTGTGTGTGTGTGTGTGTGTGTGTGTGTGTGTGTGTGTGTGTGTGTGTGTGTGTGTGTGTGTGTGTGTGTGTGTGTGAACAGCGTAACTCAAAAACGAAAAGGTCATTTAGAAATCAAATTTGGTATTTAAATTTAATATTCTTAAAGGATGCGCGAAAATTTTGAAGAAAATTTCTCTACCCTAAACTACGCTTTACATGGAAAAGGTTTCGAAAATTTATATTTTCTCATAAGTGGCTCTATCAATTTTTATTGAAATGCCATATGTTTAAGTTATTTTTATGACAAATTAAATGTTTAGTTTGAATATAGTGACTATAGCCTATATAGTTCTATTTACTCTGGATGACCTTTGCGTGACTGGTAAACCATAAGGGAAAGAGCAAGTCTCACTATACAAAAAAGTAGATCTTGTTAAAACACACGTTATGTCTAGCACTTTTTTTTTGTGTGAAGTAAACCATTTCGGAGATTTTTTTTTTTTTTTTTAAAATTAACGTCCTCCAACATTGTGTCATATCGGACGAAACCATTTTGGAGATATTCCTTGTTATTTACATGAGTTTTGCTGCAAATTAAACTTTTCTCAAATTGAAGGTCGTTATTCACATTTTTTTACCTCTTGAGCATGCAAAGAGAACGGAGTTTTAGAGCTTTAAAAGTTGTGGCTATCGCTGAAAGCGTAATATTCCCATATTTCCCTTGCACCTATAAGAAAATTTGCAAATATTTATCTGGACTACCATGAAGAGGATAAGGCAATAAGTGCTTGTAAGAATAGTTGGTACAAGAATGGAGAAAGTCATGTGAGTGTAACACATCAGATTTGTTATAAGTATTAACACCATGAAGTTCTTTGTCGCAACATCATGGAAAGAGTATGTTATTTTAAGGCCAGCCAATAAACACTCGTTTTAAACATCTGACTACCGATTTGGTTTCCTCTATCGTTCTTGTACCCACAACGGTATGTGTAAAGCAAAGTTTGCCTTATTAACATAAAGTAGAAATGAAAATAAGCTTTGGTAAGAAACTATATAAACAAAGACGATGATGGGTATATAAAGTTTTGTGGATGTAACACATTAGGGTGAAACTCTTATGAAGCTGTCAGAAATATAAATTTGGACCTTCAGTGTAATTTTTTTGTTTAAAATATAATAAACAAACCAAAAGCATTACTTTTACGATTGCAATGTACACTATTGTCGCGTAAAGTTTTCACTGAAGTGGATCGTTATAACAGAAAAACTCAAGTCACAGAATTGGCCATGTCCCCTTGCACCAATTTCAGTACGTTTCATACACGTCTTAAATACGCTTTTGAAATAAGTGACACAAGCAATTTGCTTTTTGTTGAAAAAAATTAAATTTTTGAGCGAAGTTCTCCCTTATAAATAAGCATAATAATGTGGTTACAGTGAACACAATTGCTCTTCTGATGAAACTGTTTGCCCATTTTGGTGATCGACTAGCAGAAAATATGAAGTCGATGAACAAAGCAGACTAAAACACGTTTGTTGGAGAAGGTCCGGCCAAGGCGGCTGTCCAGCAGTGGTCAAATCAGAATGCGAGTACTTTTACCTACAGTCTGGGTGAAAAGGAAACAAAAAGTGATCAAGGGATACAACAATGAAAGTACGTGAGGAATGTCTGACATGAGTTAGGTAATACACACCTCGTTAGCTTTTTATCAACATAACTAAAGCGTATCACCTAAAAAACTGGTGGCAGTGTTCGGCGAGGCTGAACGTTTTGAAATTACATGTAGCTATTAGAGACACACGAGGCTTTTGTTAACCACGAGAGAGAGAGAGAGAGAGGGAAGCTAGTGTTTTATGCATGCCTGTGACGTCATCGATACTGTAACGAAAGTTTCTAAATGAATGAGTAAAAATTAGTCAACATATGGTTTGTGTCCTTAAGTATAAAAGCCAGTGGATACAGTCCAGTCATCATCAGTTCCACACAGGACAACAAGCAAAGCAAATCACCAACCAACAAGCATGGCTCACCTTAAGGTATGTGTTCCAGACCTCCCGTGGCTTTCTAGAAGAGTCGGCGTATTATCATCGATAGTGAAGCATATTTGTTGGTCTATAAATATTTGCTCAGGGTTTACGGTCATAATTTTTGACAGAAGTAGCATTTGAATTAAGGACTCTATGGTCTAGCAGTTTTCACACATATTAATAATGCATTTGCGGTGCTAATCCGTTGTTTCATTGCAACTGGAGGAATACTTCCCTCTGTTCTAGGTTAAAAAAATAGATATGTAATTTGATAATCCAAATATATGATCTCGGGCTACAAGAGTCAAAGCTAGTGGGATATTTCGACAATATAGGGTCACTGTGTAATTTTGGTAACCGAGTGTTATGTTTGTTATTGACTCCCTGCTATAAGTGGAACAGCGTTTCTAGCACATCGTGTCCATGAACGTGTTCTTTGGTAGAATATAATGAACTCTGAGACCCTTCCATGAACTGTAATAGGCCAGCAAATCTGTCCGAATTCAATCATTTCTATTACGATCTATAGACAAACTTATTTAAATGTACGTTAGCTATATAGTGGTTTAACCCAACGTCTTTTTATTGCCAGAAGCATTAAACATATTTTAAGAAACATACAGAAGGCATTTGTAGAAAACTTCATAATTTATTAGTAATATATACAAATATTAAACAAATTTTCGCAAAAATTAGTGGTTTTCATAGATGCCTCCGGATTTAATCGAAGAATGAGGTAAATGCTGTTCAATTAATCAATTTAATTTCCTTTCTTTTTGCGTTTAGATGGTAAAATTATTAGTTGTATTAATTATCCACTTGATAGTCATTACGTGCAATGGTTCCATTCCATTTCAGGTTTTGTGCCAGTAATGATGCCCTGAAACAATCCACCTTAGGCTGCATGGTGTATCATTAAATTTATCTATCTCAAGTGGAAGCAGGTTCCAAATGTTTCATTTTTAACTCTTTCAAGGAACGAAAAGTGGATTATGAGTCTTCCTTGTTTAAACACATGCATTTGTTCGAAACCAAGACTTTCATTTTAGTTAATACGGTTAAATCTGGAATCATTCGAGTCTCCGCCTAGGTTAGCAGATGAGCAAAGTTCTTGTTCTCCTTCAATAAGATTGCAGTAATGTCACGGGCTTCAAAATAAAATATCTTGTTTTCGAAATTATGAGAGATGGCCGAGCAGAAATGTGAATATTTGTCTCTTTTGATTTGTTTAAGCAGCATCCTGCATGTACATTTGGAGCCAGCACACATGGTTAGCATTCTAAGGGAGCCGGTTTCTACTCTCGGTCTCAGTGGGGAATTTTCTATTTCTTTTCTGAGTTTAAGATGGATTCCACTTTATTCCTATACTATGTAAGGCTATGGAAAATCACGCAGTATCGCCTTGGGGGTTTCACAGTTATCACCCACCATTTAACCAAAGGGGATTGACCTGTCTTCATCATCAGATTTATTTACAGCACTTTTATGCTTTAATCGCTATTTGTGATTGAATCCTTCACCGCTATATATTGGTTGTGTGATTATGTGATTATGTTACATACATTCATAGCAAACACAAAGCTTCAGTTTTACTAGGCACACAAAAGTACTTATGTTCCCATTAGGCCTTGAACTAACCTTTATGCCTGTTATGTGGCATGATCCCACCACTGACACCATTTGAGGGACCAACAGCGGGGACGTGACCTGATAGCTAACCGCTGTGTACTGGAGTGAACTGGGTTAAAAATGCGATATAGGGGAAATGACACATGCCAGTTCTTCCCATCTATAATCTAGCTATTACTAAGGAAGAAATGAAGAATATTGCTGAAGTAATGCGCATTTGTACTGTTACAGATTGTGGTCGCAGTTGCCCTTCTCGCCACTGTATGGCAATGCGTAGATTCCCAGGGGCATCACGGTGGACATGGACATGGACATGGACATGGACATGCCCACTCCTTCGCCCACTTCCACGGCCCTGTGGTAGGTCCTGCTCATGCTGTGCATGTCGGTCATGCACATGGACACGGACATGCTGTTGACTACGTGGTGAGTAAAAACGACATTTCTTGAAATCTTCGTAGGAATTTTACAGTTAAATCACCGGGTTTATGTGCACAGTCTTGATGGTTCAAAAACCTACGGGCCTACTCTTTGAGAAAATTAAATGGTACTGTACACGGCTACTGTGGACGCGTTTCGCCCTGAGACTTGACAGTAAACAACTGATATCTTTCGTAAATTAAGGGCACATTTTTCTTCCAAGGGGATGTCTAATGGGACAGTGATTTTACTCTAATTCCGGAGCAGCACACTAGGTCCGTATGGGTAGATATGAGTACATGCCCGACTATATTGCGATTGACCATTGTTTAAAGAATAATAGTTACTTTATTAGTTAAAGGTCAGCATAGCTTTAAAAACTATTGGAAATTGGATTATACTGAAGTTATTCTGATTTTGCTGGCATTGAGTTTGACTCTTATATAATTCCCCAATTTGAATTCAATCCTTATAAAATTCTAGTTCTTGAAGTTGATAACCCCACAGCTTTAACAGTAAATGCATTAATAGGAATTTAGTTGTATCGTCGGACATCAGAAGCGTAGTGTGTATTATTTTCAACTCTCTACCAGAAACAACTTCGCTCTATATTTCTTTTCCTGGTGATCTAAGAAACAGAAGCATCACACTCTTGAGTGGCATGTCTGACAATCAGGTACTTCTCACCTAACAGTGGATAACGCCATACTTATTAGAAAATTGCGATGGTTCCTTACGTTACAATCTCTGTGTAATCATGCTACAAATAAGTTCTCTTGCACAAATGGATTTGCATACCCTATGTTATAGTGTTCTAAAATATATCCTGGGCACTACTTCTTGTGTGGTGTAATTCAGCCAAAGATTGGAGACTGTCATTCTGTACAATGTATAATGTTGCTCCCTCTGAAATAGGTTCTGATATAGAGGCCATGTTTGTGGATTCATATGACACCCCAAGTTTGAATTTCTCTACCAATGAAGATAGCTCGCGAAAGTCATTCAGCATGAACCATTCGCTTCCATGAACTGTTAGCTAATCAACCATTTTAATAAATTGGTTGGAGTGTCACTATTAACAACACTTGGAAGTTTCAAACTAAATCCTCCGTGAAATATTCTGTTTAAAACGATATACCAGTGAATTAGTTTCACAAACGCCTCCCTATATGTGTGTATACCATTCGCGTTCAAGAATAACTGTGCAATACGCTTGGAAACAAAAACTGAGCTTCCAAAACTATAATTTCTGTGTAATTTGTCACACACGTCATAAGTTGTAATAGAGATGTTTGTCTTCCTAGGCACACCCCAAGTACGACTTTGCCTACGGTGTGACTGATCACAAGACCGGAGACTCCCACGCCCAGAAGGAGAGCCGGGACGGCCACAAGGTTGTTGGAGAGTACACCCTCAAGGAACCCGGCGGTAACATCAGGACCGTCAAGTACGTGGCCGACAAGGACGGTTTTCACGCTCACGTCATCAACAGCCACGGCAACGACCACTCCGGCGCCCATCATGGTCACCATCATTAGTCCCGGCATTAGCAGTCCGATGCTACACCCCTTCAATGGTTCAACGTTTCCTTCTTTCTAAATGCTGACTTGTTATTTATTTAGAAATGCACGCTAGAGGGAAGGTCAGTTAGGACTGTAACTGATAACAGTACTCCAGTCTGTAGTTCCTAACACAATACTCATTTTGTTGTAATATTTATTGCTCATCAGTTGTTAATGTTAAATGTTGTTACACATTTTGTAAGTTGTATTAAGACTCAAGAGAAAATAAACTGCTTTATTGAGAAACAATGTGTTGGTTATATTACTTAAAACTCAGCATTAATCCTGATATTCTCCTTTCATCTTTCTTTAAAAGCAAGGTCCAAGGGAAACTAACACCATTCTTTTACTTTGAGCAAATTTACTGCTCTTCTTCACTTCGTATCTTTCATTGTTGATGGTTACTTCCCTGCTCCATTATTTCTTTCACTACCACGGGCCTTAGAGACCAAGTTGTCGACGGGCCCTTAAACTTCACGCGCGCGCACGCACACACACAAACACACACATACAAACACACACGCGCGCGCGCACGCACACTCACTCACACACTGACTCCTTCACTACCTACCATGAGTTCTTCCGCTTCTGTTATTACTGTTTTATTTGAGCAATGACTAAGTACCAGTGGTAACAGTCAAGTTAGAATTTCAGTTCATCTTATAAACTGCGAAACAAAATTTCTCGCTTGACCAACAAAATAAAACTGTCGGAAAAATGTTTATTTTCTCAACTTAGTTACCTAAATACATTTACCCCCCGCCCCAGGGGCCTACTACAGTAGGTACGGGTTTCGCACACCCGGGGTCCCGAGCCTTACTCTCGATTGATTTCCTCTAAGGGTTGAGAGGGCATATGCCAAACGTGAGTTTTGCAGTTTCTCAAATAGAAGGTCGTTATTCACATTTTTATCTGTTTGGCCATGCAAAGAGAGCGGAATTTCAAAGCTTTAAAGGATTTGCCTATCGCTCTCAGCCAAATGTATTTCCGTATTCCCCTTACACCTACAAGGAAATAAGCAATAAGTTAATTTCTGCAAATTAATTCAACTAACTTGAAGAAGATAGAGGAATAAGAGGCTGTAAGAATAGTTTGTACAAGAATAGAGAAAGTCCTCTGAGTGCAATACATCAGAATTATCTTACATCGAATATTACATTTAATGATATATTAATACCTAATAAGTGTTGCTGGTACTAAGCCCGAGAGTTTATAAATTGTGAATAATGACAGCATACGTGTTATTATTAAGTAAATACAATGACTTTTTGCCTTTTGTTAACCCTCAATAGGAAGAATGTCTGTTTGCACATAACTGGTAATGTATACACGACAGACGTGGGATCACAAAAATAATACAAATATCTGATTCATGTCAGGATGGTTAATTAATGTGTATATACAATGAATCAACTGCATTGCTTTGAATGAGCATTCCCGCTAGTCGAGTTTTCTGGCATTTATTCTTTTCATACATACTCAAACATAATGGACCAGGAAACAAAACGACAGAAATGTGAAGTATTGTCACAAAAATTTACAAATTCATACATGGCCTGTTACAATTTCACACTCATATGCAGTTTTTATTCTCATTTAAATTAGTGTAGGTGATCCCTATAATGAAACTTCCAATTGGTGGAAGCTGGTACTCAATGAGGCATACGTTGCCGTACTTGTGACAGTGATTATTTTGTCAGTGGTCTTCATTTTTATGTATACACCAGCTGAAACATGCGGCGTTGCCCATGGTTTAACAACTTATGCCTAGAACTAGTAGACTTAGGTGATACTTGCCCAAAAGCCTTGTGTTTCTTTGTAGAAATTTAAATGTTACTGAATATGCTTAAACAAGGAGTTAAACACTTAGGATACTATAAAGATAAAAATAAACAAAATAAACAAGTAAACAAATAAGAACATGGTGAAGACACTATGCCAACGCTACAGGAAGAAAAGTCGGTAGAGAAAGCTATGTGAATGTAACACATTGCATATCTATTTTAATTCTATAGTATAAATACGTTGAAGAGCGAGTATAGAAAAGCACGTGAATGTGTTGCGTAAACAAATGTGATTACAGAAACATGTGTGAATGTGATATGTTGCATTTCTATTTCAATTATAGAAAATTGTATGAATTGTGTGTTAAAGGGGTGGTAGAGAAGGGCATGTGTATGTGTTATGTAAAAAAGCTAGTACAGAAAACTGTGAATGTTATAAGTTGCACAGTAAAATGGATAACATGGAAACCCTCTCTATTAACAAATACATATATGTGGCGAATTTCGTGGGTCAAGCGGTTTAGGAGGGCATACAGGACAAACATACAAATATGTAGATTACTTGAACTGTATCAGAGCCAAAAAGAAAATAAGTTATCTATGTAAGGATTACTTCTAAGTTTTTTACCGCTTCTACATTCCCATCGGGCCATATTTTGTTACTAAACTTGTCAATTCTAATCGGCTCCTCGGACAAACAAGTTAGTTCAGCTTCTCATTGTAAATACCAAGATGAAAAATGTATTTATTTGATTCTGTGCTGTAATTGTCTTCGGTAGGTATGACTAGGTTTGGAAGCGTGACAACAATCAAAGCGGCAGAAACAAAAGGGGTTTTCGAGGTTATTCGAGAAGTTTTCGGCGGCCGGCGTATTTCTAGAAGTTGTTACGTCATGCTCGCTATATAAGGAGAGGAGGCAACGAGCAGAGCAGTGAGTTACAGACAGGAGTCAGTCAGTTTTAGTGTGTGTGTGTGTGTGCGTGCACGTGCGTGTGCGTGTGCGTGTGTGTGTGTGTTTGTGTGTGAGTCGGCTGCGTGTGCACGGTGGCGTCAAAAGGAAAATAGGGAATCAGTTAATGAGTGTCGAGTGTTTGTATCGCTCAAGTCAGCTGTTTGAGACACAGAGCAAGTGGAGAAAGAAAGCAGTTGTAAGTTGTAAGATTTTAGAACGGGTTAAGAGCAGTATAGGGAACTGTGTTGTTGTGCATTTAGTTTTGGAAGAAAATAAAGAAAACAAATAACTGCACTGGACTTTTGTCGTTTTTATCACAATGTTGAGGCCCCTTGATCCAAGGGGGTAAATCAGAAAGAGCATCGCTTAAAGCGAAATACATTATAAACATCAAACTTAACTTCAATGTCCTCCAAAGATGCGACACGACTTCTAGCGTTATGTACAACTTTGGGGGTGATTTATCCAAAATTGCGCCATTAATTTTCACTAAAATACGTTATATTAAGGAGATTGATAAATCAAAATGTAGACCTATAATTTTCTGTGAACAGTCTTTGAGGAATTTTGAATAAGTTTGTGTAATAATAAACCGTAAGGCATAGCCAAAAAACTTACCACCCAAAATATGAAGATCTTTTTTTTAAATAACCTTTTGTGGCATAGATTATTTCCAGGGTGTATTTTAATTTGTCAATACTTCGTGGTTATATCTTGAACTTCTATCCCAATCGCCTGTTCCTCGTATATCATGGAAAGAATAATCGAGTTTCAAGTCGAGTATATAGCGACCAGCTTTTGATAATTTGAGCATCACTATCTCTAAATTCTCGCTTCTAACTATTACCGGGCATAGGGATTTGTGGGAATTAAAGCCATCACAAAAGGAACGAAGGCTGAACTCTCACTGCATATAGGCAGGAACGTCGCAGACAACTACTTTGCCTATTCTTTGTACAGTCTTTTGGTATTTACAGACAGGACTCTGACAAATCTTCTACCTGTCGGTCAGGGATTTTGTATTATTTGTAATGATAATAGTTTGAGTATGGGTAACTTGAAGCCAATTGCATTAGCATTCCTATGCCTGAGTATAATGGCACTGGTAATTACACTATTTCTACAAACGTTTATCTCCATTATGATGAAGTACATAAAAAAGTATGGTTTTCCAAAAAATAGTTGTTGTAATCTATATGAAGCAAAATAATACTAGCCAGAGAAAGTTATATGAATGCGACACACAAAGAGGTTTTCATAATACACGAAGCTATATATCGCTATAAATAATCAAACGCTATCACAATGCTGCAAAGGGAGAGCAAAACAGATATAACACAGACTCATATAAAGGAAATTGTTAAAAGTATACTAAAAGTATAGTGTTCTTTGGTGCAACGCAGCTGATTTAACTCGTATGATAATAACATGGTAATAAATTGGCAACACGCATTGTTTCTCTGAACTCAAGACAAATGGAATTTCCAGAACGTCCTTAATTAGTGCTTCGTTTTAAGAATTCCTAATATTTGTTCTGTGTACAATTACATCACAGGAGCAGTTGTTTTCACTGTAGCTGCACTGTCATGATAAAAGTCACCGATCCATGTTTCAGTGACTATTGACAGGTCTCCGTCCCTAACTGGTAATTATGAATAATTTAAAAACGCAAATTGTTCACTTTCCAATCAGTGACCCATAAAACGCTGAGTGTTTATCTTACGCTTCGGAGAGTTCAGCTCCTGGTCACGTTCAACGATACTATTTATACCTTATGGACTACAAGAACGCATCAGAGGTTGGCGGATCAAGGCTATCATGTAAGACTATCCTATTGCTGTGTAATCTGTTACTTTAATCCTAGAAAATATTGAGGTATTCATGATATGTGTGCTGTTTGGATTAAAAAAACAACGTATTGATTGGTGCAGAAATACTACAGAGGAATAACAAGGTGGCATTTCAAATGTTGTTTGGAATAACGTTACTGGTGATAAATCTTGGATTCCTTATTATCATTAAAAAAAAAAAAAAAAAAAAAAAAAAGAATCATTCGGCTTACTGGGTCTTTCGAACAAAGCCTCAGTCTACAAAAGTCCGACGAATTTGTAGTCCTGGTAAGAAGATGATTAATAGTTTATTTGTTGTATAACAGGCCATACTAGTACAATAGCACTGAAAGATAGATGTACTATTGTTGCCCGTTGGTAGACAAATGGCCTTTACCGTAAATGTGTGGAAAGGTAGCATGAAAAAAAAATAACATCATGACAGTGCAAGTAACATACAGCAAATCTAACAACCGAGCATCTGGAAGCCCTAGAGGTGAATATCATGGACCCTGCTACCATACAGCCCTGACTTAGCACCTTTTAATTTCATCAGATAAAGTGGCGGAGCAGTATCTGAAGTGCCTCGGGAAGAGCGGCATCATTGCTTGAAACACGTGTTTTATCAACTGTGACAATGTACTGATATCAAAGAAGATTATTTAAAACAAGGTATGCAATAATTTAACCTTTAAAACCAATCCTTATTTAATTTTCTATAATTTTCGAGTACCACCCTCGTATCATTAGACTGAGTAATATGTCGTGCCGTGGGCGATCATTCGCCTCTCATCAAAGCGGCCTGGGTTCGATACCAGGTGACTGTATGTGGGATTTGTGATGGACAAGGCAGAGCCATCTCACGCCACTTGTCCTCCATTTTCATTTCATGTATCATCAGTATCACCGTCTGCGGTGCCACATGTGGTAAAAGTGGGCGTTAAGCACTAACACACACACACACACACACACACACACACACACACACACACACACACACACACACACACACACACACACACACACATACAAGGATGTTTAACCCTGCTTACAGATCCCTTTTATGTTGTCAGTTTCTAAATTTCTGTCTATTAGCTTCCGCTTAGTAGGCAGTATACATTTCATTCACAAAGGAAAAACAACATGGTCTGATGTGCAGCACTCATATGACTTTCTCTACTCTTGTACAAACTGTTCTTACAAATGCTTATTCCACCATCTAATTCATATTAATAGAAATAAACATTTGAAGAATTATTTTATTGCTAATTTTCCTGTAAATGCAAGCAGAACATGCGAATACAGTAGTCTCTAAGCGTTAGTCAAATCTTTTAAAGCTGGTCACTATGTGATTGCTTTGAAGTTCCGTTCTCTTTGCATGGCGAAAAGAAAGAAGAATATATATGAACCTCCCATTTGACAGAAGTTATATATTGAAAAATTAAGACAAATAACAAGGAATATCTTCAAAATGATTCACTCCACAAACAAATCAATTCCCAGAAAATGCAACATATACATTTAAGTTGCCAGAAAAGTCTCTCAATACATGAGAGATGAAAGTGATTAACGACCTTTCATTTGAGAAAAGTACAAGTATTACAAAGCTCACAAAAATAACAAGGGATATCACAGAAATGGTTCACTTCACAAGGGAAAAAATGGACTTGGTATGGCAAGATTTGGGCTAGGCCGTTCGCTTACCACGTAGCCAGCCGGGCCGGTTGGGTTCAGTCCCAGGGACCCACATGTGGTATTCGAGATGGACGAAGCGGCCCCTGGGCGGGTTTTCTCCGGGTTCTCCGGTTTCCCGCGCCATTCATTCCATCAATTACTCCGTCATCACCTTTCAATACATCAATTTTGCCTACATTTCATGTCATCCTCATTATCATACCTGATGCTCGGCTGATCACCCGCTTCCAGGTCTTCACTCTGTCCGGTCCACAGGTTTATCTGCTCCCCGACAGGTGTCTGACCATAGGCATTGGTTTGAAAGGCCTAGGGGTTGTAAATCCTCCAAATAGGGAGAGTAATCAAGTAAAGAAGAGGAAAAGAATAAGATTTTGCCTATCTCTTATGGTTTACCAGTTATACCAAAGTCATCAAGTAAGCCATAAAGTTTAAAATATACATTTCATTTGCCATCAAAATATCCCAAACATGTGCCATTTTAATAAAATTCGGTTCAGCCATTTTTGGGCACAATAATTGTGTTTTTTTTTTAATTTGCCGTGTAAAGAGTGGCTTAGGATGGAGAAATGTTCTACAAAATCCTCAAAATCCTCAAAATGTTTAACGCCCACTTTTACTACTACGGCACCGCAGGCGGTGACACTGATGACACACGGAATGAGGATGGAGCACCGGTGGAATGAGATGGCGGGGGAAACCGGAGCACCCGGAGAAAACCCGCCCTGACGTCGCTTCGTCCACCACTAATACCACATGCGGGTCCCTGGGATCGAACCCGGGCCGCCAGGAAGGAATCTATTACAAAGAGCACAGCGAGCCACAACCCGCCGAACACCGTCGCCTGATCCTATTATACTAAAATGGATAAGAAAGGAATGATAAGGTACAAAAGTAGTGGACAGAAAATCGTGTTATGAGGATGAGCACCCCAGCATTCGCCAAAGTGATAAGGAAGAAACACTGGAATACCTAAGCCAGAGTGCGTAGTTGGCAGCAATAGAATCCATGACACCCAGAAGGCGAGTTCCATGTGCTACTGCCTGCGCAAACTCACTCAGTCCAGCATGAAACAAACTATTAGTGCACAGTGGTCATTTAATCTAATTTAGTGGGAAAACGGAGAAAAAGCACACGAGCATTGTGCAACAAACAGCTCCGTTGCAACAAATTCCCTAAGAGACTCTTTGAGTTAAGTAGAATCTGATAATGACTTACGACGCTAAATCTGTGGTTCTGTGTCACGTTGCGACCTCAGGGAATAGCTCTGATGTGGCTTACCGACTTCTGCTTCGGCATGTGAACAATACCTGAGTTTCCCAGCTATACTCTCTCACAGGAGCATAATCGGCTTGCTATGTATTGGTTAGTATGAGGGTTATATTAAACCTTGTAGCCTCATTTATAACTGCAGAGGGCATCCTTATGAGCTAGAATATTCCATATATATTCTTAATATATGAATTGGTAATGTAATTATATTGCATATTTAAAACTGTATGTAGCACTGAAATCGTGGAATAAATATGAAAATAACTGGGGGGGGGGGGGGATAACATTTAATTATGTTATGTGTAGACATTATGTATGTATTAGTATATTCATCCCTTCCTGTCATATAAATTATTGCAGCGTTGTAATTGAGGAACCAATAAAGATGCGCAAATAGTTCGGAATATGAAAAAGACACCGAACTAAAAAGATACAGGAGCCCTCTAGCCTGCGGTTGCGCAGGCTAGGGGGCTTTTTTTTTTTTTTTAAATTCCATTCGGTGAAGTAATTCTTCAATGAGATAATATAATGAACAACCTCTCGCAGAGTTGATCCTTAACCCGGGATCACCCGCATCACTTGTGGTAACGCAATTGCTACCGTGTTAGATTTTTCCAACAAGCTTGGTTTGTTAATAATATGCCTTTATTTTAAGATATATCATTACATTTAGCATACAAGATTGCATGTACATTGGTGTAACTATTTTTAAACTAGTGTGACCAATAAAATATTCCAAACTATGAGCCACAACAAGGAACTGTAAAAAATCTAAACACATAAAAAACAACAATAATTTACATAACAAATCCTAAAAATATCTATTGGTACAAATTGAATTCAACTGTCAAGCGCAAATTTCACTTTTGAGTTCACTAGCACGATTCAGAGTTTATTACTTGTGACTGTTGATACACTCCCTGCTGTGTGCTCTTTGTAAATTGGACTGGAGCAACTGTTACAACAATGTTGAGTAAATCGGTTCTTCCTCCTGGGACAGGAGACGCATGTTAGCTTTTCCTGTTTGTATTCCTTTGTTGTATTTGTTTTTGACTCACAAATTCAGAGTCCAAACTGTCCATGTATATGTGCATATCATCAAATCACATTTGAGCTGAACTTCTGAAGTCATGTTGGTAACTGAAGAGAACAGGCATTATGTAATTATCAGCCGTTAAAAAATATAAATAAAATCAGGAATACATACAAAGACAAGGAAAGAAACATATTTGAAACTTTAAAAAGTAATAGCTGTGCCATCATTGATGTACGGATGTGAAGCATGGGAGTTAAAGAGGAAGGCTTAGGAGAGAATTAATGCAGTCGAAATGAAATATCTAAGAATAATTAAGAAACGTACAACTATGGACAAAACAAGTATAGCAAGAAATAAGAAACGAATTAAATATTCTTCCTGTCCTGTCCTGTGACACTACAGCCCTTTTAGTGTAGCCTTGGAGTACCGCCTGGCTGCTGGATCCCCATCTCTGCCCACTACAGCCGACATGAGAGGGTTTCAGTAGTGGAGAGTGGGACGTGGTCAGTGCCCCGAACCCTGTCGGCCTGTAAGTGGGGTCTTCGCAACCGGAGTTGGGTGATCACCATGGGTGATCAACGTGAAGCCTGGTGTGAGAGCGAAGAAGTGGATAATTTGAAATGATGACGAAATGTGACAGGAAAGGTGACGATGGAGCAATTGGCGGAATGATATCGGGGGAAACCGGGGAACCCGGAGAAAACCCACCACTGCACTAGTGTGTCCACCGCACATCCCACATGCAGACGCCTGGGATTGAACCCGGGTTACTTTGTTCAGAGCTAGGCGGTTAACTGCTCGGCCAAGGTGCGGCCTAAATATTCTTCCTATTGATAAAAAATAAAGGAATATACCAGCCAATGAAAACAACATGAACAGCAAAAGGATATAAAACGCTTTCCTAAGCTGTTTTATGACTACCAGCCGATTGGAAGACCCTTGAGGAAACGGAGAGAAACGTTTGACCGGAACAGGAGAAATGCATACTGCGTGGTGAGATGACGGCGACGGCGACGGTGACGGTGACGGCGACGGCGACGGCGACGGCGACGGCGACGGCGACGGCGACGGCGACGGCGACGGTGACGGCGACGGTGACGGTGACGGTGACGGTGACGGTGACGGTGACGGTGACGGTGACGGTGACGGTGACGGTGACGGTGACGGTGACGGTGGCGGTGACGGTGACGGTGACGGTGACGGTGACGGTGACGGTGACGGTGATGGTGATGGTGATGGTGATGGTGATGGTATTATCAGTTAAATGTTATCTAACAACGTAGGCGATCACGGCGTCATTGCTGTGAGCAGAAGCCAGAATACACTCCGCCATGGTTAAGTAGTACAGGGCGGAAGAGACGATTTCATATCCAGATATATAGTTCGCTAAAGCACGGTGTACAGGGCTCAAGCACTTAAACTCTATGTCCTATAATACACGTATACGTTTGATGTGAACGGATATCTAAGGCTTTTAACATGATATAGGTATAATTCCCAAAAACGGTCTAAATCACGTTTTCAAAATCTGAGAAATAATTAATGAAGTGTTTGATACAAATGTTTTTGGAAAACACTTTGATGCCTGCCGAACCGTAAAAATTTAATGGACCGTCGTATCTGGAGCTTGTTAACATTTTTGATGAGGCGTGGTAAAATACAGTGCGCGCCTCGTTAGTCCAGGTCGGTGCGCTCCGTATGACTGCACCCAGATAATTTATCACATGTTTTAACCTTCGTTTGTGTGTTATTTCAGAATACCTTTAATCACTCACGCTAAAACACCCCACTTGCTTATAAACGGCATATCAAAGGAAGCTGCTTTATAAAATATGTTGTAGTTAGTCCAGATGAGGAAGAAAGTAAAACCGAAGCTTTATTCTGACTGAGAGTGAAAGTACGCGCTATTTATTTCACCTTTGTATTAAAAAATCTGATGCACTCACATGACTTTCCCTGCTCTTGCACAAACTATTCTTACAAACACTTATTCCTCTATCCACTTTATGTTAATCGAGATAAACTTTTGTACCAATTATCTTATTGCCAATTTTCTTGCAGGTGTAAGGGGAATATGAGAATAAAGTGGTCTTAAGCGGTGACCAAATATTTTAAGCGTGGTCTCTATATGATGATTGAAATTCCGTTCTTTTTTCATGACCAGAAGATAAAAACATTAATAACGATCTCCCATTTGAGAACGGTCTATATGTATTGTAAAATTCTAAAACTGAAGAGGAAGTGGTTCACCTCACAAAAAAACGTTTGACATAAGCTGTGAGTTTTGTTTTGTATTTGTGTGGTTTTGTGTAGTAAGATTTAGTATATATTTTACGATTTACCAGTTACACAAAAGTAATCAAGAGTAAACAGGACTAAATGGGCTATATCCAGACAGTTCAAAATATAAATTTCATCCGCCATAAGTATAATATCTTAAACACATGACATTGTAATGAAAATCGTCGGTCTGGGTGGCTCAGTTGGTTAGACGCTGGCCTACTGATCCCAAGGTCGCCGGTTCAAATCCGGCCCAGACCGATGGTTTTTAAGTGTGCTTAGAAATGACAGCTCCATATCAGTAGGTTTACTAGCATGTCAAAGAACTCCTGCGGGACAAAATTCCGGCACACCGGCGTCGCTGATCTGATCCTGGCAACTGATAGCGTAGTTAAGCAACAAATTAATTAATTAATTTGTAATGAAAATCGTTAGAGCTATGTGTGAGAAAATCCTAATTCTGAAAAAATCTACGTAAAAGGCACTTTAGGGTGGAGTATTTGCTTTCAAAATCTTCATGTCGCATCCTTAAATGGTATTAAACTTGAATAATATCTTTGGTTTTTAACGGACTTTTCGTTTTTGAGTTATGCTGTTCACAAACAGATACACACAGACACAGACGATATCGAAATTTTGGGTCGAATAAAATATCTCCCCTGCTTACTCTACGTAGTAGAGGAAGTAAAAACTCAGTATTCAGCGTTAGCATAACCAAACCTGAGACTTACAATGGGATACATAAAAAATCTAACCACATTTTCTGTAATAAACCATAACTGAACTAATTTTGATATGTCAGTGCCAAAAGTTAAACCCCGGGCTCCCAAAATAGCTCAACGTAGTGACAAACATCACTTTCGATGTCACAAAGGCTCACAATTTTATTGAAGGTCCGCTGTAGTTCTTTCACCCATGAATGGGTACCGTACAGAAGCGTAGCATCCTTCCTAAGGATACTATACTCAGCATTTTTATAGAAACACTAAGCCACTGCTAAATCTTGAATACACGTGGTAACCACTACAACACGAAGAACGGCTATATAGCTTTGTGTAGAGTGAATCATTCAACCAAGGGTTACTAAACAAAAGAGCAGTTATTTCTGTACTTCATACAGATTGTTGCGTTCTTCGTTCGCCTCTGTTGTTTTTCTCCAAATGTGAATTTTTTCCCCGAATGATTTCATCCTCCGAAAACTTCCACAGCACTTCACTTAGTACACAGTTTTTCCTAACCTCAGTTAATTTCTCTCCCTCCCATTTGGACATTGTTATTTCTTCGTGCTGTCGTTCCAAACACTTTCATTATTAACTTGGTATGTCCATTTTATGCGAAGTTATTCGAATAGTGGAGATACTGGATGACTCATCTGCAGAAGCAATCCGAATAACAGGATACAGAATAGCACATAGTCCGGGTATTGTTAACTCCATGTGGAGAAGTAATTCCAATAGCGCGGGTGTTGAGAAGCGCATCTGGAGAAAAACCTGTTATTAAACCTGTTGCGCTACATGGAAGTGAGTCTTAGACTTTAACTGAGAAATGTTTAACAGCTTTGAATATAATATATGAAAGAGAAGTGCTCAGAAAGACTTGTGGAACGGTTAGGGAAATGGCTATCGGAGAATGAGAACAAATTCGGAGCTCCAAAACTTGCACAAAGATACAGATATCATCTCTGATATTAAAATAAAGAGATTGCTGTGGCTGGGCCATGTTATCAGATTGGACGAAGGACGAATACCTAGATCTGTTACGGAGGCTAAAATAGACGGCAGAAGGAAAGTTGGAAGACCGAAGAAGAAGTGGATTGCATTAGAAGAACAAAAATTGGGAGCTGGAGAGCTGAAGCATGAAATCGATCGGAACGGAGGGTATCCATTAGGGAGACCAAGGCTATACTAAACGGACTGTGGGGCCAAAAAAGGAGATTTCCGGATAACTAGTTTAAATAGTGGGGCTTTTGTCAAGCATATCTGGAGAAGTAATACGAATAGCAGAACACTGAATAGCACATCCGGAGAAGTAATTTGAATAGCGTGGGTGTTGAGAAGCACATCCAGGGAAGTAGTGCAAATAGCGTGGGTATTAACAAGTCCATCTGGAAGGCTAATTTGAATAGCGGGGATGTTGACAAGCTTCTCTGAAAAAGTAATTGGAATAGCGGGGTATTCACAAGCACTTCCGGAAAAGTATTTCGAGTATTGCGGGGGTATTGGATAGCACGCCTTCTAAGATTTATGAAATACGCCATGTTGTTGCTTGGACTTTCCTATTTGACACATTTATGATGCACGTTTCAGCTTATTTGAAGCAATTTGTGTGACCTCCAGCAAGGGAGTGAAAGTAAGGAAGGTCCACCAGAAAAACCGCAATGAGATTGTAGACCGGAAAGCTTAGCTTTCATTTTACTTGCTTGATATTGCGATACTGCAGATACACACGGTCATTTTGTATCGGATATGCATAACCTGCCTTAAATGTGTCTGTCGTCATGCTTGAGGTTTCCTTGCGGGACTGTTTGGTAAAAGGGCAAAACTCCAATCTCCTGATACTTATTCCTTAATAAGCGTAGCTAAAAACTCATGATGTATGGCTACAAAGCCGTCCACGGATATATGTCAGAAATTCCGTATGAAAATGTATGGGTAAGCATATGTGAATGTACTTGAAAACATGAGCTTCTCTATCAAGGTAAGTGCCAAAGTTTCTGGAATGCAAACACGTGTACATATAGCAAATGCATTTTGTAATTAAACATGTTTTAAATATTACTGCGTGTTGCTCGCAGGCCCATTTCGAATGCCCAAAGGCTTTGCTCTGAATTACAAAATTATCTCTGAATTTTGTTTAGGTGGTTATAAAATATATCCATGCGGTACATTTATGTTGTTTCCATAGGAAACCAGTTTCAGAAGGAATATGGAGATGGAATATATTCTACTCCCATGCAGTGCTAAAAATGTATCTCTGTTATTTAAACGTAATTTCCCGCAGGATTTTTAAGACATTTATTTCCACAAGTCAGAAATTGTTGCAGTTAGGGAGCTAAAACTTGATGTTTTGTTGCTATGTATGGTAATTGAAACCGTAGATTGCAATCAATTAACCCTCCATCGGGCGCCATGTACCTGAGAGATACCCTTCCCGCGTTTTTCTATATATGCATGTAAGCGTTCATGCAAAGTGACTAAAACTTATTATAACGTCCTAAACACATTGTAGTACTTTCTGGCTCATTATTGGCCAGTTGTCTGCTTTGTGTGGATGTAAGAAACAAAAATTAATCAGTTTATATAACCCTATCAACCTGGAGTACGCCCTGACAATACTGTGGAATGAAAATTAAGACAAAAATAATGATTTTCTTGACGATGGAGGTGACACAGTTTGAGAAGCTCTGATAGAAGTCTGTGGAGAGGGTTCTCATTCCTCTCAGAGTGACACTGATGAAGAGAACACCACTGATGTTAATCTTCAGTTTATTGGAAAAGATGGGATCACTAATGGGGGGAAATGGTACGTCTGCAGCAGAGAACAGCTAGATCACAGAATTTGCTTGCTCATCCACCTGGAGTTAGGGGTAAGCTAGAGTTGCTAGTATGGTGTAGATCGTTGGAGTTGAGTTATTACAGATGACATGCTAGACTATATCATAACATATACCAACCCATACATTGAGTTTACACGAAACACATTCGGTGGTAAAAGGCATGCTACTTTGACAACAAAAGAAGATATGAAAGGATTCTAAATTTGGCAGGTGTCCTACGCAGTAGTAGACAATCTTTAGAAGAGCTACGGGGTACCGAAGGAGATGATATATAGTTGATTGGTAATGAAATTGAAGGGTTTCAAACTTCTTCTTCGCTGCCTTAGATTTAGCGACAGGTCTTCTCGCGAAGAAAGAAACAATTTAGATTGTCTTGCAGCAATGAGAGGCATATGCACAACATTCGTCAGCAACTGCTAGAAGAGCTAGTCACGAGGAGGAAATGTCATAATTTACGAGATGAGGGTTGAGTTTAGGTGGAAATACAGCTTTAAACAGTATATTCCATCTCAGCCTAATAGATATGGAATTAAAATCTGTTTTGGCTGATGCAAGAATATCCTACTCTTACAATCATTAGTATAATTAGATACAAGCCCTCACACGTTGTGAAACGATTGGCACAACCAATTTACAGAAGTGGAAGAAATATCACTGCAGATAATTAGTTCAGCGATTGCAGTTTGGTTACAGATTTGCAGAAAGAGTAATAACTTGTAATACTAAAGGCAGATCTCAGCATTTCAGGGTTTTGGCGAGGTAAGACCATTGACACTACAACTATAGGCGTAACGAAAATATTTGACACTTGTCGATGGATCCATAAATTGCAAGCGGAAATCCTCCTAGTGCCCTGCATGTTGCAAACCGAACAACAACCAATAATATTTAGTAGAAAAATCCAACCAGTCTTTATAAATAAATAGGATATAAAAAAGCTATTGTACGAACCAAATAACAGAGCAATGTCTAGCGTCAGCATTCAAAATGCGATTTCAGGGCGAATGAAACACCACGATGGCTGTACCGTAAATGGCGTAAAGTCCCACATCGCGACCATGTGTTGTTTGATCTCTAGTAGTGTATGGATAAGGAAATGTCATACTTCTCCGCTACTCTCACAAAGAAGGTATAGAAGTTCTCTGCAATCTTCTGCGTCACGTAGCGCATCATGTGACTGTAGGAACCCTTTCGTTCAATAACACGTTTATGCTGCCTCTGCGTTTACCTTTACCTCGATATTTGTGCCTGTGCTCCTGACAGGGGAGGGAGGGCTGAAGTGAGAGAAGATAGAAGGGAGCTGGACCTAGGAGACATGACAGATGAGGGCAGCACCCCAGCAGTTTTCAGAAATGAACTTGATGAAGAAAATAGGATTTCAGAGGGTAACTAGTCATTTTAAGAGAATAAGAAATGTAGTGAAATAAGATTAGTAATGAAGTGATTTATAGAAAAGATATGGCAGTAGAGATAAAATATAAAATCAGAGGAATACATTGTGTAAAGTTTGCATACATAACGTTATACTGTAATGGAAATTGGTTTCATGCTGCAGTGGCAGAGTGTCGTTAGGTAATTAGCAGAGCATGAGCGGGTAGGTCATTATAATCTTCGCAAAAGTTAAAGTCATGTGGAGGCGAGCCGTACTGCAGACTCCAGCGAATCCTGAGCTTGTCCCTCCTACCAGCGCTGCCGAATGTGGTACACATATCTCACGCACCTTATGTACAGAACCTCTGTCGGTACACGCACTACGCTTGGCAACAGCGCTCCGCTTGACAATTGGCTAGCGTTCACATGCCTTTAACTTTTGCAAGCGATATACGTTCCAGGTACAAATTCGAAGAACTGGAACGCCTCAGCGATTCCAGGTAGTTGCGTGGTTGCCAGAATTAGAGAACTGAAAGGATACGTGAAGTGGGTGAATTTCTGGGAATTTGGAAAGGAAAGAGGGGTTCGCTAGCTAGCAAGGAGGAAACATATATGGGTCACTTCGGTGAAACCCTCCGTCGGGCGCAATATATCTGAGATATACCTCTCCCGCTTTTTTAAACAATATGACGCAACTGTTTATGCGAAACTGATGCAAGTCATTGTAGCTTCCTAAAACACACTGTAGCACTTCCTGGTTCATTATTGGCCAGCTGCTTGTTGTTTCGTTCGATTATCAAGCAAAAGTATCTGTGAGATACATTGCGCCCGCTCACGTACCTCATTGTTTCTGTGATCTTTTTTTCTGCTGGTCACGTTTTTACGTCCCATAATGTCTAAGAAGCAAGAAGTGTTCAATCTGTGTAAACCTAACGACCTACAGAAAGCCCTGGCAATACTCTGGGATGAAAATGAAGATGATACCTAATGAAGATTTTGTTGATTATGAAAGTGTCACAGATTGCGAAGTTGCGACATAAGTCCGTGATGAAGATTCTTCAGGTCCTTCTGCTGAAAATGCAAGACTTGCCTTGTAGACTAAACAAGAAGCAACTTTCAAGACATTGCTGCAAGGAATGTGAAATGTACTGTTGTTTAGAGCATGCCGGACAGGTTTGCAAGAAGTGTGCTGAGAATTTGCAGTGAAAACTCTCAAGTATATTACAGACACACGCACATACAATATAGTTCAAATAACTGATTAATTGTAATAATGTTTATAATTTCATAAAAACTGATGTTTATTGTTAACTTTATGTTCAAATATAATAATAATTACCCTTTCACATTTTGTACATTCGCAGTATTAGTTTATTTTCTGCAACTTACATAACTCATGTTTTTGAAATGTAGTATGATGTATTGTAATACTTTGAAAATAAAATTTGGTATACATAATTAAAACACAATAAAATACAAATATTTCACATTTAGGAGGAATTTCAGACAGCATAGAGGCTGATATGTACGTGGTATCTCTCAGATATATTGCGCCCGAACACGTAACAATAGGTATTGGGCCTGACGGAGGGTGAACGTTTTAGCTACAGACACTCTCGTCGACAGGCCTTGCAGGTAGACATAACTTCGTTTGCAGCTGCGTGTTGGTAACACGCATTTGGGTGCCTCTACACAGATCTTTGTGGTAGTCCAGTTGTCTGTCCGCCACTTGCAGACCTATAAACCTGCATATAGTCATCAGTCTACGAGTTAAATTCAGGTTTACTATATTACTTTGGTCAGCAACTCCGTGAAGAGAATTTAGGGACTCGTTAAATATTATATATTATATATACGAGTCAGTGTTGCCTTTAATCCTTAAACACTCACGCATACCCTGAGTCAAGAATCTGACTGCTCGAGTGAAGCCAGGCGCAACAACCAGCCGAGAAATTGTAGATTTAATATCCACTGGCGTCCAAAATAGATCATGGTGAGGCAGAAAACTGCTTCTAAGTGGACTTCATCGGAGGGAGGCTGTACGTTGCTTCAAATTGGCATATCAACGCGGGTCCGAGAAGAAGGATGAACCCTAGGAGCTGAGGAGGACAAAAGGAATTAAACCGGAGAACACCAGGAACAGGAAAGAGGACCAGCGTCATCAGCAGCATCACTAGGAGACATCAATGTTCAAGAAAACAAGTTCTGAGTGTTGATTTTAACAATGAACTAATTTAGATTTATGAATTGGTAAAGCGTTGAATCAGGATTGGATTTAACGTATGGAAACTGAGGAGGTAGAAGTTAGCGATAAGGGGCAGGAAGCTACACGGAAGGCAGTGGACTCAGTAGAAAATAGTACAACTGTACAAGATATATTATAACAGCAACCGGAAAGTAGTAAAACAATAAAATACAGGAAAATAGTTTAGAACAGAAAATTGGCAATGAGAAAATAAAATTAGGAACAGCTTTGACCGCCGTAACACAGGGGTAAATGGAGAGCAAAGAGGAAGAAATATACAAGTAAATTGTGACGACTAGTAGATTTGACAGAGACAGAAGTGGGCAGCAATTTATATACTGAAGAAACTCTCAGAACGAATATTGAACGAATGAAAATAATTATGAGGTCGTCAAAGCAGGGAGAGAGAAGTAGAAACAGCAGAAATTCCCCAGTAAATGTGGAAAGGGCAGAAGCCATAAAAGTAACAAAAAATGGTGGGAAATAGCCAAAATCAGGTTCAGAACAAAGGAATAATTAATAATAATGGGAGTGAAACAGGAGCAATCAGTAGTAAGCAGAGAAACGCGAGTACCAGCCAAACGCGCCTTCAGTGAGAAGCGGGAATAACATCTATTGTGTTAAGTACACGGAAACTAGCATTTTTAAAGGGCAAATGAAGCAGCAGGGAGGAATAGGCCAAAACAAAGAGATAAAGAAGTAGTAGATGGAATTAATGGGAGACAATATATTGCAATTGTAGATAGGGGAGCCAATAGTACAGTATGGTCATGAAACCTTATGATGAATGGGTAAATAGTGGTTTTAAAGTAATCTCTTTGCCGGCTAATGGAATATATTGCTCATTAGCCGTTGGCAAGAGGAAAGAAGGAGTAAACGTTCAAGCAATGTTAAATGTTGAAATAAACGGGAGATTAAACGAAATTTCATTTTTATTGTACTAAGGCTTGTGACTGACAATAATTCTACTTTATTCGTGGAATTACATCGTATTTTGAAAGTAGATTTTAGAATTTGGAATCAGAACAAGAAACAGTTTCAAATTCCTCATCTATTGCGAGTTCAATGTATTTGGACAGTGGGTAACAATGTGTTGCCAGTTTAGTGCGAGGAGTTGCTCCAGCCCGGATGTGAGAAGCAGATCTAGGACCTCAATAATGCACTGATGTGCAAACTGAACCTCCTCCATCGTTCAGTTATTCAGGGCCAGGAGAAGCGATTTACTACCGTTGATCAAAGCCCCTAATGCACTCTGATATTATAGTAACCTTGGTTCAATTGCTGTGAAATCACCGGCGTCCGTGAGCACTAGGGGTTTTTTCTCCGGTAGAGCACGGAGACCAATCCTCTTATCAAGATTTCCACACACAACGTGTACAGGATCATCGGCAGTGGGTATCCCTGACAAATCGACTTGGTTATAGGCACTGGCTGTGTGAAGTCCGTTTAATTGAAATTTGGAATGCACATGTGCATACAGTCGTTGTAGGACATTTAAAAATGACCAAAGGTCGTAGCACGTCCCGAAGATAACCGTGATGGTTTCTGTCAAATGCTGTCGTAAAATCCAACGCCAAGATTGCTGCCGGTTCGTCAGCAATGCGCTCACATTCAATAACAATGTTCCTAATCGTCATTAGTATACTCACGATCTTCCTATCTGGAATATTATAGGTCTGTCCTGCTCCAATAATGCCAGGCATGTGTCTCTTCATACTGTTGACAATAACCTCAATATATAATTTGTAATCTGCATTTAAAAGTATGACTGGGAGCCGATTGTTCACGTCCAAGGCTGCCAAATGTTTGACAATGAGCACAATGAAGCCCGCATTAAACCCGCACAAGACACCTGAATGCAGCTGTAACTCCAACATAGTACCAAGCAAGGTATGTTTCACTATACTCCAATTCTCGCGGTAGAAATGATTTACCGTGAGGTCAGCAGTAAGTTCCCTGGCGATGAACGTAACTTGGAAGGATACTTCCGTATCCCTGTGTGCTTTACGCACGCCAAATGATGCAGCAAAATTCTCTGCTCGTTCTGCACCGAGCTGTCTCCTGCCCGGAACTTTGCTCCCCGGCAAAGTTCCTCATCTAAACAAAAAAGTTTTTTCCTGGCTATTGCAATATGCTGCGTCACATTTCGGCCAGCACACTGTTGGTGGTATAATTCATGGAGCAAGGTCGCAGTAATAACTTTCATCCTATTTCAGAATATCAAAAATCCACTCATAAATTTCGTACACAGTCAGCTGAATAATATCGCGTTCAACAAGACTAACAACTAACGTCGTTGGTCGGTTTTCCATGATATATTCCTGTCGTATGTGGTATCTGACGTTAAACGGGCGTCGAGTGATTGTAACGCCGTAGTTTTGTTTATGAGGCAGGGAAAGTGAAGAAAGGCACTGAAAGGGCTGAGCGAGGTTAGGAGAAGAACGGTTGTGAGTTGTGATAGAACGAAGGAGTATTATTACAGTCAATTAGAAACACAGAGGAAGAAATTTCACGAGGCAATACGTATGCCGAGGGACACACGCTTAGCTGCACACGACCTTCCCTCTCGCCAGCTAGCGGGCGACTGATTAACTATCGTGATGCATTACATGAGCTATAATAGGCAATGATGTTTCGTCAAGAGGAACAAATTTCGGCTGGGGGAAGCGAGGTGCGAAACACATCATCCTTTCGCTTCGGTTGGTTGGTAGTTCTCTCATGCCGTGCGCATATGGACATTAGGTCGCCAGTTGGGTTGATCAGTCCAGACCATTCAGAGCTGTCGTGTCGCAGATTATTATGATCTGAGCCTTTTCTCAGAAAACGATTCCCTAATATTGTTTTAATTACATCAGCTTTGGATGGCATTTATTGCTTGTCTACCTTGCACACATTGATTTCCAATAAAACATCAGTCTGTTGTTTCGAAAATGTTGATTACTTTCTTGGATGACTATCGATTGTCATTAGGGGTGGACGCAAGTGGCAAGACTCTGTCATAGGAGTTCAAGATTGCTTCTTGTGAGCCGCAAATTTAATTAAGGCATTAAATTAGTTTCATCCACCTCGATTCTGTTTCCATCTTAGCAAACACATGTTCCTTGGAAGCTATGAGAAGGCTTTGGGCATTAACCTGTAACCTCAATGTTAAAATGTCAAATGAGTTATTTAATATGAAAATGTTTTAAAATGTGGCACTTCAAGTATTTCAGAAATAAACTTGAGAAAAGTTGGTGAGGTGGGGTTTGATATCAAAATTAGGATTTAGAGTTATCTGAAACTGCGGAATGAATGGTTTTAAACTATATGTAACACCACAAGAGGATCTATTACCACCGTAATTTCAAAATAACCTTTTCGTTAATTCAGTGGTCCAAAAAGTTTGTTTTAATACTCAGGTGCCGCTTGATTACAACACAAATTAAGAAGCATTATTAAAAATATTTATGAATCCTGGGGTTTTAAACTTTTCTTTAATTATAGGTTATATCTGGGTCAATTTCCTCCTCATGAACCTCTTCGTCTTCATTTTCTTCAATCTGAGATCCTCGGTCTTCTGAGTTTTCTAAAACCGAATAAAACTGAAGCACCTTATTGTTCCTGCATTCTTCTCAAAAATGTTTTCATAGTCACTTTGATACATCACGTACCTTGACAGAAGTACATCTCTGTTTACGTTTTGTGGTCTAATGTGAGTCATGCTTGGATCAGTCTTTGTGAAAAGCTTAGCTCTACAAACTGCATTTCAATGAAAAGCTTCACCTTCAATCGTAACTCTTCTTTTCTCTGAGTTAAGCCTAATTTGCCAATGTCCGAGTTTCTAAGGGCCTTTTCAGTTGAAGATTTCCAAACCTGATCAGGAACATTAATTACTTTGAGTACCAATCCAGAGGTTTCGATAATTTATTCATCCTCTTCAAGGTGAAGGACAGTATTTTTTAAGGTCTTTCTTTTTTTTTCTCTCTTGTGCCCACCACTCCCATTCACAAAAAGCGTAAACACTGTTTCCTCTTCACAATCAGTGTTGATTATTATGATGAAATTATGCTTGTAGTTTTAGGAAGGCCACTTTCATGCCATGTGTAGCAGGCAACATTTTCATTTGTCAAACAGGAAACGCGCGGATTGGCTGAAAGGGATTTGTCGGATTTTGAAACTACAAATATCGATATAGGTACTGGTTTTGCGTATATTTATACTTAATCTGAGTTTTGACTACTTATTTTAATTATATGCGTCGGGTTTTGCTCTTATATGTATTGAATTCCTTGAGATAAAGTTAGAAGTGATGCGGCTTTTGATGCTAGGCGCTTCAAGTGTGGATTCTAAAGATTTGCTTTTCGTGGATGTTAGGCAGTATTCCACTGCCAATGAGGGGATCTATGCTGGTAAACACCCTGCACGAATATTTGAAATCAGCAACCACCCGTCTGATGTAAACGTCTCATTTCCGTCTGAGGTGACAATTAGTTCAACTCCTTATATCTAGCTCATTACTTGCTTCAGAGTAATCCTATTCTGGTTGGAAGCATAAGAGAGAACAAGGCTGAAATTCTCCTTATTAGCATCATCTATAGCACGAAGTAAAATAAGGTGATTCTGGTTCTGTCTACAATGCACCATGATAATGCAATTGATGCAAAACCTACTGGTAACGGCAAGCCGAGGTAACATTTTTCGTACAAACAAATCAGGGGTAATACTTTGGATCAGCTATGCCGCACGTACCATGTATCTATAAAGCCCAACACATGGCTGATTCTACACTATATCACTATGGTGATCCTACATCATGATGAACATTGCAGCTATAAATGTTCCTACTAATAATATACCATACTAACATTTTCAATGTGAGTAGTAGACTTTGTAAAACTTCCAGCACATAACTTAACAGATCAGCATTTAAATAAATATTCTAAGTCGTCATCACAATCAGGAAATCACAAACTAGTCTTTTTCCATGTGAAGATGCAATTAAACCTACAGAACGAGACAAACTAAAAAATACCGAGATACTATGAATGTGGTCGTTCAAATAACTGATATTCAGGTACAAAGTGTGGGAGGTGTAAGGTTTCCCTGTTTAGAACGTTTCCAGCAATCATGTGCTGATTACTAACTATAGTGCTCACTAATGGAATATTTAATTTATTAACTGAATTCGCTATTCCGGATGAGTGAGCTACGCATTATATCCCAGTTTTATGCAATACGCATTTTATATCTAATATGCAAACAGCACGTGCTACGTAAGCAGTATATCGCAGCCACATAAATAACCTGAGTTGTCATCAGAGTTATTAAAAGGAAACGCCCTAATAAGCACTGGCCATGGAGTGTAAATTGCTAAGGTAGCATTCTGGGTAATGTACTCTGGACTGTTGAGCCGAAAATCACACGTTACAACATTCGTGAAACGGTATTAACTTTATACCAAAAGTAATCTATAATAACAAATTCTACATATCCAATAAGGACTGCATGCTTCTTTTTTATAAAACTGCGTGATAATGATTTTTCGCCGTTAGGTGGTGTGCAAAGATTAAGAATTGCGTACCAAACGCAGCAAACAGTAGTTTTGTGGGTTACACCTATAGCTAAAAATCACATTAATAAAATATTGCTTGTGCGCTTCTCTTTCATGTTATTAATGTAGTGCGATTATATGCTTCGCCGTGGCCGAGCGCCCCGGGTTCGATCACAGGAACCCAGATGGAGGATTCGTGGTGGACAAAGATGCGTCTGGGTGGGTTTTCTCCGGGTTCTCCGGTTTCCCCCACCACTCACACACCATTGTGTGACAACCATCTATATCATTCTGAAAATTCTGCTACTGACCGAACAGGAATTGCTTGAGATTTTGGAAAAGATGGAAATCACCAGAAGAATGGTTCGGGCTACAGGGTGGATGGTGCAACACCTCCCAATCGAATTTGTGTAGGACATCTGTAGTCCTTGAGCATTTTGTGTACCGGAAATTTATCGTGTAGCAAGACAGCACTAGCACTAAGCATCCTGCCACTTGTTCTGAATGAAGTTATGATCTGTGCATTCAAAAATTTTATCACAGTGTTCACTGCATACACGGCGGGAGCTGGAAAAAGTAACTCCGTCTTCAACTACTATAACAATACTACTGTGGGAACTTCGGACATTTTCCTTTATGCATGTCTCATGCCACATCATTACTCTATCACATAAATACAGTTGCTTTTCTTAGTATATGGTTTTTCAGCTGTGGAACTAGTGGGAAGCTTACTTTATGGATGCACTTTGTATACCGTTATACTGCAAAAGGTTTAACTTGGTACTTGTTTATTGGAAAAAGAAGGAAATACTCGCCATCTCTTTCCAAGCTATCATTCTTTAGTGGCGAACCAAGCTTTCCACAACCCATGCTTGACAAGGATAGTAGAAAACGTGTCAACTTAGAACACGTCCATTATAGTTGGCGTGTGCCAAACTGGTTAAATGTATGCGGGAAAAAAACACAATTGCCTAATCGATCCACTTTGCCAGTTTAATGCCGGGACTTTATTGTCGTGGAAGAAAAGAACCCAATAGCATAAACTCCAGTGCTTAATATCGTTTATGGTCTTCTTTCTCACAAATCAGGAATTCTGCATACAGTTTTCTCTATTAACATCCACCTCTGATGGGCTTCAAAATAGAAAATCTCTGTGAAACAGTATAAGCCCAAGTAGTTATTCGTTAGAGAAAACAAAAAAAATACAAAAGTTTGCCTTGTAGTCTGTCCTAATTAAAAGCAGTGCGCCAGACTGCACTAGTTAGCTCAACTTGGAAACGCAGAATAAACATTCAGCTCCCTTTTGCACTTGTTTATATACTGTGCCCTTTCTTAAAGTTAGAAGTTGGAGAAATGTTTCCAAAGCTGAACTGCACTTTCATTGTGGTTGCTGATTTAAGGATGATCAAGAATAATGAAACACCAATGGAAGTTAGTGCATAATTTAAAGTGAAGCAGTTTCTGGTGAAATTTCAATCCTTACTGCAACATTAGAAAGCAAACTGCCAGAGTCTAATGTTCTTCAAACTGGAGATTTTAAGGTTGTGTAACGCTAATTGCGTGAACTCCACATTCTTCGTGTCATCAACCACACATTCAGAACTACTTACAAAGTTTGCTCAAGTACTGGCTACTGAGAAATTTTCCCCTACAACTATTTAATTTGTACTCGTATCATTAAGTTTCTGCTATCAATCATTATACAGTCTGTGTTACCATGATGACCTATAACATTAGGAACAATAGCTCCGTAATATCAAAGTTTGACATGGTTGGAGAGATTGTGGATTACAAAGGGACATTTGATGAACTTAACCAATCACAGTTTACATATGTTCATTACACTGAAGAAGTGAAAGATTTCCAAACACATTATTTTTGAATTTTGAAACGTATAAATATTTTGTGTTTGTTTCACGTCACTGATGATGATATTGCTGGTAATGGTTATGTTATGTACTTCTTTCAACTAGGCTGATATAATTCCTATACAGTCTGGGACTGAAAGAAGACTGAAAAAGCTATCAAATTGATGACTGTTAGGTTTATGCATATAAACGTTTCCCAAACCTTCAGTCATCGCTTGGTAGTGAAATATCTTAATTTCCACAATTGTTAAAGGTGTAGAGCAGGCTATAGATTCTTTGTACACTACACCTAAACGCCCCTTTTGTGCTTAAATTTTCGGCAGTATTTGGAACAAAATGGGCCAAAGAGGGTTAAAAAATCAATCAAATTCAACGGGAGGAAGTGGTTCAGCTATGAGTTTGAGGATAGAGACTGCTAGACCAAAGAAGGAAGGTGTGGCATGTGCAGCTAGGCAGTTTTAGGCTCTGGCTCTTGATCATGATTCGCCTGGCGAATTAAATTTTGGGGGTGTACCGACTGCGCGCGAAAAGGTCAAATGTTTCCTAACTGCGCGCGAGGTACTGAATTGTAAACATGCCTACTACGCGCGAGCTTGTCAAGGGTAAACACGCCCACAACGCACGAGCAGGTATATCACAAGTGCTTGCGAGTCTGTCTCGTACAAGTAAAAAGTGTGGCACCACTAGTAAATAATGTTGGTCATTTGTTTCGAGAATAGTTGTGGCTATAGGTTATAGGTTGAAGATGGTGTGCTGTTTATAAAATGATGTACTCATAGTGTGGGTTTCTAAAGAACAATGGATTCAGCGCTTCTCTGCAAGTTATGAAAAGTCAAAGGGGACAAAGTTTGGTTATAGATAGATATCAATTTCGCAAAGAAAGAGAAACAGCGAAGAGTATCGTGGAGGTTAAACCATGTAAGTCTCGTATTTATTTAAATGACTACTCACGTTTTGGGTAATTAGGGTTTATGAAGTAATAGAACTGTTCTGATATTTCACTTTTTGCTGCGCATGGAGTACTTTGAATATTAAAGAATTTTCCCAGTGTGTATAAATTGAATAATTAATTTTCTCGAAACTATAAAACAGACTGTGTTGGAACTTTGTGTGGTATATTATGACATAAACACCATTAAGTGTGCGAAGTATTGATTTCATACCTATAAAAATACAGTAAATTAAAATTTCAGTCCCAGGGTCGCTTAAGATTTTGCATAATCTAAACTTTAATCGTATGGATCAGAATATAATGAGTACTGATGTGAAGGATAAATTTGATAGTAATTTTCCATCCATCCATCCATCCATCCATCCATCCATCCATCCATCCACAGTTCCTTATATGTAGTTACACACCAATAAAAGTTATCATTATTGTGCCTACCTTTTGTGAACTGCTCTAGCTGTTGCAATGCAAACAGTTCTTGGAAAAAATCGATCGACTTGTGACATGAAGTTTTTATTTTTCCCTTTGCGCCCCTTTGCTCCCATCACGTGTGAGACAGGGCACTCGAAGCTATCTCTGCTGCTAAAATTGAGGTTCTTTCCTGACCTAAGGGCTAAATGAGAAGCTTTGAGCAAACACGCCTCTTTCCCTCACCAGCTGTTGTGTGGCAGTAGTAAAGAAAACATGGAGGGTTCTTCCAATAAGAGTTTCGAGTACAAGTAAACAAAAGTCTTTTGATATCTGGACCTGTGATTGACCCTTTGAGGACACATCATATCATCTTGCTTTGTGGATAAACTTCTCGTCTTTTGGTTAATACTGAAACAAAAACCAGCAGCTCCAAGCTTTGCCAAATATTACCAAAATAAATTATTTGAAATATTTGAAATTGTCTATCTAATTATCAAAGTCTAGTGAGTAAATTAGCAGTACAAGACTCTCTCGTAAATTTAACTAAATTAGACCGCCAGTAAACTTTGATGCGCGGGGTTTAAATTGTAAAGAGAACAAAAAACTTACGAACCGGCTGCGCGGTGTTTTGCCTGTCCCCATCCTCGGCGCTCGTGGCCGCCTGTCACTGCCATAGAAAGAAGCGAATGAAACAATACACGATTTTAAAAAACTACTTTTAAAGTCTTTGCTTACCACCTTTGTGAAAGGAAATGCTGAAACTGCCCACCGTCGTTGTCCATACATTTTGGTATCTCTTTAGGAAACTATGCATCACTCGCCGCAGTTCAAGTTGAGAGATGCTGGTATTTTTCTGGCGGATATTTTGTTTTAATTCTTCCAGGGTACGTGGGTTTGTCTTGTACACTTTATGTTTTAAATTACCCAGAGATAGAAATCACTAGGGCTCGGAAGTTCATGCCCTAAAAAACACTGAAATATGCATGCAAATATGCTCTTAAAAACTTAAAAATATGCCAAGAAATATGCACTATTTAATTAAAACAATTAATGTCCCTTTGCAGTAGACAAGACGAGTTAGTATAAATAATAAAGTTACCTTATTCCTTAGAGGTTGAAGCAGAAGTAGTCCCGCTGCTAGTATTATTTGCTAAATTGTAGTTCACAACCAACACTTTGCACAAATTTTCAATTGTAAAGCATCGTGTGTTGTCTCGCAAAACACTTTTGTACCTAACGTGAAAAACTTCTCTCCACGTCACAAGATGTTATCGGGGCATATATAAATTATGCTAACTGCTACACACACACACGCACACACACACGCACACGCACACGCACACGCGCACGCGCACGAACGCACGCACGCACGCACGCACGCACACACACACACACACAGAGTCAAGTCTCTTGGTGAGACATGGTTTTCTTTTGAGGATGTCTCGAATACCGGACATCTGTTTATAACCAGAATTTTTTGAAATTGCATAATTAATTTTCTCTTTCACTTTTTGTCCTATGCTACCAGGAACCAAACATACATCACATATTTTTTTTTTTTTTTTTTTTTCAAAGACAGTGATTTATGCAAAGGAGATCCTACAGCTTCCAATGCCGTTATGGCTGTTGGTAAGAATGAAAAATGGGCAGATATGATACCAAGATCCTCTAACCCAGTGGCTGACAGAATATTTTGCACAGTTTCTATTGATGAAGCATCTTTCAAGTCCAATGAATTAATAATCTCTTCGGCTACTTCTATGTGCTCAGCATAATATAAAACTGTATCGATCCATGTTCCCCATCGATTAACACTGGTGCAGGAAGAAGTCAAATATTAGGTGCTGTTGATCTAAACAACTTAACTCTTTTAGGAGATTTAACAAAAATTATCTTCGTACTGGACACAAATCTATCTACCAATGGGAAAGAATCATTGTCTCAGAAATGCTACCAATGTGAAAAATATTATTCAGATGAAAAAAATAAAAAAGCATAAAATCATTAAAATATGCAATATAGGGGCAATAATATTGAAATCTTCGTGAATTGCATCATCATGTGCAGTACTGCCAATATGAAAAATATTATCGAGATAGAAAAAAGTAATAAAAAGCCATAAAAATCATTAAAATATGCAATATAGGGACTATAGTATTGAAATAATATGCATGTATCAAAAATCAAGAAAATTTGCGGTTATATGCATCATAAAATCATGTCCAAATAACTGAAAATTCCGTAATTCATGCACATAATGTAAAAGCATACATTTTTAACCCCTATGGAAAAACATGCAAATGTATGAACTTCCTAGCCCTAGAAATCACTTATTGGAGCTCTGAGAAACCTATCTCCGCTAATGGTGCACCATACACCAATGTTTTGGTTATGAATGGGTACTTCACGAACAATATTAGGTTTTGGGCTATATGGCCAATTTTTTCTCGGGCCAACAGTTGACGCCCGTACATACGTGAACACAGTTTTACCCCCCTTTTTTAGAGAATTAACAGACATGGAGCGAGATTTTGCCCTTTTTTTCAACAAGACTCTGCAACAGCTCGTATAGTCAATATTTCAATGAGAACAATTGTCAGTGAGTTTCAGGACAGAATTGTTAGAGATTTGTGGCCCCTTTAGTCCCCAGACTTAACCCCCTGCGATCACTGTCTCTGGGATAGCTCAAAACATCAATTGTATAAGAAGACAAACCCACAAATGCTGGAGGAATTAAAATAAAATATCCGTCAGGAAGTTGTCAGCGTTTCTCAACGTGAACTACGGCGAATGATGGACAGTTTCCTAAAGAGGTGCCACATATGTATGGACAGCGACGGTGGCCGGTTTCAGCATCTCATTGCATAAAGCTGGTAAGTAAAGCCTTTAAAAGTAGTTTTAAAATGTATTGTTTCATGCACGCCTTTCTGTGATAGTGGCAGACGACAACATGCTCCGAGGAGGCAGACAAGCAAAACACCGCGCAGTAGCTCTAAGTTTCTTGTTCTACCTTTATAATACTTTAGTATATCCGAGATCATTATGGAGGCTTTTGGGGGTGTACTTCCGCCTCGGGAAAGTGCGGTTTTTTTAACTTGGGAAATTTGGTCTACAGCAATGCTTATGGGGTAAGGGCAGCGATTGTGTTTGAGTACTGCAGATAGGCTAGTCCTGGTGCGCCCACTAAACATCCGGCAAAAACGGATTAGTGAGAGAGTACAAAGGGCTACCAGATGTGATGGTGGTAGGCGGAATTCCGGCCGCCTTTTCGATACCCCCAGCTTCCCTCCTCCAAGCAACTCCACGCCCGCCACCCAATCCTCCTACATTGCAAGATGAACAGAAACGAAATGAAGTACAGAAATATCTGTGGCAATGTATTATAATTCACCCCCAGCATTTGCCTACCAACCTGGAAAATTATGTAACACCGTAAGGCAAGGGTAGCCTGTCCCACGGGAATCGAACCCGCGAACTTCACAATGAAAGCCTCCAAAGATATCATTTAAGTCATCCCGCTTTAGTTATATTCAGGCAACAAAATTTGAACACCGAAGAAAAATGTGACTACATGTAGGTATATGCACACAATCAAATAGTGGACGTACTACCCACTGTTCACGCCTCGAAATGTTAAAAAAATAGAGAAGTCCATAATTTTCATGGCACACTATTTAGGTTGGATATTTCATTCATCCAGAGAAATAATTTATACATACAAGTAAATTATTGATAGTAAATATTCACGTTTTACACTTAACAATTACATGCTTATGTATAGCATTTGACTCCGGAATTAAGCTATGACCTTGTGGTTGCTACAAGCGAACTTGAGATAGCGCTCAATTGTTTTTCCTCTAGCGCTTACGGCTTACAGCCTGCTTCAAAAGCAACTTACCCTTCCTTTCCCAGTATAACACATATGACGCGAAAGAGCATCGCTAATGTATTATTTACTGCATGTCCTAGCAATTATGATCATACTTTGAATAATATCACTAATGAAAGCACGGGATATAATGTTATATGCAGTACTGGAACTGCTTACAGTGCAACTACATTGTAGTTAATAATTTTGAACTGCTGGTATTACTCTGTAAACACCGTAGCGAGAAACTCCCCATCCACACCGCGATTGCATGTTCAACTGAGTCAATCACAGTATTCAAGTCAAAATACTTTCTCTTTGTGTGGCCGATTCACAACTTGTTTATAACTATGGTACTCACAACAGGAATGTTACACGTTAATTGTGAAATGGAATGATCTAAGTAATTTTCCTTGGTTAGTTTCTTCTTCATGATATGCGTTTATGGTTGCAAAATGGGCATTACAGTGCACTAAAATATATTTTCTAAAAGCCTCAAAAGTAAACGTCCTGTGATTTTCACTTAACACCGTCTGTATTGCATGACATCTCACGGACCTTTCTTGAACTTCGTGAAACACGCCTGCGATGGCGTAGCCATTACTTTCCCTTTTGGTTCTGCCACTCGGAATGTTGTTAGGCACATACACACAAAAAGTTGCGTGGCAGCTTGACCTTAACCGTCCTTTATTATGCGCCGCGTACCCCGCGTCACAGTATTCCAGGTATCTTTCTCCCTATCTCCGACAGCTTATGATGAGTGAAGTACCTTTCACATGAAAGTTTTATTTAGTTTAAGGGCGCTCAACTTCTAGGTCATCAGCGTCACATGAAAGTAAGATGATAATTCACATATACTGGATGTCCCAAAGAACACCGACAACGCTTAGTATGTAGTGCGGGATGGCAAACTGATTCATTTTTCAATGGGAATCCCTATCCGGAAATGCACGGTTTGGACGCTGGAGAGCGTCGAAATTTTGAAGCGAAAGGTTGTGACAATTTCTAACATTCACTTTGGTATCTTAGTACGGAAGGAATGAAACCATTTAGACATCTGTGTTCTTGGATGAATGACCAGAGTGTAATAGTATTCCTACACATGCGCTAAATTCATCCATAGAGTCCTTGGTGCGCATCCTACTGCGTTACTTGTGTAGTTTCCACTACAGTAACGCTTTTAACAGCAGTACGACAGGTACCAGTACACAGCTGTTGAAATGGCCGACTTGAGCTCCGGCACACTTTGATGTAAATGTGCGCAATCACCTCAATGTTGCATGTCCAAATCTATGGATTGGCAGAAGTAGACGAGTTCCATGGCCAGCACGGTCGCCAGAGCTGACACCTCTCGACTGTTTTCTGTAGAGTCGTATGTATGGAGTTTTAAGCCACACCTGTAAAGTCAGCACAGGATTTTATGGCTTCAGTTCGGCAGTGGTTGAAAATGTTCAAAGAGAGGCGCAGGTATTGGTTCATGTGCATGAGGCTCACCACTACCGATATAGGCTCTGCAATGGCGTCGGTGGTAAACAGTTCGAAGCCCGTTTGTAATGTAGAGAGCTCGATGTTGGGTTTATTGACGTAATGTGAACGTACACCCATTTCACACTTTGATGCGCTACAGCATCCAAAGCTTGCATTTCCGGACAGGGGTTCCTATTTGAAAACCGATCACTTTGCTGTCCCGCACAACATACCAAGTGTTGTCGGTGTTCTTTTTTTCTGGGGGGGGGGGGACGCCCTGTATAGTGAACTAAAGAAGCGTTAGGTTATAACAATATTGCTGCTGGAAGGTTGAATTTAATTACACAGACGGAACTTAAACCACAGCGCTTCACACTCCTTTACCGCTTTCGACATTATGGCGAACACATGTACGGGCATTAAATTGTCTTGTCTAATTTAAGCATTCCGGTATTCTTGAGTCATAGAGACCCCAGGTGAGGCATTACAGTTATCAAAGCAAAACTATTTGCTGTATATTCCTGTCAAGCAGAAAACATTTCAATTCAAGCATATATTATAAGTATACGCTATTACCACTAGCTAGAGTTCTTTTATTAACAACGTTAAAACGTTTAATATACGCCTAAGGGGAGTCGTAAAGTCATTTACAGCGTATATTAGTCCCTCCTAAATATACTGATCCTCATTCATATGAAAATTTGAAATGATATATTTTTTATGTTTTTTTGTTCTTTACTATAACTCCAATTTATTCTAAAAGAAATTGAGCTTTTTATTCCTTAAAACATAATACTTTGAGGAATTTCACTCTCTGGGGATTCAAACCATCACTGTGCAATGTGATAAAAGTTTTATAGTTTTTAATAAAAGGCTTTTATATTAGAAAGTAGTTTTGAGAAAATTTATGTTCAAATAAAACTAAAATAACATTCTCGTATAAACTCACATGCATTAGAAACTTACACTAAGGTGCACCAAATGTATTGCAAACGATAAAGTCAGTAAAGCAGAGCTTGAAAGTTAAAATAGTGTATTAATACGAGTTTCATCTTCATTAATGTTAATATACATTTTCGTGTTGTGTAGTTTCCTTTTAGAAGCACTGAGTGGAGTTTCAACATTCTCATCAGGATTGTTCAGCATTACATTTTCACCTTGTTGTGCAGTTACATATTGTTCTACCTTGTTACGCCTCCTTTTGCGTTTTGCTTACACCTACTACCTTTCCCTTTCCCTTTCCTTACTAGCGTATTCCGCAGGATCGTGACAGGATACTACCAAGTAACACAACAAACTACAGCATAACATAACATTTATTATAATGAAAAGTGTTAAACATTAACAAGCAATTAGTAAAGACAACAATAATTTTAACAATGGACTCCGTTACGTAGTAACCTATAAATATTAAAATGAAACCACAAATTTGATAATGAACGCTATTAAATATTAACATGAAAATTCTAAAATGAAAACAAGAACCTTTCCTATATTTGGAATCAGAAAATTACAGAGAAAAACCTAGCTGGAAATCTTGCGTACAGTCTGTGACAATATCCACCTATACCGAGTTGCTCTCCGGTTTACTGATAAGGGGCCTCGTACAGAGCAATCCCCCTTTGTTAACTGTCCCTCTGGAGTTTTCCCACTCCTACAAAGTATTATTAACTAAACTGATACTCATCCCGATGTCGGCACTAGAAGATATAGGATGTACGGAGAACTTTCAGCCTGGAGTAGCCACGCCCTGGTCGACAGTGTACAACGGTGTCCTCAGCTTTCACCGCCATTCATCGAAGCCTCCTTTGCACCTAGGCGACGTCTCTTACCAGACTTAACTGGCTCAACCACCTCAGAAGTCCATACCGCTCCTTTGCCAAAGGGAACCACATGCACCAAGTCGAATTCCATGTAACTGGGAGAATGAGGCTTATGCGCCTATCTTGGATTCCCCACGACTGATCGCCGTGCCCACTTGCACTGGTGCCCGGGTTCTACTTCCCCTTGCTGATGGCGGACCCACACCTGGTCACATCTCACGGTAGACTCTCAACCACACACTAACCACGAGGTAGAAACCCATAGACAACCGGCTTTTGTCTCTGACGTCATCTCAAGCTGTTCCATCTCTTGCCGGCCACCCTCTCTTTTTGGCTCTTCAAACTGCTGTTCGTGCTCCCCCCCAATTAATCCGTTACACTCCCCCCCTTTAATCTATTGTGAAACAATAGCCTTGAAGAGGTGAACCCTTCAGCCTACCCCGGAGAACATCTCAGTTTACAATTCCTATTCCTATTATTTCTTCAATTGAGACACATGCGCAAAGCTTGATTTTCCAGTCCCGCTCTCCCTCAATCGCACTGAGACTGGAGATGTGAATTCTTCTATAAGCCATGGGCCCTGATATCTCGGTGCGAGTTTAGCCGTGTACTTATTACTTGCCTTACTCTGGGGGTGATTCTGTACGTACACTATATCACCAACCTGAAAGTGAGGAGCTTGTCGTCCCACATTATAGTACTTAGCCACTTTATCTCTAGCCTTCAATAAATTACGTCTGACCCGTTTCCAGGTCTCCCGAATCTCGGATTCGCTTACTTTATCCGGCAAAATGTCCTTAATCCCCCATAAATTAGATAGAGGACAGTTAGGCTGGAATTTAAACATTAACCTGAACGGGCTCTCGCCATGGCTCTCGTGCCTAGCCGCATTAAATGCAAATTGCAACCAGTACAGGTTCTGGTCCCACTTGGTGTGATCATCTGAGTGATAGGCAATCAAAGCATTCTTCAGGTTTCTATTAACCCTTGCACTTTGGGACGGCTTAGGATAGTAGGGTACCATGAATACGTTACGAATGCCACTTCCCCAACAAAACGATTTAAACGCCCTTGACTTAAAACACGTGGCATTATCCGAAACGACTTCCTCCGGTACTCCGAAGACAGCAATTATGCCTTGCAATTCCTTAATCACATTATGGGTGTTCGCTTCGCGAACTGCTCGTATCCAAACATATTTTGTAAACGCATCAACTATCACCAGCGCATGTTTATTTCCCATCTTGCTCCTCGGAAATGGTCCGATGTAATCGACAAACAATCTCTCCATTGGCCGTTCAGCTACCTTGGAGGCCAAATACCCCACTTGCTTACTCTTTACAGGCTTGCTCTGTTTACACCTACGACACTGAGCTACTCTCTGGGTTATCTCTTTATCCATTCCTTTCCATCTGAAATACTGTTTGATCCTAGCTCTGGTTTTAAACCCCCCTAAGTGCCCCCCACTAGGCGCTTCGTGAAAATAGGTAAACAGCTCTGGCGCTAAGCTCTTTGGTACCAGAATCTTCGCGTCCTGCGTTCTATTTTAACAACACAATACTCCATCCTGTACGACATATTTTGGTACTCCTCCCCCCCCCCCCCTCAACCTGTTGCAATAGGGGCCCCAATTCACTATCGTTACGTTGATAGGTCCGGATATCTTCAAACAACGAGGGAAGATTTGATAATATTGTACATACTTTTCCTGAAACTTGTTCACAATTATCCACTGGCGTATCATACATCCTTGACAGAGCATCCGCTATTCAATTACTCGAACTTCTGACATGTTTTACTGTGAACTTAAAGCTAGATAATTTTAATGCCCATCTGGCAATTTTCCCTGCTTTCCTTGGTTTCGCTAAGACCCATGATATCGCCTGATTGTCTGTTTCTAATTGAAATTCGGTATGTTCCAGGTAAAATCGATATTTCTCCAAGCCATACAACACCGCTAGGGCCTCCAATTCGTAAATTGAATATTTTCTCTCGGTCGCTGATAATCTTCGTGATGCATAAGCCACCGCTTTCCTCCCCTCGGCAGATTCTAATAGCAATACCGCCGAAATCGCTCCCGACGAGGCATCCGTTTGAAGCACAAATTTTTTAGAGAAGTCCGGTACTGCCAATACTGGAGGTGACATTAAACATTCCTTTAATTTAATAAACGCCTTTTCTTGCTCTATATCCCAATGAAACTTTACTCCTTTCTTACGTAATCTATTTAATGGTTCAGCCAAATCTGCATAATCGGGGATAAACTTCGAAAAGTAATTAACCATTCCCAAAAATCTGGCTATATGCTTAACCGACCGTGGTCGCGGATATTCGCGAATCTTAAGTACTCTGTCAGGATCTACTCGTACTCCCTGTGACGAGATAATATGCCCCAAGAATCTCAATTCTGAAGTAGCGAACTTCACTTTTTGCGGATTAACTGTTAATCCAGCGTTACGTAATCTCGTAAACACCTCTCTTATATGGCAAAGATGTTCCTCAAAAGTACTCGAATAAATACAAAGATCATCTAAGTAATGATAAAGATAAGTAAATTTAATATCCCCAAAGATCTTATCTAGTAACTGTGTTAAGACCTGAGCTCCAACCGCCAAACCGAAAGGTAGTGAAGTAAATTCAAACAAATTATAATCTGTGGTGAAAGCTGTATACCGTCGAGAATTCTTATGTAAAGGGATCTGGTAATACGCACTGTTTAAATCCAAAGTTGTAAAATATCTTGCTCCTGCAAACCAATGAAATGAGTAATGAATATGGGGTAATGGGGTTGAATCAATCCGCAGTTTCTGGTTCAACTGTCTATAATCTACTACTAACCGCACGTCATTATTTGCCTTTGGTACTACGAACACCGGACTTGAATAATTTGACTGGGAGTGTACTATCACTCCTGTTTCTAACATTTCGTTTACTTTCTTTCTTAATAAATTTAGCCGATTTGGGGGTAGCCGATAAGGCGATAATCGTACCGGTGTTTGATCCTGTAACTGAATTTCATATTGCATAAGGTTCGTTCGTCCCAGACGTTTCGTTAATACATCAGTAAGCTCATCCAAAAGTGGTTGTAATTTACTCTGTTGTTGCGATGATAAATATCCCAGGTCAATTTCCCTGTTTAACCGTTCTTCTTCCACATTAGAAATAATTGTACCCCCTGGACTCTGTTTTAACCAAGTTTGTAATGGAATATAAGTACTCGGCTGAAAACCGAAATAAGCTTTTGCTCTCGCTAAATCCACTACCATTTGTGTATGTCTAACAAAATCCGCTCCTAGGATCAGTGGTACAAATAATTCCTCTATCACATAAACTTTATAGTTCCAACGAAACTCCCCAATTTTCAATGGAATTACTAAGGATCCAATAATCTTCAACGGGCTGCTATCTACCGTAATGAATTGTGTTTCCTCAACCATTAGATCTCTACGCTTATCCTTAACATACTGTGCATTAACTAATGTTACCACACTACCCGTGTCAATCAACGCGAATGAGGGAATCCTATTTACCTCTATCTTCATAAAAGGCAATTCTTTATGCACTAAACCCTGTATTGCATTTATTCCGTGAACCAGCCTTTCCCTTAATTGTCAGGAATTCCTCCCGAAAGACGAGTTTTGAAATATTTGCTCTCCCTTAAGCCGTTTAACATCACAATCTTTTACCATATGACCTGGCTTATTACAGTAATAACAGACGAACACTTGTTTACTCTCTTGTTTCGTTAGTTCGGCATTCGATAGTGGCTGCCCCATTTGATCCTGAGACCCGCACCTATTTAAACTTGGCAATTGTGTACATTTCAAAGCTACCTCCTCCAACTCTTTAAAGGTAGTGGGCTTTGATTTACTCAAAAATAATGACCGGAGTTCGATATGAGCTGTATTCTGTAATATATTATTCACAATCTCTTCTTCTGAAAATACCACTTTTAGTGCCAAGGCTACCAACTTCTGCTGATTAATATAATCTAAAATACTTTCCGAAGTCCGTTGTAGCCTAAAAAATGTCGATATAGGAGCTCATGAATTTGTGCTGATGACAGAAACATATGTAACACCTTACTATGAAAACTATCTAACGAGCCCTCTTCCGCAATTATTTGTAACAACACCGACTGTAAATTCAAGCCTACAAAAGGTTGTAACATCTGTAACACAGTCACTTGTGGTGTTCGGAAAGCTTCAGCTTGCATTTTAGCTTTCACCAAACAAATGAGAAAATCAAATATGTCGTCTGGTGATTTTACCTCAAATATTTTTAATGACGCTAAGAACGCTTGCCATTGATTCGGTACAACAAGTTTCGCGAATTTAACGTGAAGTAGCTCTGGATTGATATTCTCAGTATTTCCTGAACCATTTGCTCCTTTATTTTCAATTCCGGTGGCATCTAATTGTGTTGCTAATGACGACAAGCGCCTCCCCAACTTATTAAACTGTTCATTATTTTCTCCTTTTAACAATCGTGCATTTTCCTTTATCCTAAAACTCCAATACTTTAACCCTCCAACTATTCTTCGTTTCTGACTCGGTGTGATTTCCGATAAACTAAGTTCTTTTAACATTTCATCAAATAAATTAACATTCGCCTCACAAAGTCCGATTTCCTGTACCAGATCAAAACTTGCTCCGAGATTAATTGCGCCTGGTTGGTTTAATGCTTCTCGTAAACTTCTGGCCAATTCAACTACTGTACTTTTTGAATCATATTTTATCTGTCTTATTTTCAGTTCTCTTTTTAACTCCGTACGATGGAGGAATTCGGGCTGAAATACAATTTCCATTATGACACTGACAATATAATTGACCTCAAACACTATTTTGTGTACTTTGTAGTATCCTGTTAAATGTTCCCACTGACACTAAAACGTGTATGTAGGACAAAATGGCTCTGCTACCAGTGTTACGCCTCCTTTTGCGTTTTGCTTACACCTACTACCTTTCCCTTTCCCTTTCCTTACTAGCGTATTCCGCAGGATCGTGACAGGATACTACCAAGTAACACAACAAACTACAGCATAACATAACATTTATTATAATGAAAAGTGTTAAACATTAACAAGCAATTAGTAAAGACAACAATAATTTTAACAATGGACTCCGTTACGTAGTAACCTATAAATATTAAAATGAAACCACAAATTTGATAATGAACGCTATTAAATATTAACATGAAAATTCTAAAATGAAAACAAGAACCTTTCCTATATTTGGAATCAGAAAATTACAGAGAAAAACCTAGCTGGAAATCTTGCGTACAGTCTGTGACAATATCCACCTATACCGAGTTGCTCTCCGGTTTACTGATAAGGGGCCTCGTACAGAGCAATCCCCCTTTGTTAACTGTCCCTCTGGAGTTTTCCCACTCCTACAAAGTATTATTAACTAAACTGATACTCATCCCGATGTCGGCACTAGAAGATATAGGATGTACGGAGAACTTTCAGCCTGGAGTAGCCACGCCCTGGTCGACAGTGTACAACGGTGTCCTCAGCTTTCACCGCCATTCATCGAAGCCTCCTTTGCACCTAGGCGACGTCTCTTACCAGACTTAACTGGCTCAACCACCTCAGAAGTCCATACCGCTCCTTTGCCAAAGGGAACCACATGCACCAAGTCGAATTCCATGTAACTGGGAGAATGAGGCTTATGCGCCTATCTTGGATTCCCCACGACTGATCGCCGTGCCCACTTGCACTGGTGCCCGGGTTCTACTTCCCCTTGCTGATGGCGGACCCACACCTGGTCACATCTCACGGTAGACTCTCAACCACACACTAACCACGCAGTAGAAACCCATAGACAACCGGCTTTTGTCTCTGACGTCATCTCAAGCTGTTCCATCTCTTGCCGGCCACCCTCTCTTTTTGGCTCTTCAAACTGCTGTTCGTGCTCCCCCCCAATTAATCCGTTACAACCTTTGTTTTGCTCGTTTTAAACAAGCCTTTAGACCTTGTCATTGTGAAAACAACGCAAAGTATGAGCACAACGTAAATAATCAAAATATCCAAGAAATAAACCCTTGTTTATATGACTAAAGACAATCTAACCGCACAAATCTGATGTGATGTTGTATTTCAGACCATTCAATGTATGACTCAGAATTTCCCGTACAACATAAGCCAAACCACAGCCTTCTAGAACAAATAGATTCGGAGTTATGCTTTGTGCATTTACACACAAAAGACTACCAACAAAAACATAATTCAGTAACCAAGCTTAACCAGCTAAAAATCACCACCTGTTTAGTAGGCTATTTTCCAACGACAGACGTGGGAAGTGGAATTACGGAATAAACAATCAAGAAACATGAATTATAATTTTTGCAATAGAGAAGAACTTCGTCTGCCGGTTCAGGGATGTCCTAGGAACTGCACAGTAATAAGGGGATTCATTTCCAACATAGCACTGTGCAAAAACTGTTCCAGCGCCAGTGCCTCGGAATACCTAACACAAATACATTTAAGTGCAATTTCAGAAGCTTTATGCTACACTATTATGTCCTATAGTTCGACACCATCAGGTCTTCTTCGAGACGACATTTTCGAGTAGCCTCAGCATGATCCATATTAAAGACTGAAATTTTTACAACACCGGCAGTATATAATGTTTCTATTTGTTAAACATTATGTATAGTTACTTATACAGGGTGTCCATACTGTAAACTCGTATTATGTCGCTTTGGATAATATATTGAAATGAAATTGGTGACAGTCCAAAGCAAAATTCAATTTTTTTTTACTGTTTATTATTTAATATGTTTGCTATACTTCATATATATTGAATGTGGTCCCCACGAGTGACGCTACAGACATCAAGGTGATATGTCCATTCCTGATATACTCGTATTTTCATTTTTCTCCTTTAGCAACCAATAGATAATCGCAAAAGTCTAATCGTTTTACAGAGTCATCAGGTTTGATCTTGTGCAGTACTTGCAGTTTTAAGGGGTGAAGTTACACTCGCTGCAGGATCTTAGATGCAGTGGTACGTTTAACTGCTGGCAAGCTCCACGGAAATACATCTTAGGACTACGTGAATATGCCTCGTGCACTTATTCAACAATTCTCCCATTGACAGACGATCTCCCTGGATGGTCTTTCCTTGATGACATATGCAGCCACGATCCACAAAACCACGGGAAGAAATTGACGTACATATGTGCTGGAAGTAGATATTGAAACCTTCGCCTTAGAGCACCCTCAACCTACACCAGTCTCTGCATACACACTATTTCAAAACACACCAACTACGTTCTTGTGGGTTTGCCACAACTCCTCAAGCTTCTTTAATAACAGCACAATTTTAAAAGCAAACATTCACATGTAACCTGCCTGTTATATATTCAACGATGAACCCAAATCGACAGTCACAAACGTGAATGCATTTACATGGTTTCTATGTTTGATTCCTGCGATTCTTGCGATCTCATCCATTGTTGTCCATTGTTGAAAGGCACAAAAATATAAAATATTTGTGTTTTTCTTTCTAATGTCACCAATTTTATTTAAATACAATTATCCAAGGTGATGTAATACCAGTTTAAAGTATCACAGTGTTTTATGGACACTCTGCATTATAATTGGAATATGTTAAACAATTCCGGGCCTTTCAATTAGAACCTTCTGGTACTTTGTCCAACGACAAAAGGCAATGTAGGAACCATGTTCCGCCTCCCTTAGGTGCTGAAAGTACATACTGCATCCTCACTCTAAGGTCAATAATGAAAATAAACATTCATTGTTATGATCCCATGAGGTGTATTAACCAATGTTGCTTTATTCCTTTAACACTGTTGTAGCTAACTTTCTATATTTACATTGAGCCTGTAGCCCACGGATAATATTACTGCCGGAGGTGCATTCAGACCGACATTCAGTCCTTCGCATCAACATGGGGATTGTCCCACTCCAGCAGTTCTAATGCTAAGGGCGGCAATGTTGTGAGGTCCTTCAGGACGAGTAATTACAAGATTAAAAACTAGTGGTTGGAGGTCTGGATGTCTACCATAAAATAGCTGAGGAACGTGAAACACAGGTTAAATGAACCATCCGATTGAAACATTAAAAATAAAAAATAAGAACGCCGAGGAAGAGCAGAAAACGTTTGGTAGCTAGTTATGCATTAAACGTGCAAAATGAGGATCTAACGAACAAATTAATTATACTGGAAACACCGCACGGGTCCGCTAAAACGTCTGCATACTTTCTTCACACAGCGGTATATCAAATTAAAAAGTTTAACAAAATACATTTGATAACAGCACACTCTAAATATAAAAGGGCAATTTTTCGACATATTCTCACAGATTTGAAACGTATCAACCTGGGAAACGTTAACCGTAGCAACACCAGATACCATGTAGATGGTAGTGCTTATTCTCAGTTCTCGTTTCTCCACTATGACAATGTGGATGAAAATTCCGAGGAAATCCCAATCCAACCCAGAAACGTTCAAGACGTTCTGCTACCCAGTAACATTTCGACAGCAGTACGAAGATGAATACAGTTGAACCTGATTTATGCACATATCAAGGCCAAGCAATACAGTGGGTCTGCATGAGTAACATTTTACAAATAGCAAATATACGTTATACGTTATATATATATATTGTTATGAATAGTCACTAGCATCTGAATTTTGTCTATAACGGAGCGTTTGTACTATGTTAAGTCCTAGTAGTCGGGCAAGCTGTTGCTTTAGAGAGTCTGTACTAAAAAGGGAATTTATATGACGTGATGTTAAATGGGTGTTGCTGAGCGAACATTTTATAGGTAACGCTAATGTCTGATGAAAAGTAAACACTCGCGTCTGGTACGGGGAAAAGAGGAAAGGGTAAAAGAGGAAGTTTTTGTGGTACTCACTCTGGGTTCTGAAAATTAAGATCATCTGGAATTCTATCTGCCAGATTTTCCGCGGCAACAATCCGTACAGTGCATGAGCAGGAAAGGGGAGGTTGAAATCACCTCCTTCCACCCACTGGGACAAAATGACATACTTGTGCGTGATTACTGAGTTCCAGTGGTGGCACTGCGGCGTTATTCTTACGTACAGGAAATCAAGGCTTACACATTCATGTTATACTCATGATTAACTCACATAATGCTTCTGAGGATAACTTTATGATTTACGTTTCACATGGTATTCAATATTTGGTGCAAAAGATGAAGTCCACAGTCTCATAAGTACGATGATTATCACTCACCTCGCTGCAATGCTCACTTTTAATGTAATTCATTTCTGAAAACGTTGTACCCAGATTGTAAGTGGAGCCAAAGCCTGACATTATACTAAATGCAAGCAAACTTAATCTCTAATATTCTCTGTAGGACAAAGGCTTAACGTGGAATTCTGCAATGTAAGTATGGCTATCGAAATATTTAATGGCGGGTGGCTCCATACAATATCCAATGATGGGCTTGCCACACCTTGCGGTGTTGTATAACTAAACACACTGTGAACTCATGCTGTAAAACCAGTTATATAAATACACAACGTATTTACACAATACGAAAGAGAATAGTAATAGTCGGTTCTCAGCCGCCTTTAAACTTTGCGTCTATCATAGTTCCAGTAGATCGTGTGGAGATTCATTACGTGGACATTTCAGATTTTCGTTTGAAATATTTTTAGGTCTTCAAATTGTGAAGACATGTGTCGATGTATCTTTCCAGAACAATAACGTTTATCGTGAACACGGAAAGTAAGCAAGGGAAAAAGTATAAATCTAGAATACAAATCAGTCGCTGAGCTTTATCGTCTGCATCTCGAATATAAGAATATTCGTCCTCCCATTCAATTTGGACATGCTACTACTCCATACCATCCATCTCTGACAACCATGTCTGTCTCTTGTTGACTTAATCAGTGCTAGAGGGAAAACAAGTGCAGGGGAAGCGAGGGTGTGCTGCCGGATTGAGCAACCGGTTCTAAACGGAAATAAAGCTGAAGGTAATCGGTAAACTGCTTCGAACTTCACAAGCAGGTAAGGAATATTTTTATTAGAGTGAAAGACAGTAAATGCGTAATATAAAATTTAAAATTCTGACGCTTTTATTCCTGTAATAAATTACAGAATTGAGAAGGGTTAGTTCGACGTCAATAAGAAACAGGTTTACAGCGCTTTACTGAATTAAAATATTAATCGTTTATCTTAAAACTTAAAATAAAAAGACTTGAATTGAGCATACCGTTTAAAAAAGTGAAAATGTATCACAGCTGAAGAGATTACAGCTACGGACATAAGTATTGGAACAGGGTAACTTTGCCAGGGTGCGATTGTAAATAGAGAGTTCAAGGAATTGAAAATTGCGATACATCCTTATTTATTACGCTAATAATAGTTAAATAAAATTAAATGCAACTAAATATTGAATGTTTGAACGTGGCAAAAGTATCGGAACGTGAGTATTTTAAGAAACTCAACATTTTGCACTGTGTTATTTTCTTGCATTACTGAAGATGCCATTTTGCACATAATGTGAACATACTTTTCTATAAATTCTGAAGCGATACTTTCCCATTCTTGCAAGAGAAATTCCGTCCGATGTACTTTGAACCTTCCATAGCATTTTCTCGAATGGTCTTCGAGTTCTTTCCTGTTGTGCTCAATTGGAATTGCAGTGGTCTTCTTAAGGTGTGGGCTGTATTGGACACTGTTCATAATCAAGCAAGTTCTGATGTGTTCTTAGGATCATTGTCCTGTTGGGGCAAGTAGTTTCTGAAGCCCTACTTCTCAACACTGCTCTTGAGATTATTCTATTATACTGAAGCTTATTCATGTCATCTATAAATGCAACGTTTCCAACACTACTAGCAGTCATACTATTCCTTATCATTAATCCTCCACCCAAATGTTTCACAGTTCCTATCATGCTCTTCGGCTCCCACTCATTATTAGCTGTTCTTCACATTCATATTTGCCCAATATTCTGAGGGATGCTAAATTTCCTCTCATTTGACCATAGTACTTTATCCCAGAAATCAGTACTTTTGGTTGCCTATTCGTTTGTAAACTGCTAACGCTTTTTCCGGTTGACCTTATTCACAAATAACTTTCATCTGGGAGTTCTGGAATTGCATCCAACCCTATTCAGGACCCTCTGAACAGTCCTACTTGCTTACCTAGGTACTCCTTCATCTGAGCAGTGATCTCGTGTGCAGAAACCATTGTTTTTCTTCACTTGTCTGCGTTGTGACCTCTGTTTCCTTCGGCTCAGTTTTGATGGCCATGCAATTCGGCTTATGCAGCAGAGTGTGGAACTTCCTATAGCGCTGAACAATGTTAAAAGTATTGTTCGACTTCTGTTACAGCAATCTCTGCATACTTAGGCTTTACCTTTATGGACTAGCCGTATAACATTGTTACAAACCCTTAGGGTCGCTCCCGCTCATTGCCGTACCATTTTGACTGCAGTTATCTACCTACGAAATAAAGACAATACTCACTGTCTTGATGGAAAGGAAAACTAGCAGGAAATAGGAAAACCTGTGAGAGATACCTACACATGACTTTCTTTACTAATTAAGAGGAGAGTTCCAATATTTATGTCCTAGCAGAAAGCCAAAATGTGAGGAATAATCGTACGTTCATTGATGCAGGAAGGCATTTTAAAAGTGTCCTTCTAGATAACTGTAGGATAGTAAAGCGCGAATACAATTCAATATCAAAATAACCAATACTTCTGAATCAATTATCAATATAAGTATTATTCTGTTCAAACATGTATGTTCCAATACTTCCACTCCCATCTGTATGTATTAGAGATGTGTAAACAACATTTTGAATCTGGAATGTATTTGCTCAATGAAACCAAATTGGACATTATCATGGAATCTCATCATTAACCGCAATTAAAGCTGGTGCAGCTTTAGAGCATCATAATTAACAGAGCGCTAATGATGAAATGAAGCTTCCCTATTTGAAAGGGCAGGAACTCTACTTGTGCGTATGATAATTCAAACACACAGTTTGGAAATATCGGCATAACGCAGACAACGTGAATAAATTGCTATTGCAGACACAACATTTAATATCTGATAGCTGACCACAAATATTCCCTTTCCTGTGGTGCAAATATATTTTACAAATGATATTTATACAAATCAGTGGCTTTACATTTTAATTTCACAGCGTCTTTAATTATTCAATTTCCCAAGGTGTGTCAAGCCTCTGATTGGATTTTGGATTGACCAGCCTTACTGACAACCACCATTAAATGTTGTGTCAGTCATATAAAATATATGGATCCCTTAACTTGAGTATCGTGCATCAAATCAAAATGGCGCTGTCACAGGTTGTAATATTCGTGCATTACATCAGCCTTGCATGCTAGTAAATCATGTTCTAGTATCAGCAACCAATTCCCACTTAAACTTCCTCAACAAAGTGTGATCACAGAACTTAATTTAAATTCACGTACTTGTAAATTCATTATCAGGGTCAGGTGAGGAAAGCTCTGACACCTGTAAGCATACACTGTCACTCCCACTATAGACCTCAGTTGCACGTGTTTTTCTCTCATCGCCACATTCATTTGCTTTCACAAAGCAACATCACTGACACACTCATCGCAAGGTTGAGAAACTCTAACGACAAAAAAGCTAGCAAGCGATGGGTGTTGATTGGATAATTACCTCTCCTGCACACCAGGGTAAAGTATAACACAAGTACCCATGTGGCGCTTATCTTAAACCCTGTTTCTTGTAACCTTGCACCGATAGGTATGTGTTTTTCTACACTCCTTCCTTCTCATTTCCCTTAATTGTCTAACGTACACCTTAGAATGGCAATGAAAAAGCCCTGTGCAACGTAGGGAGGTGATAAAAGTGATATAAACACTGTTGGAATGGATGCTGGTGCCTTCGTTATCCTGGGAGGGAGGTTAAAATCGAAGCATAGTCCTACTTATTTCTTGATAAAGATTTACATGATTCTATTACTACTTATTTAATTTATACGGTTACGAAAACGTAAATCTGATGAAGTGTATTCATATACATTTAGCATAAATTAACTGTTACATAAGGAACTAAATAAGCAACTTCCACTATCACGGCTGTCAATGAGAGCTGACTAGTGAACGTGGCAGTTCAGAGATATAGGGCAAATTTATATGGGGCAGGTTTAAATCTTATATCGAAGAGTTATCATATCTAGCTAGCCAGTCACTGTGACCAGCAAATGAGAGCAAGCAACTGGCAGTAGTTCAAATGTAAAACAAGTCTTGCAACCCTTTACACTACCCACAAACTTGTCCAGCATAATCAAAAGCAACAGACTCGACGTTACCTGATTAGTGATTACTCATCATATATGCTGCATAAAAGCATTTGTGGTAATATGTAACCATGTTGAGAAGACATTGTGGAAAACTGGAGCGTCTTCAATAACCTCATCACTAGGCTGAGGATTTCTTAAGCGCTAATGCCAAAACGAATGGAAATTGGGTTGCGCTGCAACTGCATTTTAGGCAGTACCGTCGGAACTTCCACCCCTACCCCCACCCCCTGTACAGTCTGTGCACATATACATTGCACCTTGTCCTGCTGTCTTGAAGCGCTGATTCCATGTCGTTTTTTCTGGCCACAGTAACAGGCACATAGTGGTTATATGCAGAAATACAATATGCCCAAATCACGCAAAGAGAAAACACACGAATATATTTCAGAATTCCATTCACAATATTATATAATCAATGGTGATATAATAGAATGCAAACTCTGTCATTTAGAAATAGGAGCGAACAAACGCTTTAACAATGTACAACATTGTCGCGTAAACGACATTGCTAACAGGGATATTAGGTGGCTTTAAATAAACCGAGTGAAATTATGCCCTCTACCTCAAATGCAAGCACACAATCTGATCTTTTTGCAGATTTATGCCACATGGTGATAAGGGCTAATATCCCATGTAACAAATTAACACAATTTATATTTCAAAAGTTTCATGGAAAAAGGACACAAAAAGAACCAATGACGCCTGTAGTGGGGCAGAGGTGGGGTACGCAGCGGCTGGGCGGTAGGCCTTGGCCCTTCATGGGCTGTCGCGCCGGGGTTTAGTTTTAAACAATAAATATTGTATACAGTAGGTCTGTGTAGTATACATTTCTTGCACCGTATATATTGCGTACGGTAATAGGAAACATATAAACATAGGCAGTATAAGTCTACAGTTGAAAGCATTGTCATGCTGCAGTTGTTATTCACCCGACTGTACGCCTGTTGCAGTCATGTGATAACCCCCTTCCATCTCTGTGACTCACAGCCAGGGCTGTTTACATTTCATGCAACGGAATTGCTACCATGTGTGTAGACAACCTAAAACAAACTGCTTGCAAAATCCACAGCCTACTCACAAGTTAATTAGCACAGAAACTAAACAATTTGAACAGTGACAGCATTCGTAACATAATTTGCACTGTTTAGAGGTCATAAATTTATAATCATGGAACAAACGAAGATAACTTTGCAATAGCTTCTGTAACACCGTTATTTACTAACATCAGACTGTTGTGAGCCATAAACTAGCGCAATGCACTGTGTGGACGATTAGTCTTCGTGCATCTGCTAACGTGTATTCTTCCGGGCTGTGCCTGCAAGGGGAAAAGTACTGTATTGCATAGTATAACAATGCTAATATTAGTGTACAAATTAAGGAGCCGTTTGAAATGTACAAGTGGCTTCCCAACGTAGTGTATGCTCAAACGGCAACTGTCTCATAAGGATATAAGACTCACTTCGATAACTCAATCTCTTCTATGAAATGAGAGATCGTCACATATTTCTAAGGAACTGACTACCTCTCGGTACAGAAAATTGATAAATAATAAGTAGAATACCATAAAAATACAAAAGCTGATACAGCATTGAACTGCTATTTATGCAGTGGTGGTACAATATGGAATACCAGGTGGTACAATATGGAATACCAGTGTTTCTCAGTAGTTCAGTGACTACTATGATGGACCGCTACGTGGGCATCCGGAGATTTAATTTATACTCATCCTAAATGTGTTAAACATATTTTTAATCCTTTGAAACTTGGATGAAGATTAGTTTCTCTATTACATTGAAAAGTGTTACGGAGACCTTGGGTATTATTTATGTACGCCTGCTTCTGTTACCAGGTAATCTTAAGGGCTCTGTTCCATAGTTTGGTCTTCTCCATTCACCTTTCAAAATACCTACGTTACTAGAATTGGCACGCGCAAATAAATGGAATGAAGATACTAACGATAAGCTTCTACACGATCTGACAATACTTGCAGCTGTAAGCAGTCATATGTATAGAGGTAAATAGGTGGCACATCACCAAGTATCATAGCCTAACAACCCATCTTCCAATCTCACACCTATATGCTATATGCAGAGATGGATGATCATCTATGCGATACGAAGAGGTAACCCATGCTTTCCCCAAGTGTAATTTTGACTTTCGTGACCTTCAGAACCTCAGGTTGTACCAAAAGTTTAAGGACACCATTAATATTGTGACATTTTCTCTTCGAAGAATACATAGCATTATACATAATTATAAATTCACAGCATATTGCTTCAAACATACATTGCAGATGATCTTATACTTTATTGGGCCTCGTTTGGCTTTCAAACAACAAATTTTGGGATACTATTTACAAGATTCCTACACTCTTGCACGGCAATCTTATTCCAAGATTCAGATAATACCTCTCGAATTTCGCAGCGGTTTTTCAGCCTGGTGGCAGCTACTTCTCTACCTTCCGATCACATATGGATATAACTGGCATAGTTCTATACTCCCGGAACGGTGTAATCCTTGTCCTACCCTCCGCTCTTGTAGGCGTGAAAATTTGCCACTTTTCCTACATTTTTTAACTGTCTGTGCCTCACACGTTTTGGTAATTCCAAGTTGAATCACAGTATCTCTGTATAGTTTGCCACACTTATGGAAACCAATGGCTAGCCATTTAATGTCCTTCGCGGGTTTTTACCCATTTCCGCATCAAAGCAAAATGAAAGCTACAAGGCAACTGAATGTTATGGCTTCCTAAAAATGTCAACATAACAGCATTCAGTGAAACGACTTGCAATATAAACAATGCACTATAATCAAAACACTATAATTTCACTGGCTCATTCACCAATCCATTGCCGAGTAGTGCTGATTTAAACTTTTTCCCCCAGCTCCTCAAATACATCACGATGCCGAGTGCTGTTAGCACTGGTGCTGTAGCTAGGCCAAAAGATCTGCACACATATGGGTGTGCAACCATATTGCATGCCGTGGCTGAAAAGTAGGGTGAGACGCTCCAAACCGGTGTGCCACGGCACAGGACCGTAGAACTGGTACTTCTGGGGTTTTGTCAGCTACCATTGCAGTGTTAAGCTTCATCTTACCTGAAACAAACAGAAAAGGTATCCTCAGCTAACGGCTAAAAACTACTTAAAAGATAAATTTAGTGCTGTTCAACAAAATGTAATATTTCATACAAAGAAAAATATCCATAAGAATCCTTCTTTATCAATGGGCCCGAAATATAACCTTCTTCTTTGTCTCAAATAGCAATACTTTAGGAAATAACATTATTTCATAAATCAACCATTCTTGCTTCCATTGGGAATTCCTTCTCTATGTTAATAAACATACAGCTGATGGCTAGGACCAAAAATGTAAATAGATAAAAGGGATACAGTTTAACTATTCCTTGTAAACTTATCTTATACAAACAGAATCATTAGTTAATAGTTTTCCATTCTGTTGCTGCAAATTGTTAAACGGTGAATGTCTACATATACTTTCTTCAAGCTTCACAGCTGGTTTACGTGATAATATAAACAATGGCCAAGTGAAAAGCGTTTCAAGGGGCATATTGTGGTGTTCTATGATCGCTGGTCCCATGGAGAGCTGCGAGCTGTGGCCGCAGTGTGAGGAATCCGCATTGCATTTATGTATATGTCTGGGGGAAGTTACCCGTAAAGCATTAGGTATACCAAATTAATAACTTCCCCGCTTATTTAATATGATTAAAAGTCGCATAGACTAAAATCCTGTTAAATATGTGTATCATACCCACAAATATATAATGTGATAAAGAAGTTCGCATGGCATATGGCCAGATTAGAGCTATTTACCCCTCAATGATTATGGGTATGAAGGTGTTGAATAAGCGACTGCCCTTATTACACTGCACCGAGTTTTACGAAATGGTGGTGCGTTTTCGAATCTTACAAGAGCGGCTTATTTTCTTTATTTTGTTCCTGCTCATTTGCATTTTGGATTATATACTTCTACATAAGTAATTATACGAAAGCTGTAAATTCGATAGACCGGATTAGGTTATTTAGCTAGAAATAATTAAGCACTAACATTTCTGTTCTTCTAGGTTCAATGGAGAAAGAAATCTTAACATACAATGAATGAACCATTATCCCGAAACACCGATTACTGTAACTGCACTAACAATATGAAGATGATACTGGTATTTGGGCCCCACTCCTCAATTAGGTGATACAACGCTAAACTAAATTAATGCTATAATTCTCTTGTTGCACTGAGGTTTGCACCATAGATTTATACGAGCTAGAAAGCACTAATCTACTGAAATTGAGGCACTCCTGCTGAAGTTGTCTACGGCGATACATGTTTGTAATAATTAGCAATACCATTTAGAGCAGTATTCAACCTGGGTACTCGTACCCCCAGGAGTACGTTGAGACTTCTTAGGGGGTACGTAAAATTGGAACTACGCATGTTGGTATGTTTCTTGAATGATCACAAATAATGAAAAATATTTCAGCCAGAGGGGCTTCAATTACTCTGTCCAAATACTTTTAAAGCTCATTAGAATACATATGCATTTGTAAGGAATTTTTAATTTTGATTCATTGCGTTAGAAAGGGGAATATTGCAGTTTCTTCTAAATGTGGAACATGCTGGACAAAATTATGTTAGTATTGCTGACAGACTTTAGGAAATAATAAATGTTTACCTACAAAATCAGACGATAGAGTTTCTAAAATACTTTCCATAAATTGAGAAAGATATAATATAGAAGCATGGATTACAAATCTGCTTTGCACCACCACTCCCATCAGGTCGTTTGAGTTTCCCGTGAAATAAAAAGGAAGTTTTTCGTAAACATTCATTGACAGTTTACTGGAAATAAAAATTAACATGTCAATTTGTGATTTCTGGTGTCATGCATGCAAAGTATACACTAGATTTAGTGATACTGCCATTAAAGACTTTCTTCTATTCCCCTCTCCTTATTTGTATGAGTATGGTTTCTCTGCATTGGTAACAATCAAAACCAAACGAGGAAGTTGCTTGAATCCAGAATCAGCGTCAATACTCGCACTAACGAACATTCAGCCCGGAACAGAGAAGCTTGTGTCTCCTAAAGAAGCTCAACTATTTCAACGACAGGTCAGATACTTACAGAAATGTATATATTTTTTGTGTGTAATATCTGTAACGTAGTTGCTGTATTTATTTTATACATGTATAGTACAATTCTCCTCTTTATAGTATTTAATAGCTCATAAATCTTATGATCTATTTTAGATATGGTTATGTATAACTTTGACTAAGGATCACTCAATGTCTAGGCCTAAGGGTGCAGGTTGGATTGGAAAATTGCTTTTGGGGGTACGCGAAGAAAAAGTTTGAATATTACTAGTATATAGTTAGGTTCGAAGAAGCATGTTATAAGAATAGTAGCAGCAGAAGCAGCTGCTTTCATGTAAGATTACAATTTGCGTGTTACATAAACATAAAAATTCACGTACGGCTATTTTGGCTGGCACGTGATTTTGTTTAATACAATTATTTAAATTTGACGTTTAGTGTTGCTTTCTGTGCATCAAGTTTATATATTTGTAAAATGATTCAAGGTTTCGTAGTTGCGTATGATACTTCCCAATGTTAGATACGTATTTAATGCACTAACTTTCCACTAATTATTACCCCCTTGAAAGTTTCTTTATTTATTTTTTCAAGCATATGGCTGATATGTGCAATTTTTAACATTCACTAACAAGGTACGAAAGATATGGGATACTCTGTTTCTATTTGTACACTTTTATACTACGGAGTCGTTATGCTTCATGATATAAAATGTGTCTGGGCATAAGAAATCTCTTGCTGTTGGAACTCTCTTGGGAGTATATATGTTTCTGCTTGCTCTATTATCATAAACGTGGGAATATAATAAGCATGAAAATCCAGTGCAGGAAACGCATTTAGCAGTTTCAATATAATGGCAGGCTTAAAATATTGAGAGTAATTTCAAGTTACTCTATTATCGTAACTTTCTGAGCCAATGGAAAATATGTGCAGTTACATTCCCCAAATTCTCTGCCTTTCCATATAGCAGTAACTTTCTCACTGTCGTACTCGATGAAACAAAGCATTCTTTCCCTTTAAAATTAAACCCTTTGTACTGTAGACGCTCAGCAAGGCTGAACGGACACCATTATTGCTTACAACGAAAAACTGTGTCCTGGAATTTTATTGCCCTCACACACCAGTTGCGGTAAAAAAATGGGAAAGTGAAGCAACTCTAATTCCCGGAACAGTTTTTCATGGTAGGATTATTTAAGTCAAGTTTTAACTTTGTAAATATAAGGTTCCGCATAGTCTGACGAGTAATTTAAGTGATTAAAATTAAAATTTCGGATATTATAATTTATGAAGGAAAGGTCTTTCACACTTGCTACTCCACGCAAATATGAATAGCAAGCAGGAGATTGTTATTGGTGGTAGCTGTCGCTATCATATCAGTAACGGACACTATTTCATAGAAGATCGGTATCAAATGTCGGTGAAAGAGTCAAGTCAATTAATTTTAAGTACTTTGTTGCCATGGCTGGCTCCGAATTGATTCCGACAGCGGACATATTGATTCCAATTAGTAGTCATCTTATTTTTCCATGGCGTACGCGTAGATTCGCTTAAGGTCTCAACTGTGCCATAACATTCCCTTCCCATTTTAGACAGACTTAGGATTGTCTACATGCAGAAGATATGGTTAAAAATATTCCACGGCTCCGCTTTTTGTTATACTTATAATGTAAGTACAGAACAAGTAATGCTGCAATTATGAATCCTAAGTAATGGGCTATGTTGGGTTGGCCAGAATAAAATTTAACGTTTAGGTTAGAGTGGAATTGTGCGGAAAATGTAGTAGCCCGTTCAGAACTACTACTAAAGTTGATCCACGTAATGGGGGGAAAGTCGCTATCTAGAGGAATATAGGAATGAAGTAAATAATAAAAAAGTAATCCAAATGTTATTTGCAAGGTTAGCGCGACATTAGTTCTTCGATGAAGAAAGGTTCAATTTGGACAGAGGGAAGGAGAGACAGTCAAAAGGAGTTTTGAGAAGTTTTCCGATTCCAGATACTTTCGATTTTAAATCATTTGGTAGTGCCAATGATTGAATCCTTCTCCACCATGCACGCCTACCTGGTCATTATAACATCCTCTATTGCTCACATACAGTGCACTGACTACTTAAAAGCCTGTGTGTGCGGTAGTGGAATGGGATAACAAATCGCCGCCAGTCGAAAGTTAGCGGGTCCAACTTGGATGTTATTGTTCAGCGAACTCAACTCGTTCAATATTCGACGTCAGGGGTACGCAAAAGGAACCTGCCGATTGCCATAATAAGAATGAATTCAAGGTGTTAGTAGTTGCAGCTGTCTATCCTTAGCCATACTTGACATATTTATTGCCAATTGTTGACCAGAACATTACAAAGTTTCTGCCCACTTGGATATAACGCGTATTTCGTTTGATCATGAAAAATTTAATACACGCATGTGACTAAATTGGTGCCTTATCTGTCAGTATTTCGTTGTTTTCAGTTTCCGTCCGAGACAAATATATACTGTAGTTTCTGTGGAGTTTTCTGTTATCCTGAATGTCTTACATGGTTAGTTCATAGTGTTGATGAACACATTCACTATTAACCGTTACTCACTATATAGTAAGAGTTCACCTCTAAGCCTGATGCCATTACGAGTTAGAAGTAGCCATATGGAGGGATCTCTAGAAACTGGGGCACCGCATCCCATGCAAACCACAGTGGGATCTTTGTGCCTTCAACGTGATTCCCGTAGATGAGGGATGATGGGGGAGACACAAAATTTGACCGAACGACAAAGCCTGCAAGAAAGGATGAGTGCTTACCAATTCCAACATGACATCAGTCCTGACGTCGGCTGGTTCTGCCTCAGTTACCCACAACTGGGAGTCCCGGGGAGAGATGGGTAGGCTCCTAGTAAGGACGACAGCCCCAGCAGTCCCAACAAGTACAAGGGAGAAATCTTTTTCGAGCGCTAATTTCACCGTCCTACTGCAAGACACTAACCGCCTTCGCCTGGTGCTAAAACAGATGAGGTGAAACAGACAAAAGAGAAACTGATATACAGGAGATTCACAGTAGAAGGGGAACCACTCAGGCACTTGCCTACTAATCGGAAGGAACCACCAAGGCGGCAATGCTCAGGGTAGCCTTCGCGAAAGGAATCGAACCCGAAGCCTCACAAATGTGAACTTCATACATTAATATGAAGGCATCTGGCTGGGTCCTGGTAATGTAATTCAGTAGCTATGTCTAAAATTCACAACAAACAGATTAGAGGAAAAAGCGACAATGCTACCTTTTTTCACAATAGACCCTTTTTAATACAAAAAATGTGGCATTTCGTAAGCCTCGTGTGTTAATTACCAAATAAGACCTCAAAGCGTAAAAAAAACATGACAATATTGTAATTAAAGTCATCAGTGATTCAATCGAGCTTGTAATTCAATAGAAATACCACGTATCTTACGCTTTAGTTAGCTGTTGCTATTCTTGACTGTCACTGATATACTGTGAACTGAATTAGAAAAATACTGAGAATACATTAAGAACAGGTTTCTTCAAAGGGGAAGATAGATATGTAAATTTGTTCTGCGCATTCTACTTCCACGTTATGTCAACTGTGTTCAAATATAAAACTAATTTCCTGGATAGTGGTGAATGTTTCTGATGAAGATGCTGGTTTTGTTGCCCTTGTGGGACATCGGTGGGCAAAGCTGATCGTACATTGGCCAAAATTCAAAACCCAGCATGTGCCATTATAGGCGTCGCGTGTTTGACCCATCATAATAAGAAACTTACAATAAAATGCACAGGATCTGCGAAATAAATACACGTGATATTAAATAGTGATAGATAATGCAGGATATTATTTGTAAACATTTTTCATTAGCGTAAATTTGTATGTCATAGTACACAAATACCACAGTAAAATATAGATAGCTATACTAGTGCAAATATTTCATCAGCATTTGACGGTATATGCAGTGGGGACGTGCAGTGAGTGAGTGAGTGAGTTGTGTTTAACGGCCCGTCGACAACTAGGTCATTAGGGCTGGGGACATGCAGTGGTACTTGAAAATTCCCTAACAAAAACTGCATTCCCGTGTAGGGACAGCTTAAGCTTGCGATCAATAAATAACTCTTTTATATGTTAACAACATTGTTATTTACCAGGGTAAAATCAGAGCCGTCGGTGTGCCAAAATTCTACCCCACAGGAGTTCCATTACTGAGATGAGGCTGTAGCTTCTAAGGAAACTTGAAAACCATCGCTCTGAGCCGGGTTTGAACCAGCAATCATAGAATCGGCAAGCCAGCGCCTAATAAACTGAGCCACGCAGACCGATTGATCTTGTGATACATACTGCTACATGCATACTCTTATATCGCCAAGAACAATCTCCATCCAGAACATGCACAGCAGCACCTTCTCACTGCTACGCTTCGTCGCAGAGTTTCAATTGATAGACGTAAGTCAGAGATGTAAAATTTAATTTTCGCAAAATATACAAGACAACGAAATTTTACTTTTTTCTGTAACTGGCATGAAAACTGTTAATCTCCATGTTTTTACGTGGGCTAGTAACGAAAATGTTGGTGAAAATGCAAGATTAGCTCTCGTTTTGAAGTTATAGCTATACGTTATTGCCTATATATGCTTATGCATATCGGAGGAAGGCTACTTTGCCTGATGTTCGCAGTTTTCTGCTGGTGATTCCCTGATTAATGTCCAGCAGTAATCGGATAACATTGATACATTCCACTTTTTCTGATATCTCATTTCCATGTCTGAAATTTTATGGTGGAAGCATTCCCCATGCTCGTCGCTTACAGCACCAGAGGTTTTCAGGCTTGAACGCGCTAGTTCAAGCCTGGGAACTTCATCTGATCGCTCGTCCTCTCTTACAAGCAGAACGAAGTTTGCTCACGCCTCTAGTGCCCGCTTCATAGGAACTTCCTGGTACCTGCAACTGTTTTAAAGCAGGAAGGGATATCTACTTAGGCCAAAGCCGGACGAGTTGGTCTACCTGGTATATCTCAGGCATACCGAATAAAACTATCTTAGTGATATACATTCCATACAGGGTATTACGTGTATTGGCACAGATGTTTTGATGATTAATACGTATTTTCTCTTCTTATAAAGGTTGACGCACTCTGGTCCATCAAGATCGGAACGGAAATTTGCAGCCATCCGTCTTCCACGGAAGCTTAAAGGGGGATGAAATACAAAAATCAAGTTTCTTCCTAAATGAAGGATTTGGCGTTTAAAATGCAGTGGTGAGATTGTTTTATTCCCACGCGATACCGTTATTGCTATGCAAGCGAAATAATAAACACCTCATACGTCATCCACTCTATTCGCGCACTGCCGGTACGTGGAAATTCATAACCAGCTTGCTGCTCTACATGTTCACTGATGCGTTTTCATTAATTCTTCTTGGTACCTAGTATTGAATTTCAAGGGCAGTATATTTTATGGTGGTGTTTTGTTGATGGTATTACTGAGTCAGTTTAGTATTATACAAACAACGTAATATTATGAAAAATAAAATTCCTCAACGTAATGCATATGGCTGCGATGTCAGAAGCGAATTCATTTCCAATCGTTTTAAAACAGAGAGAAATCTCCCAAAATGTATGGGGTATGGGTAGAATTTTGCAAAAGAACTATTTTCCCTTTTGTCTGGTTACAGTACTCCATCTTAAGGGTGTGATTATGAATAGACAGTTATTAAAACCAGCGTATGGCGGATGAAAATTTCAAAGGGCCTTTATTAAAACTTGGAACTATTTCTGTTGTAAGCAGAAATGAAACGCTTCAAATTGTAGTCACACAACTGATCCTTCACCATCTTCATCCAAGAGTCACATTTTGATATCGAGGAAGAGTAAGGAGGAGAAGGGAGTGTTTCATCATATATAAAATGAAGCTACAGAGGAATCTTTCATTCCTGCTTGGAAATCTCTACTTTTATCTTTCAAAACAATTCCTCATTACATTAATGGAACAATGCTATGGGTTACAATCGTGTGTTATTGCGATGACACATTCACTTGGAACTCACAAAGCGTCCCAGCAGAGAAACCGGAAGGAAAAGCTTTAATAGATAGTTATTTTAATTATTATCTGGTGGGTATTTTGTTTTACGAATTTAAGTCCTTCTGCAAATCACTGGTTTTGGCAATATTTTCAAGGTCTATATTCGATAAAACTATTCGAAACCATTCAGACTTTCGGAATCGTTATCAGAACGTTTTAAATAAAAATCATACTTCTTTGGTTCAAACTAATAAGGGTGGAAACCACGTCTACTAAATTTCAAAGTGGACTTTATACTGCTGTTTATCACTTGGTATTAACGCGTGAACCTTGTTTGTCATTTATAGCATCACGTCTTGTCTGAGTTCAGTGGAATAACTGACGTCACGCGTCAAATCAACAACTTCTCAAACATGAGAACCTCTCACCTTGTGACAGTAAAACTGCCTGCGTTGCTATCTATTCTTGAGGATAAATCAACTAATGAGGCGAATGAAATATTCTTTTTTGTGTTTCGTTCCCCTTTAAGGGTTCACTGCTCGGCATATTCTGAACGGAAAACTTAATTGGTCTTCAAAATATGCATAGATAATACAATAGCGACAGCTATTGTTCCTTGGACGGCAATATTGTAACATTAGGTGTTTTAGCAATTTAAGAAGAGGTAAGGAAGCACAGGAAAAGAGTTTTGCCTCACGACGTAAAGCGGAAGAGAGATTCAGTATGGTGAATTCAGTTATATTTCTCCAAACTCGCGACAAAACCCTAGAAAATTTTTCCACGATGCGATTTGGATTCTTTGTAATTTTGCAGTCAATATTAATAATTGGTCATCCATCGTCGCAGGTGCCTGGGCTCTGTTAATGTATGTGAAATCAGTACATGTTATGGGAGCCAAATGCCTACATAATATTAGGAACATTTATGAAAGTCACCTGTAACCAGCAGAAGCTTCCAAGAGAGTCGTGCACCAGGCACCCTTTTTGGAAGGAGCGGTAGTCTGCCGCTTCCAATTGGTACAGCGTGCCTGTGCCCATTAAATAATACGAATTTGACCCTCACGGAAGTTTTCTGCTTCATTCAATTGTGGTAATGACGGGCCAATGTGCGTTAATATTAACAGTTTTCTCTCAAAGACATCACATAGACTGTTACCTCATGTTATCTGCACGGTCGTAGCTGCGTCGGGAAAGGAACAACGCCTTACAGTACAGGGTATCCGCTTTATTTTCATATGTTCACACTTCAATACATGACTTAATGACCCACGAGTCTGGGGTCATTGACCTTACATTTAAACTTCCTTTTACGATTCTTCTCTATGAAGGTGTAGGTTGTAGATAATACAAATAATAAATATTTGGGTACGTAGGAACCGTGACAGACTCCTCCAGTGGTTATTAGTTTCAAGAAAGTAACCTCCAAATGGAATGTTGGGGAGATACTCCAAACATAGTCCTGGAAGTTTTCTTTCCAAATTTGTTTTCTAAGTGATTTCAATTCATGTGTCGCTGGTGTCACCGCCTCTAGTGCCATAAGGAGTAAAAACGAGCCTTAGACACTATTATATTAAAATGAGTTGTGTGTCTCCATCATTTTCTTTCTTCCACTTCCTGTGTATATCATCCAGGGTTGCACCACCAGGCGACAAGGTTGCTGCATGTTAACGATGCAGTGAAATTTACTCTGTGTAATGTATTTCTCCCAGGATGAATGACTGGCTTGTGCCCCTTCCTGAGGATCTCGTTCCCGGAAACGAGAGAAGGGTTGCAGGTGGTGGTAGCATGCTCGCACCGGGGTCAGGGTTGATGTCCTTGCTGGTGAGAACCGTCTTCTAGACTTGATCGCCTTCATCCGCACCCACAGGGGTCACGTGAAAGGCAATGATCCGCTGAGATGCCGTAAATGTGGTGCGAGCTCCAGTAGCTGGGGGTTTCTCTGTGACTATCCCATCACTGCCTCTGAGCACTACTGAAATGTGCTCAAGAATGTAAAATATTTGAAAGTTAGCCCTGATACAGAGTTACACTTCCGCACTGCCTACTTCAGATTGGGTCACTCGGATTCGATTTCTGGTGCACCAAAAGACCCTCTACGAGTACGTATGCAGCAATTGTAGGAACCAAGTGCATTCAACCTCTTCAGTTTCATCGCAAAAACTGCCCTTTTACTGCTCGGAAACCTACCACACTGCAGATTAGCGTCTTCCCATAACATCCAGTAAGAAATTAGGATGAGACGCAACAAACTATTTGGTAGAAATTGATTAACCAATTTTTGGAAATGAATGACTAGTATCTGAGTTTTAACATCTACCTATTAAACAAAGCATTTAGCAATGTATTTACATCCTATAAATGACTGGAAACGAAGAGTTACTTACGCGCAGGAAATTATGAGTTCAAACTGAAGCAACGTATATATTTGTGTGGGTGTGAGTGTGGGTGTGAGTACGCGCGCATGTGTGTGTGTGGGCGCGCGATCTAGGGGAGACTTGGTATATAAAGTAAAAGACAATTTTAGTTCAGCAGCGAAGATCCACCCATTTTATAATGAGGTTCAGAACTGCGCACATATTTTATCGGAACATTCACTGTGGGAAAATCAACTAAAAGTCACCATCAGAGACACAGCTCTTAAAGCAATGGGACGTATAAAAATCTACTGACTAATCACAGTAGCTGCAAGATTTTGGTGTGAATTTATGTGGCGGAAGGCCATTTCATCTTCTTTCTCAGAGTTAATTTGCTTCTTAACGTTAGGTAATATGTAGTGTGTTTATAAAAGTAGTAATCCCAATTATTTTTATCTTTCTTCATATAGTTTATTTTTATTGTACACCATAAGCAAGGCATGTAGAGTCTAAGGCAACAGGGATTTTAAAGATTCTATATTATGTTGATAACATATAAAGGTGAATCGCCGTGGTCACATGGTGTTAAAATTGTGTAGCAATGTGAACAGTAGAAATAAATAGCAACCTTACCACTGCAAATATTTCCCAAATAATTCTGAGTATTCCTTAAGACATTTAAGAGCAGTTATATGATATATTGAATGATATATATGTTTAACAACTTACCTGTTTGTGACAAGCCAAAGTTAGTGTTAACATTTTTCAGGTGCCTTTAAAGGGAAAAGGAAGGAAACAGTGATTTAATTGTTTGGTATTTTCCACTTTTAAAAACATGTGTTACACTCTACTTAAACTATGTGTTTCCTTTAACCAGGAATACATAAACAGAGGTACAAAGAACACAGAAGTTAGTGTGCCCATAACGTGCAGTTGCTATTTCAGTTGACCATTTGCACGTAGTAAATGTAAAATAATGTTGTGTTTAGTTGCCTCATAAATCCTCACAGAGTAGCAAGTAAACCTAGTGGTGCTGAAACGCTCACTGTTGTGAAGCAACAGATGTGAAGAAAACAAAGTAAACGGTTATGACGGAATTTTACATGAAGACACAACAATTGAAAGTTATCACCCGTCCACACAAGCCGTTTATGAGGCTTTCCAGAGGTTCCAATGTGAAGTCGGGTGATTGCTATGGTAAGACCAAGAGGAATGCATTGGGCATTCCAAAAGAATTCCACATAGGCCTTTCGTATTCATATATAAAGATAAGGCACGTCACAGCAGACTTTAGTTTCTTTTTTTTTTAAATTTGCTCCTACGGAGAAAAATTGTTCTGAATGTATTTGCTTTGAAGACAGAAATAGCACCCATAATTAAGTGTTTCAGTGTTGTGCCTTTTCCCTCAGAATTAGGTACTGCAGTTCCACTTTGAAGTTTTAATACTTTATGAACTACTGAAAATACGGGTTGATGGTGCGTGGGATGGACCGTTCATAAATGTTCGTAAAACTTAGTAGATATTAAACGCGCACATACTGTCTACTCACCAGCTCATGGACTTGGAAGAATGAAGGGGAGATGAGAGACATTTCACGTAGTAAAACCCGAGTTTTGTAAACTTCTGCGCAAATGTTGTTCTGTTGGTTACGTTGCCAACTTACCTCCAATGTTATTTGCGCCATGTTTACTCGCTGCTAATTCCCCTTAACCTGAGTTGTAAAACAGTGCGAGGCACTAGAATTATGTCGGTAGTGATGAAAAAACAAGTACAGAAATAAATAAACCCCCGCCTAGGAGTGCTGTGAAATCTGCTATGAAATTTTCTTTGCAGAACAAAGGAATTGAGGGTGACAGTTCTATGCGTAAGACAGACAGAGTTATTGAAACAAACAATCCTAAAGAGGTTCTTAAGGGAGGCACATGTTTGGTTTCAATAGGCCACAGTGTAGTTTGCTTGCCACCATACACGTGTAATCTGAATCCTATAGAGCTATATTGGGCCAAGGTAAAATGAATACTTAAAGAAACGTAACAGGTGACTTATCCTTACAGGAATGCCACGATGTAACTGGGTAAGTGTGTATATCACTTGTGACCAAAACTGGCGGGGATTTTTAAAAACATACGAAAGGTAAAAAACGATCAGTGGGAGAAAGACGGAACAGTTGAAAATAGCGTTTACGTTCTATAAGCTAAATATGCTGCATGAACTGAATATAACATATAAGTTCCGCTTTTTTGAGCGATTTCTTTGCATTAATCTAGCGGGAATACATATTCGAACCTTGCCACTCCTGCTTCAGATATCGGTGTGTACCTGGAATTGTTTACAAACGTACTGACTGGCTGCATTCCTGCTAGAGACCATGAGCTGGTGAACATACTGTAGTGAGGAGGTGAGGTATTGTAGAGGCACTCTACCATACATGCAAGCTGCAGTTTAAGGTTTAGGAAGGCCAGATTCTAAAAATATACAGTTTGTAATGTGGCTTTTTGTTTATTGAGGCTAGAAATATAATATACTTTCATCCATGTATACTACTATGCATATTTGAAGACAACGTCAAGGCCCTTCAACAATGGCAGACATTTCAGGGAAACCTCGGAAATTTCAGTATTTGGTGATTGTGATAGATAAATGCTCCACCTTTACATCTAGTTTTACATTTACTATGACTCCGTACTAATTAGCATATTAAATAAGAAACATATTTTAATAGCAAACATAAAACAGGTAAAATAGTATAGCCTGTAATTGACGCAATAATGTGCAGAAGACCACCACATTGCTGGTTAAGTTGAAGCTCTTATCATAAGTAGCTTGTTGTAAAATTATTATACTCCTTTGTGATACATCCTTCTGTTTATTCCTGTCGCTAGACTATAAGCATATGAAAGTAAAAGTTTGCTTTCCCAGATAAAACATGCAGAATTGCTATTATTCTTGTGAAAAATATAGTTATATTTTTTCACATTGGTGGCTTTTATTAATTTTTTTAAATTATGAATTTCTACAATGCTACAGATTTCCTACACCAAACAAAATACAATTTCTAAATAATGATTATGATGATGATGGTAATAATAATAATAATAATAATAATAATAATAATAATAATAATAATAATAATAATAATAATAATAATAATAATAATAATAATAATAATAATAATAATAATAATAATAATAATAATAATGATGATGATAATGATGATCATGATCATGATGATAATCATAATGGTAATAATGGTAATAATTGTAATAATGGTGATAATGATGATGATGATGATGATAATACTAATGATAATAATACTAATGATAATAATACTAATGATAATAATACTAATGATGATAATACTAATGATGATAATACTAATGATGATAATACTAATGATGATAATAATAATAATAATACTAATAATAATAATACTAATAATAATAATACTAATAATACTAATAATACTAATAATACTAATAATAATACTAATAATAATAATAATACTAATAATACTAATAATACTAATAATACTAATAATAATACTAATAATAATACTAATAATACTAATAATAATACTAATAATACTAATAATAATACTAATAATAATACTAATACTAATACTAATACTAATACTAATACTAATACTAATACTAATACTAATACTAATACTAATACTAATACTAATACTAATACTAATACTAATACTAATACTAATACTAATACTAATACTAATAATAATAATAATAATAATAATAATAATAATAATAATAATAATAATAATAATAATAATAATAATAATAATAATAATAATAATAATAATAATAATAATAATAATAATAATAATAATAATAATAATAATAATAATAATAATAATAATAATAATAATAATAGAAATAATAATACAAGATTAGCAGATAGGATTTCCACCAATTTATCATGCGTCTCCATTGTTCTTATTCGTCGCATCTGTGTCCTGCGGTTTCTTCACCTCCATGCATCATCTTATTCCATTTATACGGTTTCTACTTGGTTTTCTCTTCCTATTTCGTCCTTCGGGTGCCGGCCTCATCACTCCCTTTGGTAATCTTTCATGTTCTATTCTGGTTGCTTTCTCAAAAAATTAAGTATTTTTCGATTTATCACTTCGACTACATTCCTTTGTATATGCATTAAGCGTCGTATTCTTTAACTTTTTATTTTCGTTTTTTCCGACTTCCTAGCCGATCTTCTACAGAAGTCTAGCTCAACGCTTCTCAATTTTCCTTCCTATTTTCTGTTTTTTGTCCAAGGTTCCGCTCCATAAAGCATCACACTCTCAAGTCAACTTTTATGCTAATTGTATAAACTAATAAATTCCTGCTGCATTTAGTTGTTCATAAAACTTATTTTCACCTTAAAAGAGAACCAATAATTATACTTTGTTGATTATTTGTAACGTTTTTACTTCGTAAACTATAAGTGCAATGCCATAACAAGAATTCTTGCATTATATGTCTAACATATGATAATCGCCTTATCTAACTTCTTTAACAGATTACTTCATTGCAGAGCGGATACTGCGCACGGAGAATGTAGCAAATCTGGAATAGAGTTTCCTCTGTTCCCAAAGAGTAAAACTTTACACATCTTTACTGCCGGGACTGTGAGGAATAAAGATGCTTGAATTATGGGTACATTTTAAAATTTCAATCATACATTTATTCAGACGCTACCGGTATAATTAATAGCAATAAATTGCGATTGTAAACACAATTGTGTAGCAGGTCAAATTTCCAAGTAATATGAAGACATTACAATGGTTGTTTTTAAAATCCTTGCAAAACAAATTAATTTGTATGCTAGTGTTCTTAGAATTTTAATTAACAGTAAAGGTTTCCGCAAGGTGAGATTGCCCTTGTTTGTTTTCTGCTGAATATCAGCATCTCTGTTGGAGAATTCTTTTAAAAAGTATGTTACTTAAGCCTTTTTGGTTGAACTACATAGCTTCAAAGAACAAAATTGATTACATAGAATCATTAAGCAAACGGGTGAAGGTGACTGCTGTGAGTTTGAATTGCCGTTTCTTCGTACAGGGCCAAACACAATCTTGGATTAGGGCCAATGAAGACGATAGATCTCATTGCTCTGCTCTGTCCACTGATAATTGGCCATAAGGTTTTGGAATACGTTTGCCATAAGGACGTAGGGTAAAATGGAAGATATATAGCGGTGTTTGCCCTAAAGCGAATTCTTCACTAAGCCCCGTGGCTACAAAGGATTACGCTACTAGTCCTTTCCTATTTATGTTTAAGAAGTCTTGAATAAATTCTCACAGGAATTCAAAAATAAAAGTCCGCATTAATTATTAACTGAACATACAGGTTCTTCTTGGGGCAGAAATAAACCTGCCCCTTTCAAGGGGAGGCAATTAATAATTACCAGGCAGCGAAACTTGGACACAGGTTAACTGTAGCTTTACTAGAAGTTGTCAAGAGTCAGTACATAGGGAGCGAGAGGCAGGACAAAACAGATATGAATATGACGTAACACTGGACGTTCTACCCCATTGTTCACGCTTCCAAATGTTAAATATTTCGTTCTTCCAGAGAAGAAAGTATATGTACAATTAATTGATGAGTAGTAAATATTAAGTTTTCTGTTTGAGGTTATGTATCTATGTTTTAAAACAAAAATACTTACATTCTACGTGACAGACAACTCATTTGTATTTTAGTATTCATAAAGGAAACATCACATGTTCATTGTGAAATACGTGTTTATTGACTAAGGTTTTTATAGATCCGTTTCTTCTTCGTCGTATGCTTTACGTTGCAGAATTATCAGTAATTGGCTTTACGATATGCGTTCTAAAACTTTCAAAAGTAAATCTCCTGCAGTTTTCACTTAAACACTGTCTGTATTGGAAGGTGATGTCACGTGTTACGATGGGAAAAAAGGGTGAATACTTACGTATTTCATGTAATTTGTTATTCTTAGGTAGATTGTTTCCCTTCTACAGGTCCTTCATTGCACACAGTTTGCAATATTCACGATTTTTGTGTACAACTGCCACGGGACATGATCCGCTCTCGTATTATAAACAAGGCTCGGTAGAATATGTTTGATCAACGCGTGTGCAGCACGGTCGCCTCCTTTGAGGAACCCTTATAATCGTTGTACAACATGGGCCCTTCCTCATTAGTTCTTTCTGCAGAGTTGTAACCTCTTAACACAGGGGAAGACAACTTCGGGCCGTGTGACGTATTTAAACGAAGAGCCAGCTTGTACAGTCGTGTGACGTCAGTCGAGAGCGGTGTATTGCTATGCTGCATAGATCATCCGCGCTACTTGCACGAAACTGAATGAATATGAAAAATGTTATTTGGGCATGTTTAGGGAGAACCCTCTTCAGCCTAGTCTGAGGTTTTTTATTTGTAAGAATGTTCCTTAAACCAGATTTCTGAGGTTGTATGCCCTTGTTGCACGGATATTATGTATGTTTGATTCTATGTATGTGTGCGAACAATTCTTTCTTTTATGAGCCTTTCTAAGTCAAAATCCCGAAGCATATTGTCAGATCACAATCTAACATGCAATCTTCGGTTACAAATGTGCCGTACATTACGCCCAAACATTGACAAACTAGTTAAAGAAAAGCGAAACGGCAAATGTCGGAAATGTCTACCTAATAGTTCTGTATAGCTCTCCTCTAGCTCAGGAAAAATAGCTATAATTTCTGTTCTATTTGCGTTATATGACTGTTCACATAAACTAGAATATATATGGTATAAAGCCGAAATGTAGTTATTTATAATCTGTGTCTATTCCGTAATTGAAACAGCATTAAAATTACGATGTATCGTATGCCATTTCCTCTTTCCCGCTGTGAGGTCACACGTTCAACTGGCCATGGATGGGAGCATGCGAGCTCAGTGAACTGACGTCACAGCAGCGATACCTGTCTTCCCCTGTCTTAACATGAACTTTTAGGCCAAATTAAGCAGAAAAAATTAGGAATCAGCATTTTGACAACTGAGAATCCACGTGGAGTCAACATGTGCGAACTGTCACTTCTTTAAAATCAGGGCTGCTATTGGTTTCCAAAGACAGGAATAGAGGTTTACCTTTACTGAAGTGTGGAGATGGATTTACGACAGTCATTAGTTATGATTAGCGCACATTTACTTTGTGAACGAACTCCATTAGTGTTCACCAAATATACTACTCTAGAACACAGTTAAGATGAAGACATTCATTTATCTCGTATTGGTCTCCAAGTTTCGCGCCTGGTAATAGTGAAGTGTTACATTATCTAGGCGCCCGTATTCTTATCTTTTGATGTGCCATTCTGTTGACATAACACGCCCTCACCTGCGCATTTTGTGCCGGTAGTTAAAATGTTATTTTCCTTGAAGGCTAACAAGGAAAAAGCTACATGTGTTGTGTTTAAGGGGTGCCCACGCATAGCTTCTAGCATTTCCGAGACACTGGTGCGTTAACGCGTGCATGAGAACAAAGGGATGCTACCAAGGTAAAACATTACATAGAATACGATAACTGAAAAGTAAATAAAAATGTAGCTTTGCCCCTGAGCTGTAATTCAATCTGCGCTTTATTTCAAAGAAAAGGTTGGTTGCCACCACAAACTTGGATCGGTAACTGAAACTAAATTCTAAATATATCTTTATTATTCCTCTATACGTCTACAAAATACCGAGTGCCTTGGGTATAGAAATGAAACATATGTAATGTAAACCCCGCGCGACAGCCCACGAAGGGCCAAGGCCTACCGCCCAGCCGCTGCGTCCCCCACCTCTGCCCACTACAGGCGTCATTGGTGAGGTGCAGTACTGGAGGGTGGGACGTGGTCAGCGCTCCGAGCCCTCCCGGCCAGTTATGCGGTCTTCTCGACCTGGGGCCGCTACTTCTCCATCAAGTAGCTCCTCAATTGGTCCCCCCGGGACCTAACGAGGCTGAGTGCACCCCGTGCCAGACCTCCCAGAGGGGATAAAATCCCCATGCTGGTACCGGGGATCGAACCCGGGTCCTCCGCGCCACAGGCAAGCGCGCTGCCAGCTGCGCTACGGAGGCGGCCTTGAAACATATGTAATGAATATATTTTCCCTGCAAAGTCTCTCACTGACCTTTACTCCAATCACATTTTAATCAGGTGTAAGGAAGGAAACTGCAACACGAGTTTGCATGCACCATTGGTCACAAAAGCACTAGTTTAAATTTAAGAGATTTCCATTACTGCAATATCCTGAAGTCGGTAAGCTTATATTCCTCTGTTTGTCCACTATATAGACCCTATTTAAGCGAAATCGGGCCCTAGGAAGATGGTTGTAACATTGTCAAAATTCTAAACGCTATCTCTGTACTTCAATTAGGCTGTAATTTGTTAAAGTTAACAGTTTATGCTACGCAATGTATAATGCCATAACTATGAACCCCTTTAGAGAGATATATTCCTAAAAATGAAAAAGGGGGGGGGGCTGAACATTATATACTCTGTTCTTGATAATAAATTCTCCTCGGAGTGTTAGAAACGTAATACAACTCTTTGACGCTCTAACATCTGATCAGGCAATCATTTAATGACCTTTATAAGTATCTTCATAGACAACTTCAACCTTGGAGCTGTTTTCCTGATGTTTCGTCCGATATTATTGCTGAAAGAAACTTATATCTCCAAGTAAGGCATTTCATTTTTGCTACACGTTCTTCAAACTATAATTGGTTTTTCTTTTTTTTATAAAACAATCTGATGTGTTGCACTCACATGACATTCTCTACTATTTTACTATTGTTACAAACTCTTATTCCTCTATCTTCTTCATGTTAGTCGAGATGAACATTTGCAGAAATTATCTAAGTGGTGATTTTCCTGTAAGTGCAAGGGGAATATGGGAATTGCTTTGAGCAATAGTCAAATCTTTCAATATTTTGAAATTCCGCTCTCTTTGTACGGCCAAGGGTTAAAAAATAAATGACGACCTTTCTTTTGAGAAAAGTGTAAGTGCTGCAAAACTCACACACATAACAAGGAATACCTTCGAAGTGGTTCACTCTACAAAAATATGTACTTTGTCATAACGTATGTGTTTTAATACTGTTTGTACAGTAAATTTTGTTCTATCTCTTACGGTTTACTAGCTATGCAAAATTCATCAAGAGTAAACGGGGCTCCTTAGACTATAGCCAGAAAATTTAAAATATAGATTTTATTTGCCATAAAATGTCCTACACAGATGGCATTTTAATCAAAATCATTACAGCCATTTTTGATAAAATAAAAATTTTCGAAAAACGTCCATGTAAAGGCAGTTTACGGTCAAGGAATTTTCTTCAAAATCTTCGTATGTCATCCACAACACATACACACACGCGCGCGCGCGCACGGCCTTCTTCTAAGACTGCTCTTTTTAGATTCAGGGAGCCTCAAAACATATTTCCGGCGAAATTTTGACATCGAAATTTTGGGTCGAATAGAATACTTTTCCTAGTTATTATATTAGTAAGAAAGTAATAACTTAGCTAAGCTGAAAGTTAGCATCAATATGCAGTGTTTTGTAATTATATAAGAAATTTTCAGCAAAAAATAAACTATATCTACAAATTTAGACTGTTGAAACATTTGAAAACAAATAAAATAATGACACGAGCATTGCAGCCGGATAAAGCCAATGATGCGTGCCACCTGCAACTTAGAGTACTTAATGAGAATTAATTTAATATAATTATGTCCATTGTAATGGTTATGATCTGATTGTGAGGAGTGCATTTGTGTTATATATGTATATATGATTCTTCTGCTAAAGCTAAGTTTTGATAAGAAACAGGCAGCTCCTAGAAGATTCTCAAATTACAGAGCAGCAACGGCTACCCCGTATTTCTGAAACCTGCAGTGATTATCATACCTTCATCCATCCTGGACCTGTGAAAGAAGTGAGGCAAGTAACATCCTCATAACCGTTAAATCCTAAGATGTAAAGACATAAAATTGAAATTAAAATTGAGATAAAATAACTCAGCACACCAACGTGCGTATAATACTTTAGTCTTCTAGTCCTATTGTTTAGACATGTTCTATAGCGCCACGAATATAGAGGTGACACTGAAGTTACTACGCCAGTAAACGAATTATCATTCATAATGGAATTAATAAGTAAAGAATTAATTATAATTGCTATAAATTATGAATAAAGAATTGATAACGAAGTCAAGCAAACAGAATCACATTGAATAAGAATATTAGAGAAATATGTATTAAGTTAGAATGTATAAAATTTTTCCAACAGGAAAATGAGTCTTTAATTACTGGGTAGAGAGGTAATCGATAGGATTTCTTGGATCAATTCGTAGAATTCGCTAAAGTTAGCAGGTGAACGTAATTAGTGAAGTAAAATGTATTGCCAGATGACCTACCATGCTTGGACATGAGGGTTTCAGGAATTTCTGAGAATTTTATTGGCGAAGTCAGGGTGGAAATTAGAAGTACTTAAAAAATTGTAGAGAATATTTTGGAACACGGCATCAGCACCTAAGAGTAGAGATGTTGAAAATCATTAAGGATAAGAGGAAGACTATTGGCAGTAGCATCGGTTTGGCTTGGATAGAACTATCTTTTTCTGTGTTCTTTGGAGCGTCTGAGTACGTTGATCCACTTACTGAAGCTCACCGTCCCGATTTATAATACCACCGGTAAGTATATTTTTTTAAGCCCTCATACACGAGACAAGCTATTAAGTTATTACATTGTTTTACATCGATCAACATCGTCTGATTTTTCAATCACTTGAAACATTTATTAAACTATCTTATACTCGTACTTAGAATCTGTGTCATCCCTTCCCACGCATACTCAGAGATTGGAATCGCGCTGATCGAGCAACAGCCAACCAAGGGTACCAGTTGACAACTTTGGTAGATTGTGAAGGTATAGTCTTCTCAGGCGCACAAACAGTTCATCAATACCAATAAGCAATAAGGTTATTTATATAATTAACCATCCTTATTTGGAGAAAGTAGCTTCATACAGTCGCATCAACGTGGAACATTTCTAGCTTCCATGAGGTACATCAGCGACCAGCTTCAAATTGGGTCGTATCAGAAGCAGATACACGTACAAAAATTAACATAGTTATATTAAGGCCTCTCTAGACAATGCTAAAAATGACAACATCCTTTCGTGGTCCAGTTTTATTCTGTTTGTGGTTGTGCATGACGCTGAGCCACAGAAAATGATACACGGAAGTTTGGTAATGTAGGCCAACTAAGCTTTATTGAAGTATAACCGAAGCATTTGCTTTGCTTTGGCCAGATTTTGGTGAAATCTGCAGCTTTATTAGGTATTGTGACAAAATGACATACTTCCAGTCCAGCGTTTTGTCACTTTATTTTCTTCTAACTGAATGCATAACAACACAGTTCTCTTTTAATGACGTTGGCACAATCACAATATGTCGTGATATTCCAACTCACAACTGTTTTGTTCTCGTAAACTTGACTCATTACTTTCTGGCTTTCTTTACCTGTTCTGTCTCTCAAACAGTTGACTTTGACCATACAATCACCTGACACTCTATTCGCTATCTTCCTTTCGACGCGACCGTAGACGCAGCTGACACACACACACACACACGCACGCACGCACGCACGCACGCACACGCGCACACACACACGCACGCACGCACGCACACACACACACACACACTGAAAACTGACTCCCAACGACGCATGTCTGTAACTCACCCACTCCCCTCGTTGTTCCACCTCCTTATATAACAAAGATGACGAAACACGGACCTTTCTCGAACTTCTACAAATATGCCAGCTGCTGGAGACTTCTTGAATATAATCTGGAAACCCTCTTTTGGTACTGCCCCTGCGGTTGTTGTCACGTGCTTGCTTGCGCGAAGGTCTTTGACACACGCACCACCAGTGGGGTGGGGCAGCCTGGCCCCGACCGTCTTTTGTTGTACACCGCTGCCGCCGTCACAGTATCTTTAGTAGTGTTTAAGGTCCACTTTTATTACCTACGAACCAATGGTGGTGGACGGTGCAAAGAAATAATATTCTGGAATGGAACATTTGGAAGGAAACATTCCAGACCTCAGTATAGGGTACCTCCAAGGCATTTGTCATTTATGACCACCGAGGAAAACCTGGGGAAATTCTCAAATGGTTCACATTCAAAGCAGCACATGCTCAGATCGGAGTATACGCACTACACTTTAGTGTGTACTACAATGATGCAGGCGAGTAATAGTGCTAAAAAATTGTACTGTTTTAAAATTGTGTAGTGGTGGTGCATAGTTCGTAAAAAGGAATTTACGCAATTTCCACGGTTGAGTAATCGCATCGGACAATTCCAGTCTAATTCTAGAAATTTAATTGTGACGCGATAAAGGTTGAAACTAATTTAAAAAATTCAGATTTGGAGAATTGGTGCTTTTTTGAAACAAGTAGCATCCACTTATAACCCACCTTGAGCCATGGTTCGGTAGAAGTTTATAATGGACCAGACAGTCACATGTCATTATGACTCTATGACAACTTGCGGAGGGGGACTTAGCACATCTACCGCCTATACCCTGGACGGGGCACCTCCCGCGGGAAAATGTATGGGGCAAATGGATCCTAAGGGTGACCGGAGCGTTGCTTCGACAGAGCAGAAGGTAGGGTTCCTACATTTTCCGAGTTACAAGCACCCCGGCGGAGGCTGGCTCGGCCCAGTTCCTATCCCACCCCTTCAAGTTCGTACACTAAAGTACGGCGCAGTACTCGGAAAACAGCTCCCCTCTCCCTGGCTTGAACCATCCCATGAGGGGCCCGGAAACCCGTGGCTCGCCTGTTACGCTTCTTTTAGCGTTTTACTTACTACCTTTCCCTTTCCCTTTCCTTTATAACGTATTCCGCAGGATCGTGACAGGATACTACCAAGTAACACAACAAACTACAGCATAACATAACATTTATTATAATGAAAAGTGTTAAACATTAACAAGCAATTATTAAAGACAACAATAATTTTAAAAATGAATTCCGTTACATAGTAACCTATAAATATTAAAATGAAACTACAAATTTGATAATGGACGCTGTTAAATATTAACATGAAAATTCTAAAATGAAAACAAGAACCTTTCCTATATTTGAAATCAGAAAATTACAGAGAAAATACTAACTAGAAATCTTGCGTACAGTCTGTGACAATATCCACCTATACCGAGTTGCTCTCCGGTTTACTGATAAAGGGCCTCATACACAGCAATCCCCCTTTGTTAACTGTCCCTCTGGAGTTTTCCCCCTCCTACAAAGTATTATTAACTAAACTGATACTCATCCCGATGTCGGCACTAGAAGATATAGGATGTACGGAGAACTTTCAGCCTGGAGTAGCCACGCCCTGGTCGACAGTGTACAACGGTGTCCTCTGGTTTCACAGCCATTCATCGAAGCCTCCTTTGCACATAGGCGACGTCTCTTACCAGCCTTAACTGGCACAATCACCTCAGAAGTCCATACCGCTCCTTTGCCAAAGGGAACCACATGCACCAAGTCGAATTAAATGTAACTGGCAGGATTAGGCTTATGCGCCTGTCCTGCATTTCCCACGACTGATCGCCGTGCCAACCACTTGCACTGGTACCCGGGTTCTACTTCCCCTTGCTGATGGCTGACCCACACCTGGTCACATCTCACGGTAGACTCACAACCACACACTAACCACGCAGTAGAAACCCATAGGCAACCGGCTTTTGTCTCTGACGTCATCTCAAGCTGTTCCATCTCTTGCTGGCCACCCTCTCTTTTGGGCTCTTCAAACTGCTGTTCGTGCCCCCCACTAATTAATCCGTTACACGTCTTCCAATCTGGGACACAAGATTTCCAGAGCGCTTTTGTTCCTCCAACAGTGACGTTGCCGCGAAGCTCGCTGACGCTTCCAAACCTGTAAGAGGCCCAACGTGATGAAGGGTGAAATGAAATGATTAATATAACAAAATGGAGGGACAGAATATTCGGAGGATATGGAGATCCTTCCTAGCATTCGCCTGGCGACACGGGGAAACCTCCGAAAAAACCCATGGGTCAGGAAGGTTGGTCTTGGGTCTCGAAGCCGCGATCTCCCAAATGCGGGCCACAGGCGTTGACACCTGAGTGATCTCACTCGGTCACATGTCATTAACATCACGCGAATAAAGTTCTCTTTCTCTGTTACCCATTACAAGTTTATAGACTGAAATTGTCATTCAAACGTGAACAGAACATACTCTGTGCTCCTAAGAAGACATCCAAACATAGACCCGAGTAAACGCGTACTATCTTTCCTCCAGAGCAGACAGAGATCAATGGTTCTAGTTCTAGGTTATCCATACAATCATTGCTGCTTTGCACACGTGTATCTTAACAATATCCAACTTAAATGTTTACATTACTGATGTATACCACTTAAGTCCTCTGTTATGAACAACTTACAACACAAAGACTCCTATGCACTACCTCCATGTTTCAGAGCATCAAAGTGTGTCCATTTTGCAGATAATCCATCTACGTGAAAACTTAATCATTAATGACCATGTGTTCTCTGGACCATATTATTTTCACATATTTAGGCTGTGAATGTATTAACCCTAGCATCACCAAGCCTTATTCCGGAACTTACACTACCAGTGTACTTTGTGACCACTGTTGGTAACAAAATATCTGAAGCAATTTTTAACACCAATTTACTTTAAAACTGGCGTTATATCTTGTCTTGTTTATAGAAGTAACATTTAACATGGTTAAACTACTCCTTTTGTACTTAAATGGATAACATTATACCAACGGGGCAGTATTTTATGACCACCTTGACATTTCGCTGTTTCTCAAAAAGACCAACAATGAAAACTTTAAAACAATTACGCAGCTCAGTAGTAGAAACAGTGTTTGACAGTAACTAACTGCGTGCCTTTAATCAACAAATTGAAAGACAGAATTAAAAAGCTTACAGAAGGTTGGCTTAAAGCAACTCCCATCCCCCGCCCTCCATTGGTAATTGTAGAGTTAATGCCTAGAATAACTAGTAGAGAATTCCTTTGGTTTACTCTTTCGGTTCGTAAGTGCGGCATAGTCATATACATTACATAAGACTGGGAGGTTACTGTTCTCGAGTATTGGAAGTCATGCGAATTAATGATCACAATGAGCCTGCTGATAATGGTAAACAGATGCCTGTGGTTCTCAGTGACTCGGCGTGGAAGTATTTTAACATTAAAGTTCTTTATTTTAAAAAATGGAGCTAGAAGGGGAGCAAGGCGAGAGTTATCATTGAGTACATTACTATACTAGTTACTGAAAACCAGAAACAAGAAAAGAGGGGATGTGACTGAACAAACTCACAAAGGAAATTACTCTGGTGAACTATTGACACGTATTGATACCTCCTTCAGGTACTGTATAATACGAATGTAGTTGTTGGAATGTAGTTTAATTTCATCCAAGTAGAGTTTAATGACTTTTAGGCTGTACCTTTCATGTGCGCAATGACGTCGTCCTTCGTTTATAGGTTGATAACACTTTGAAGTGGACATGGACAGAGCAATGTTAGTAGAGGGAACATCTCAAGATAAGTCAATATGACATGATTGCGTAATAGCGTAATACAATCATAGAGAGCTTATGTGATATAGTTATGGTATAATGGGGCTATATACATGGAGGAATAGATGTGGTACTGAATCTCAGGCCAACCTCGCACTTTTAAAGCATTTTAGAGGTGAATTAGCTTTATTAAGGGAACTTCGTTGATTTAGAGACACTATAAATACTGTAAGAGGTAGCAAGTATGCAGTAATGAAGTATTAAGAGTTTTTGAACAAGTAGCTTTAATCACTAATTACTTTGTCCGTGTTCAGGAGTTCTTATACATGGCAGTAAAGGTCCGGACATACAGCTGTCTCATTTATGCGTACTCAAATATCCCAGTACGGCATTCATATTGTAACCTAAGGCAGCGTAATTGTTTAAGGTGGGATTTATATATAATTCGAGGGTCTGTTTTCCAATCGTTTTCGGTCGATTTTTTGAGATTAAGCATCATCTGCGGTTTTCCTTAAAGACAAATGTGGGAGAATTAAGAGATGAATTCCGGGCTTATTTCGGTATAATCATTGTAATATGATTCATCGTATTTATATGACTGATTTGTGAAAGGTATGCTAAAGACCTTAAAAATGTTCGGATAAGTACAGAATAATTGGTCACCTAAATGGCTTCATCCATAACTGATCAGTGATCAACATTTTCTTGTAGTGTGGGGTCAATCATTTCATTAAGACTGATTTATACTTTTCACAGGCACTGTGAAACTCTGAATTGCAGTTCTTAATACGGATTCTCAAACAAACAATTTGGGGAAACAACACCAGTCAAGTTTCACAGTAAATAGAAGTTCATACAAGCAAAGGAAAGCGAATGGAAGTGGTGGGTAATAAGGAATGAAAATGGAACAAATTGGTACACTAATAGAAAACAGAAGAAGGCAGAAAATTAAACTCAAAAGAAGTGAAGAACTATAGGGGAACAAAGCTAGTGGTAACACAATAAAACGGCAAATAAGTGAGAACAACATGGCGGGGGGGAGGGGTTACAAGGAACAGTAAAGCCAATTACAACTTCTGGCACAATATTTTTAACGGACTCTTGTAATCGCGTATCCAGCTTCTGTCGAAACTCTTCGTACGTGAAATGAAAGTTACTAATGTCGCTGTTACTAATGCTTGATTGTTGTATTAAGTTGTTGTAGGAGTATGGACAGCTTAGTCAACTTCGTAACGAAGTTTATGACTTATGACAGACTTCCTTTTTGATGGTAAATTTCGAAACTTTTGAAATCGTTCCGTCTCCTTAGATTACGAAATCCTACAAAAGTAGTGTGATAATATTTGATAGCCTGTGTTTTCTCACGAAGAGTTCCTGAAAACGCGCAGTGGAACCAAATCTACGAATATTACGCGGGAATGCCACTTAAGGAAGTGCATGTTTGTTTGTTTGTTTGTTTGTTTTTTTTTTTTTTCCTAGTAAAACATTGAAATTCCTATTAGTCTCAACATGTGGATCTGTGTTTTAGTGACTGCTGGAGGAAGAATCATCAGGTGTGATCAAATGTCTTCCCTGTTTCTTGGCTGCTTATTTTTGCCCAGATATAAAGACAAGTATTTCCTACGTTTTAACACAGCAGACATTTTACAACAGCATGTGGTAGAAAACTACTTTCAGAGGTTTAGGAATTGCCGATGAAGAACGGTTCAATGTGAAGGTTAATATAGCTATTCTTGCAGAACGCCGGAGAAACAGTATAATCTGCGAGTGAAGCTCGGGAGTCTATAAATGGCTCCCGAACCACAACTTAAACGCATATACATGGCCCATCTAATGTACGAAACGATATATGATTCGCAGCTGACACTGCTATACTTTAATAAACCAAACCACCTCTCTGACTTATAAACACAAAGGTACATTTGTTGGCTCTTAAAAAGTGTACCAAATGATACTTTTAAGCTGACAGCAAAAGAATAAGTAATGAACCAAGTGGTTCACCCACTTCACAGGTATTGTTCAAAATATCCACCATTTGCGGACCTGCAAGCCTCACACCTTTTTAACCAATTACGTCGCACTCTAACATAAACACCCTCATTGTTGCGTATTTCCTCGGCACCCAGATAAATGCATTCTCTCAAAGATTCAAAGGCAGTAGTTGCTGTTTTGTAGATCCTGCCTGTCACGTCTCCCTAGAAGAAAAAGTCCAGAGGATTCATACCGGGTGGGAGGGATGTAACTACATTAATTTAAACCAGCGGTAGATCTCAGCATTTGGAGCACATTTTGTATCTTACGTTTTTTGCCTCTATCCATTTCCTACGGAGATCGATTTGTGGAAAACAAGCTCCCGACACTACGCATTGTCACTTTCACTGGTTCAGTGCATAAATAAACGCTGCTGCTACCGCGCGTCTCCTTTTGCGTTTACTCTACGAACATAGGCCAATCAAAACCGCCACCTGCCAAAACATACACTAAAGTGAACGTGGTCGACCTGTTTACATTAGGAAACAAAATCTCTAACCAACCTCAACGCAACGTTGTCGACATACCTCGCGTCCGAAAATGTCGTTTGGAGTATTCCTTCACGACCTTTAAGTGATTAATTATTTCGAAATCCTGTGTGATGTCCCATAATTACTACCGAAGCTATGTCAGAAATAACTTACTCCACGCATCTTACAAGTAACAAACTGTTATCTTCGTACATTCTTGTGGAATTACTCATCCAATTTGGAACAAAAAACATTTTTTGTTTCGAAATTGGCTGATCAAAGTACAAAATGCCATAAGATCTTTTTGTATGTAATGCTTCCATTAAGCACATATTAGAAGAAATGTAATGACTTCCCTTCCACCCTGTATGTGCAGTTACCTTTGATCCCGTACCTTACATCCGTGGTCAGAAAGTATATCCTCGGTGTTCGACCTTCCACCAATAAACCCACACAAACGGAATGTGTAAGCAGGCTATCCCGTAGTTAATGTGTTCAGTTAATTTGCTTTCCCACGGGTCCTTTGCTTGTTTAGTCTGAAACTCTTCCCACGCTAAATGCGACGCTACGCAATAATATCTTAACGGTATTTACCAGCCCTATAAACAAAGGCAGGTTAAACCGCCTGAAATAGGATTTTATTGTGCTTGGTTATGCATGAATATACATTTTTAATTGCTTGAAACTAGGAAGAAAATTAACATTTTCCGTTTTGAAAGCTTTACCTCAGTAAATTCCGGTACGATTCTCTAATGCAGAAAATACCTACTTTCGGACTAGGGTGTTGTAATACAGTCCCGTAATGTAGAAATAGATTCTTAAAGTATTACGAGAGTGTGTTTAGCATCAGGATTTCATTAAACCGATGTTAAAGTTTAAATAAAAACAGTGAACTCGTGATAAATTTAAAAATGATCCGATATAATTAGGCGACAGACTGATAGGCACACGAGACAGACTAGTAGGTCTAATAGGTAGGCCATTAAAACAAAAATAAGTACATTTTTGAAATTATAACATGTTTTCTTATACCCTACTTCATTTTTATACAACTACTGACTTGAGTGTCACCTAAAACACTTTCAGCTCACTGGAAAAAAACTTGACTCTTTTCTAAACCATCTATTTTTGAAATACAAAATAAACCCTTCCTAAAAACCAAAGCCTTTTGGCACACAGTTAAAATATCTACAGTTTTCTTCTAATTGCTTTAAATGTTTGTTTACACACTCACAAATAGAATGCATAGAACACTAAATGCCAATGTCCTTTGATAAAGCGTTTTTAAAATCATCATCATCATCATCATCATCATCATCATCATCATCATCATCATCATCATCATCATCATCACCACCACCACCACCATCGTATCGTCATCGTCATCATGATTCTTATTAATATTTATTATTATTTATATTAATAATTATTATTAATATTAATGATGATTACTATTATTACTATTACTATTATTGTTATTGCTACTGTTTTCATTGTTATTGTTATAGTTATTATGATAAGAATATTTATTATATATTTATTACATTAATAACAATAATAATAGCAATAATAACAATAATAACAATAATAATAATAGTAATAGTAATAATAGTAATAATAATAACAATAACAACAATAATAATAACAATAATAATAACAATAATAATAACAATGATAACAATGATAACAATAACAACAATAACAACAATAACAACAATAACAATAACAACAATAACAACAATAACAATAACAACAATAATCATAATAATAATAATTATAATTATAATAATACGACCCGACGTCAGTATCCCTAGCGTGTGCGGAAGATTCTTCATTTCGACATCAGGGTTCGCCAAACAGCCACCAGCCACATTGGTGTCGGCAGTGCTCCCCCGGCAGATCTGGCAACTACAAGGCTACCCATTCATCTAGAACAGCAGTTATAGGGCGCAAATAGCCCACACGGCGGCGCTAACTCGTCCATTGCCAACACTTCCGACCCTTAGAGACTGGATTCAAAGGAAGGTGAAATGAAATACAGGCCGGGAAGTTCGGGGGGTGTAATTATCCTTCCCAGCATTTGCTTGGCGACCCCTGTAAGCCCCCTATAAAACCAATGGGTCCGGAAGGTCGGTCGCAGGAATTGAGCCTACGACCTTCAGAATGAGCACTTCACACGTTACCGCGGAGCCATCTCTCTCCGCAACATCGTTGGCCGTATCAACTAGGAGGAGCCAGAACTAACTGTCCTCACCAGATTCTTTGAAGCCGAGTTCCACGACGTTTCAACTGGCACATTCATTGCTAATAATGCATTCATTTACCAACCAGAACTTGTCATTACAGCTGTCACATGTGCATACGAATCAATTATGAATTACGCAAAAGTCCTTATCACTATTTATGCCTACGAACAACGATGCCGTAACAGAATTCATCCACGAAGGACTATACTAAAGGCTATTGCAAGAACCAAATCTTTGTACGTTCTAGCTGCGTGTGTCCCTTAATTTTTCTTGCAACTGTAATAACAGAACGGCGTCCTATTGCTTCCGGATGGGACCTGATGGGGAAGGAACGATCATTATCGATTCTGCAGTTTCCATCATGAACATCCGCTTAGTTTATTTTCACTCAACAACTTCTGTCAATAGTGTAACTTAATTAAGAAAGGCTACTGTAATTAAAAGACGAAGTAAGCTGCTGCTGCTGCTGCTTCATTTTCACCCCAAGAAGTTTGCAACACGTTCAGTTCGTAACGACTTTTAATATGTTGCTGATTTTAATGTGAGACGAACGTAGAGGTGCTATTTAGCTCTTTTTAATCTTCGTTGGAGTGAAAGTCTTTACGAAGTTTCATTACTCGCGTCCTAGCATCAGTCTGAGCGCTATAAGGTTCTATTACTGCTGTCACAGGCAGCAGTACGGATCTATTTTATAGATAAAACAATAAATTGTTTTAATGAATGTTTTGAACAATTTATTAGCACTTCAAAATCATTATCCTTCTCATGAAACACATTTACTAATTTCTTACTAAATATGGCGGACTTCTTCGCTAACAAACAAAGTGGCTATGCACAGTCAATGATTGTGAGAAGTCGATGTTCTTTTCTAATCCCGCCGCACTCAATTGATCTCAATTAATTATTGACGATATAGTTTCTTTTTATGTATATCACAAAATTTCACAATTAAGCATTCACTTTTCGATGTATGATTATTATGTCTCGTCGTTATAATGTCGCTCAAAAGCACTTCTTCCTCCGTTGTATCACACATGAACGGGTGAACTCAGCCTACGCTGCCTATAATTTAACATAGTTATTTCAGGGGGCTTTCTGTTGCCTCTATATTTACAATTTGAGTCATTTATGAGGGCTTACACAAAAATACAAGTTACTTTATACGAACTATGAACACTCAAGCTGATTATGAGGACTATTAAATACAGTCCTAGCAATCATCAATGATGGCAGATTACCACCGTTGCATTCTGATACGAGGACTATAGAAGCAGTGTAGCAATTTTACATAAAAAGGCATTGCACCTAGTCCCCAGTCCAAATATATGGCAATGGTTCTACAAGATGAGTGAGTTGCCTTCGAAAACAGTACTTTACAAATTCCTCCAAGGCATGCATAAGGATGTACAAGATGCGAACCAATCAAGGTCCCGTGGCAAGTGTATAGAATAAACCTGTACTCGCCCGAAAGATTAAAGATGATAAACTACAACCAAACTTAGGCGTCAAGACAAAGATCCGATGAATGGTGTTCCTCGCGTTAATCTATTTACTAGAACATTGAACACACCTTTTGTTACTGAAACTCTTAAATATGCAGGGAAATCCAGTAATACTATAATATACTTGTAAGAGGAGACGAGACATTATCCTGCCACTGAGCAGTAGCAGCCTTTGCACTTTGTAATTGCGTGAATTTAGAAACCAGTAACGCAGCCAGGATTAGGTACCTTTGTTGGGAAACTTAAGATTTGTTTATTTGTTTGTGCTAATGGAGTCCTCTCGAAAAACACACCACTATTATAACATTATATAATAGATAAGTATATGATTTTGATGACTTTGTGTCCTTATTTTTGTGAGTCTAATTCATTAATGAATTATACATATATAAATCAATTTCAGAGTAAAACAAGTTAAGCTAACTATATCTATTAGAGTACTTTTCATTTTTCGCTAATTTTGTGGTGTAGGGTATCTTTTTTAGGATTTTTAGAGCATTATTCTTCGTTTTTATATAGCTAGGGCCTTTTATTGCATATTTATGGACTTTAAACATATCTTATGCACATTTTGATTTTTTTTTTTCAAGAGCAAAGTACCATTTCCATTCTTTACATTTCAGTTCTTAGTAAATAATTTGCAGTTGCACTATGTGTTGGGAGAATTAACAGAAGACTTGGAAGCAAGTGACATAGTTTACTTTAACCCTGCTTCCTCTAGTATAAGTGCAAGTGTAAAGGAGCTTCTCAATGTACAAGGCTTTGTTAGCAGATAATCAACAGTCATTTTGCTTTGGAAATCTATACATGGTATTTGTTGTGCACTGCAATTCAGGACTGATGAAATGAACACTTAGTATTTTTCCGAAAAATAAAGCCATTGCTTATAGAATATCCTGAAACTGTATTAACTAAACTTGTCCTTTGTTTAATTGCATTATTTTATTTTCCTTGAACTAGTATTAAAATTATGAGACCGAAACAAGTCTAAATGGTTTAATCTCTGTTGTGGTTGTTGTGCATGATACTATTAAAATAAAAATATTCAGCTTTCAGGATATTTTAAAAATATTATAAGCCATTTTTTGAGACTTTTAGGTTATAATTGCATTTTTAATGTGAACTTCTTAGTGTTTTATAGGACATCAACATCTTAGCTCTAATAATGTTACACAAGCTCGTTAAACATAATATGATAGCTATTGTCCAGGACTCTTGGGAAGTTGCGTTACTGAATCAACCCCCAATTAATGTGTTTATTATTAACAAGGGTAAAGTAAGTTCTAACCCAAACTTTCAGTAATAAATAAAACAACTGAATTTCACAATAAATTTTACACAACATTCCAACCACAATTTTGGTAACATTTCATCCTTAAATAGTAAATGACAACTAGGGTGATATGAATGCAACATAACATCTAATAGGTTTCACATAAGCACAGTTTATTATATGCAATATATACCACAGTAAAAGGTTTAATTCAGTCTGTAAGAAAATTAATTTTCATTTAAATGAAAATAGAGGCACAAGTTATTCTGCATGCGGGCTAAAAATAAAATAACACTTACCCAGATTAAGTAAATTAATGCAAATGTGCAACAGTCTTTTTAAGCCACTTCAGTTTCCAAACTCACAGCTTTTCGAGACCTTTTCACTCTTTTCCTTTTTCAATAATTTGTCAACGTTCGGGCTCATTGACTAAAGGACAAACGAAGAACATTTGTTAAGTTCACCTCCAAGATGCGCTTCCTGTCGTGAGGCTTACGTAACTCCATGCACGATAAGAACTATTCACATATATAGGTAGAGCCGAACATACTCATCAACCTAGAAGCAAGTAGGTATATGCAAGAGAGGAAGTTTTGTACTTGACAAGTTTCTGTAAAAGGTACATAGATCCTTTTATTTTGGAATGCGACTTTCATTTCCATGTCATTTTGTATATCCATAATTTCTAATTGTAATGGTGTTGGAGCACTATCCAGATCAACTGAAAATTTTGCTGCAGAAATACGGAAATCTGGTTTTAAATTCTTGGTATAATTCAACTAACACATCTACATAACGACTGAAGTCCACTGTGCAGTGCCTGCAAACTGTATGCACTTTTGGAACATATGCTGTATTTTTGGCTGCTTAACTGACGTTGCCAAACCCATTTTGTCTCTAATGGCATTCAATTTTCCATAAATTTCACAGATTAGCTGATCTTTGTCTTCAAGGGAGATATTCAAGTTATTCTCGTGCCCTGTCAAGTATGCTAAGAAGCCCAGATCACGGATCCAATTTTTGTTTCTTAATTCTGGTACGGAAAACCTTCTTTAATATCTGTGAATATGCAATTTCATCTTTGAGTTAAAAGAAGCGATTCATTACCTTTCCTGGACTGAGCCATCGTACGACACAGCGATACGGTAGATCGTCATGTTCATAATCGTATTCTTCAAGAAAGGATTTAAACTTCAGATGACCCAGTCCTTTTGATCTGATTGAATTTGTGGTCCTCACAGCTACACGCATAAGTGTACAATGTTTAACGCAGAGATTGTCCTGATGAATTATACAATGGAAAGGGATTTTCATCCAATACATTCATTTCTTTCCTTTTGTTTTTCAATAGACCTACCAATCCCTGGTTCTCACCCACCATACACGCTACGCCATCGCTTGTTATGGACATAAGACCGCTCCATAGTAGAGCAAAACACTCAATAGTCTGCTGAATCAAATGAACGTAGCCAGTTGAGCTGTATGCGATATGTTTGTACTGTCATCAATAGCTAATACATATGCGATGAACAGTCGCGAAGACTCTAGTAGTTGTTCATGAATATCGTCTGCAATATCCTGGATCTGGGGCACGGCTGTTCTTGGTGACAAACTGACAGTTTCACATTCTGAGCTTTTCTGGGAAAGAGCTCCACTGTTGTCATAATGCAAACATGCTTGGCAAATTCACCATTTAAAGGGACATCATCTCTCTGCAATATCCAATGAAATTCGGTAACTTAGGCGCAGAGCACCTTGACTGACATTGTGTTCCTGTGTTTCGTTTGCCAATACCGCTTTTACCTGCTGTACCAACTTCTCCCGATCCTCTCCTTCATAGTTGTCATTTTTGCTCGCATGACACGATGAATAATAGTGGTGTAAGTTAAGCTTCTTAGCGTATTTTAACAACTTGTGACAAATTAAACATTTTGTCATCTCCCCATATACTGTAAACAGGCATAAAGTTTCTAAAAACAGATACACATGCAGCTGGTGTTGGTTTCTAAATGCTGCACTCTGCTACGTTAGCCATAACGCGTAAATGCGTTGGCACAATGAACTACAATATCAACCACCACGGCACTACACTTCCTTACCGTCGTATGTGCAATGTTCGTGTGTTCTCCTCACACACTGCACCGTCAACATTTGCCCGCTTCTACTCCATAAGTGCTATACTTGCCGACCACTGATGTAACATATAAATGAGATATAAATCTCATGTATATCGTTGGCTAACTATCTGATGTTTACTGAGGCAAAATGGAGATAAGAATATGTGTAAGTGCGTGCGTGCGTGTAACAAGTGGGTCAGCCGCCCCCTCGTTTGCGGTTTTATGCAACTCGCAAGGTTTACACCAACATGAAAACATTGATCCCTCTGGTGGGATTTGGTTGCACACTCAACGAAATTACTACATGCTTCTAGATAGCTCAGCTGGAACGTACGTGTGGTTGGTAAATGATCAGGCTTCAGTATAGGTAGCTCCAATCACCTGTGTATTGTTTTTCTTTGTGTGATAATATTTATAAATATTTCTTGTTTAAGCTAATATTATACTTAACATCGTTGTTAAAGTTCTGATTTACAATTCTCCTTTTTATTTGTAGTTAATATTGCAACAAAATGACAAGAAAGTCCATGGTTGCCTTTTCTGTCACTTTACTTTCCTCTGAACTGAAGCACAAAAACACAGCTCTCTTCTACCATCGTTAGCAAAATCTGCAGTCCCTCGTGGTATTATAACTCACAATTGTTCTGTCTTCTCGTCAGAATTTCTTCATGACTTTATGCCTTGGGATATCAGAACATCCTTAAGACTCAGAACGCTTTAATAAACCACTTAGAATTTTCCTTTGCATTCTTTTGATAAAGTTCGTTGCTTTCAGCCGTTGATAACTGAAGTTTCTGCACAGTATACTTTATTCCACTATTACAAGATTTTCCGTGGACAATAGATTACGTCGGAATTTATTTTTCTTAGGTTTTCCGGTGTAGGCTGCGTCATGTAGGTGTTGGCTGCCGACGTTTCGCAGCTCATTTGGCCTGCATCTTCTTGGGTCATGCGCAAAGAACAAGAGCAATTTATACTTTCTTCGCTCCCCTGACCAATATTTCTATTGGTGGTGGGAGGACCAGTGACCTAATTAGTTAACAAAAGAGGATGCTAGATAGAACTGAAGGCTTTTCCGTTGTCACGATTCTTTGTGTGCTTTAAAACGTCTATACCCTGAAGTATTTATTATTCTATGACAATTGTTGTCACCAATGGCTTTTATTATGTCAAAGTCAATATGATGACGGTTGTCGATTTTTGACTCTTCGCACATAATCCAAGAAGAAGTAGGCCATATGACCTACGAAACGTCTGCAGCCAGTGCCTACATGAACAGCCCAACACCGGAAACCTAGGTGTTGCACTCGCATGAATTCTCTACTCTTATACCAACCACTCTCACCAACTGTTATTCCTCTATCTTTTTCATATTAGTCGAGGTGAGCATTTGCAGGAATTAATTACCCTATACCTGATTTTCTTGTGCAAGGGAAATATGAGAATACAGTAGGCTTTTAGCGATAATAAAATCTTATAAAGCTTTAAAATTCCTTTCTATTTGCTGACCGAGAGACAAAAAAGTGAATAACGAACTGCTATTTGAGAAAAGTATTGTAAAACGCGGAAAAATAGCAAGGAATGTCTCCGAAATGGTTCACTCCACAAACAATTTATTTACTTGGACATAAGTTGTGTTTTAAAGAGATCTGCATATTTTGTACAGTAAGACTTGAACCATCTCCTACAGTTTACCAGTTATGCAAAGGTCATCAAGAGTAAACAGGACTACATGGGCTGTAGCCAGAAAATTCAAGATATAAATTTCATTTGCCATAAAAATATCTTAAAAGTATGACATTTTAATAAAAATCATTAGAGACATTTTCGGGAAAAACGAAATTTTGGAACAATTTTCCTTGTAAAGGGTAGTTTAGGATGAGGGAATTACTTCAAAATCTTCGTGTCGCATTCTTGAAAGTTGCAAAACTTGAATATCAACTTTGGTTTTTAACGAACCTTTCGTTTTTGAGTTATGCTGAGCCCGAACAGACACACATACACACACATACACACACATACACACACGCACACACACACAAACACACAAATACACAGGTACCTTTTTCTAAAAATGGTGTTTGTTTATTCAGGGGCCTTAAAATACTATGCATTTCGGGTAATATCTCAACATTGAAATTTTGGGTCGACTACAATACTTCCCCTGCGTAGTTAGACTGTGCTTACCTTTTTATGTTTACCCTCTTTTCACTATTTTAATATCAAAGCTGTGGTTTGTTTTATAGGTATATAGTGAGATATGTTGCGATTGGCAGTGCATTTCTCACATATTCATTTGTATTTGAAGACAACTCCTATTCTTAATATTTCCTCCTACCCAGTGGTAAGGAAATGTGTGTACTGTCCAAAAAAGCAACAATAATATCCATAAAGAATGCAAAATTTTACTATTGCAAGAACGGTAATGTAAGCATTGGCAGTATTATGTATAAGTTTTGTAATATTATCAGCAGCTTTCATCATGCGTATCAATTATTCACCGCAAGGGCTTGCAGAGCTTTCTTCATTGGACTTCACTGGTGCTGCATTTGTGAGTACTGCACTGTAATTCGCTTAACTTTACATAAGCTTGGACATGGACAAATCGCGGTTAAGTGTTTTCTGTTTCGGTCGATTCTCTTTATCAGTTTAAAGCCGCACATCCCCACTCCTTCCAGTCATCCTCCGTGATCTCGGGGTAATATACCAGACCAGAGGTGTCAGAAAGTGACACCATAGGTCATTCCCCTCTTTTCCCACTCCACTCGCTTTAGCTTAGTGGCGTGACCGTGCAGGTTAAAAGTGACTGGCCTAAAATCATCAGTACGGCGTCCTTCAGAAGGGAAATAAAATAGGTGGTCCCAGTGTACGTAAATTAGCTTCAAGCCTGAAAAAGAGGCATATGAGCAAAATTAAGCGTTCGTTCAGGTCTTATACAGAACAGGGTATGATAGCCGAATAACCTAATGTGGATCCTTATATGCATCTCTTAACACTCATTCCAATAGCTTGGTTCGTAAAGAACAAAGGCACTGAAATGTGTAGATTGATTATAAATAAATTAATGTGCAAATATAGACAAGCGGTGGAATTGTGTGTTGGAGTTTCATACTTGAGACCTGTGGTTGAACTGCAATCAGGGCCAATCCGCCTATCTCAGCCTGCCATTCATGGGTTTGCCAGTATATTGAGTAGCTTTCGGTTTTAGGTCTCCTGGTCGTTTTTACACTAATCTCATACTTTGATTCAGTGTCCGGAGGCACAGGGGAAGGAGAAAGCGAGAGATAGGGATAGAGGGGGGTGTGGACGCACAGACTAATATAAAACTCTCTGAATAACTCGAACGTATCAATAGTAGAGTGGAAGTGGTTCCAGGCGAATAGCTGGGGATCAATTTTTCCATAGCAGAAATCCCGCCGTCCAAGAGCAGTTGAATGAAACGGATCAAAGGGGACAGGAAAATTGTGGCAGAAGAGGAACCACCCCTGCATTCGCCTACCAAACTGGCGAAACCACGAAGATAAGCACGGTCAGAATGGCTGGCTCAACAACAAATAAACCCAGGAACTCCGGAATGCAAGCCTCACAACTCGCTCGGTGAATAGCGAAAACCCCGTTACTTAAAGCATTTCGCACTAATCACGAACTGAACTGGGGCCCTTCAGTTAGATGCGCCACCTCCACACCACAGAGGTGGAAGTATATATAAAGTATGTATTCCAGTCTTTTGATTTGCTAACCATTGCATATATTTAGCTCTGAGGCCTTTCATTTTCGCTTCGTATTTATTTTGAGATAATGAATGTTCTTAATTAGTAATTGGACGGACGAGCTCCGAAGTTGAACGTCGCCGTACATCGCTTTCATTAACCCTTTCATGGAAAGCAAAAGGCCTGCGGAGGAAGTTTTCCCTTCCAATATTTCTGAATGAATACCGTAACACGCTTTGCAGCGTTGAACTTGATTAGCTTTTTAGTACCGTTCGAGGAAATAAGCCTCGTAGAAATTCGTTCAACAGGTTCTCTTGGTATTGGGATACTGAGGTAGAGACCTCGTGTAATACTTGTTTGATATAACAGCTTTGTCTCTCTGTGTGAATGCCATTATAAGTGCAGGGTTTTAATCTTAGTAGCTTGAAAAAAAATTTTCATTGCATTTAATATTTATTGAGAACTTATACATCTTAAGCTTAGTTTAAAATGTGACGATACTGATTCCCTGATTGCAGTTTAAGTATAAGTATATGTGAAATTAAGCTTTTATCGTTTATTTTAATGTTTTCTTTTTTATTTATTTATTATTTCTCTACTACGTATAGTAAGTAAGGGAAGTAATGCTTTCATCCCGAAATTTTGATATTAACATTTCACCGGAAATATGTTTTGAGGCCACTGAATCCAAAGAAAGCATTTTTAGAAAAAGGTCCGTGTGTATATGTCTGTGTACGTGTACGTCCCTCTCTCTTCCTCTCTCTCTCTCTCTCTCTCTCTCTCTCTCTCTCTCTCTCTCTCTCCGCGCGCGCGCGTGTGTGTGTGCGCGCGCGTTTGCGTGTGTGTGCGTGTGCGTGTGCGTGTGCGTGTGCGTGTGCGTGTGCGTGTGCGTGTGCGTGTGCGTGTGCGTGTGCGTGTGCGTGTGCGTGTGCGTGTGCGTGTGCGTGTGCGTGTGCGTGTGCGTGTGCGTGTGCGTGTGCGTGTGCGTGTGCGTGTGCGTGTGTGTGTGTGTGTGTGTGTGAACAGCATACCTGAAAAACCTAAAATCGGTTAAAAGTCGAAGTTCGTATTTAGGTTTCAAGGATGCGACACGAGGATTTTAAAGAAAATTCCCACACCATAAACTACCCTTTACATAGAAACATTTTCGAAAATTTTGAGTTCCTCAAACATGACTGACGATTTTCCTTAAAATGCCACACATTGAAAATATTTCAATGGAATATATATTTTGAATTTTCTCGCTATAGGCCATGTATTCTTGCTTAGTCTTGATGAGTTTTGCTTAGTTATTAACCGTAAGAGATAGATCAACTCTTACTATACAAAAACTGTAGATCTCGTTAAAACATGCAGCTTATGTTTCTGAGAAATGCCTTCTTATTTGTGAGAGTTTTGCAATACTTAAACTGTTCTCAAACGGAAAGTCGTTGTTCACTTTTTATCTCCTGGCCGTGTAAAGAGAAAGGAATTTCAAAGCCTTCATATAATGACCAACTATAAAAGATTTGATTATCGCTCAAAGGCTACCAGGGTTGCCAACCCGTACGATAACTATGGTGGTGTACGATAATTTCGATACGGGTGAAATATCATTTTTACTGGTTCGTCACACCAGCGAAACGAAATTAGTTACAAATAGCGACACCACTTTTGCCCTCATGACCTGTCTCCAGCCCTCTAAGGCAACCATATCATATCCTGCTAATCCTTCTACCCTTTATCCTCTTATTGCCAGTGTGCCCAGATCTGGTAATCTCAATGGAGAAGGCATTGTTCAGAAAACTGATGATCAAAACTCGGAATACGTGATATTTCGTGCGAAACAAAGAACATGCCTGAACCTGGCAGGTTCTGGAGTGCCGTTAAACACATGTCACCTTGGTGGAAATACTGATTTCAAAGAACTGGCGGATGTTGCATTATCAGTGATTTTATTGCGCGACAGATACACTTGTTATGAAAGTTTTTTTTTTCCAAACTAGGTTTAATAAAAACCAAAATTAGAAAAAGATTGAGGCTAGATACTGTAAATAAACTTATTCTGTCATCTCAGCTTATGAAAGAATGTGGTGGGGCGGGAAATCTGCAAGCCACCAAGATCTTAAAGTTTATCTCAACAACAAATTTGTATAATGCTGCAACAGTTCAGGAAGATAAACTTTCAGATGAACAGTGCGAGAAACATAAGTACTAAAGTTGTAATACTGATTGAGGTCATCAATCTTGTAAGTGGATACCATAAACATCAATACTATTGGATTTTCGTAAGTGTTATGCTGATACATTTATTGTTGTAATGTTTGGTTTATGATGTACGATAATTTCTTATCCAAATCTATAATTTTGAGTGGCCGGTACGATAATTCTACTTTTAAACATTGCCAACCCTGAAGCCTACTGTACCCCTATGTTCCTCTTGCACCTACAAGAAAATTCCCAATAAGATAATTTCATCAAATGTTTATCTAGGCTAAAATGAAGTAGCTAGAGGAATAAGAGTTTGTAGGAGTAGTTAGTATGAGAGTAAAGAAAGTCATGTGAGTGTAAGACATCAGATTTGTTTTAACTAAATGAATGCACTCCTGGCAGAACAAGTGGAATTAACTGTTACAATAACGAATGACGTAAGCATTTCTACTCATTTTTAGTTTAGTTTTTATAATGCAAGCTGTGGATGAATTTAGCCAGTTCATGGATAGTTGGTAAACCAGTTGCTGAAAAGGCATACTATTTACAATATATTGAAGGGACTCAGAGTTTAAAACTAATATTCATAGATTCGATTTTTTTCCAGTGATATTTTAAGCTCTCGTGAAGCTCTATCGTATTTTAAAAACAAAACCACTTGTTGATAGTTAATGAAAGCAAAAGCTGCTAAAGGTAAAACTGTTTGAAATTAAAGTAAAAAAGAGAGGGCACATGCTTTGATTTAAATGTTGATGTTTATATAGTAAGTTTTAGCTGTGAGATCTACAGTACGTTTGCTTCCAAACTTGGCCGGCAGGTGCGCGGCCCATGTGGCCATCACTACGTTGCCCTGCACACGCGTGCTGATCGTCACACGTGCGTCAGTGTTACTTCTGTTAGTTCTTTAAGTGCTGTTCATGTTCAGTTCACACATGAATAACATTGCGAGTTTTTAGAAGTGTTTAGTTTGGCTTGAAGTGTTTTCAAAATGAATCGGTTGCAGTGAACAGTGCAACAAATGGTGTTTATATACGTTACGTAAGTGGCTATATCATCTTATAAGGAAGTAATAAGGCAATTTGAAACTATATTTCCTGATGTGCGTGTTCCGAATGAAGACAACGTTCGTTTACGTGTAATTCGTGATAGTAAAAGAAAGGTAAGACGTTCTGTGCTTACGGTACAGAAATTAGACCGGAGAAAGGTTTAGAACGGTCACCTCAAAAATCTCTTAGGTACCTTGCGCAAGACAAAGTTAAAACAAAGTATCAGGAGAGAAATTTACGTTATTTCGTATGCTGAACTAGTGCATATGAGTGGAAATTTTCACAGAAGATGCCGTAGTCGTATTGATGCAGGTGAACGGCATTTCCAACATCTCGTGTGATAAGGCATGTTTTGTGTTTATTCTGATAATTGTTAATGTGATTTGAGATTTTATTTGGCCTCCATGTAGACTGCCAGTAAGTGTCCGGGAGACGGGCCGCGCGCCTGTTGGTCAAGTTCTATAGTAAAAATACTGTAGAAGAACAGAAGAGTCACGTGAATAAAAAGTAAATACAATGAAAACTCATATGCTTCTTAAAAGGGTTTAAAGGAATACCTACAGTATTAATGAACTATTTTATTTCATTTTGACTTAAACAGTATCAGGCAAAGCCTTTCTCGTTATTTATACCTCTGGTACAGTGCCTAGTGCATAAAAACGCAAAGAGCCTTAGACATTTGGGAAGATATTCCTTCAGGCGATCATCAGGATGTCTCAAACCTTGTGTAAAGTAAGATTTGTCTAATACAGAATGCCAATTTAACAAAACGAAGCCCTTAACAGAAAAAACTGAAGATAACTAAACGTGCAGATCAGAAGTTTTCTGCCACATACGTTAACGCGTGTGGCCTTAAACACTATGCAAAAACTAGTTGGTCTGTGTGCATAGAATCACCTGCTAAGTGCATTATTTCTACATTCCTTGCGAGTATTTTCGTGTAGAGTTTGCTGTTTGAATTGTCGTACATTCGGCATTTCTCGGCAGTTCTTGCCAGTCAGTTGTCTGACCATAACGTCAGTATTACGTACTTTGAAGGCAAATTATCACCAGTGACTCTGGCAGAGCACCAGCAAAAGGTAAGTGGAACGGGTGGATGTTAACGCTTTCGAATTCACCTTAGCGAAATGGGGCCACCGTACCGTTCCAGCATTTCGAATTGTAACATATTTGCTGTGCCTCTAGTAAACTCGCAATTTCAGCATGTATGCTCTTAGGTACCTACTCTAAATAAGTGTATTTGAGATTTTTGTAGCATAGAGTGTCTCTGTTTTAACGGTACAACTTTTCGACTACAAAAGGTTTTGCTCATATCTTCTACATGAGTAAATAAAACCTGACCTAAACTGAAGGAATTAAGAAAACACACGAAAGCAAAATAATGGAATTCTATGAAAACTACAAAACAGTTGCGCATTTAGAATTGGTTGTATATCTAACATTAGACCGCGCCCGCCGCATCTAATCGCCGACAATAATTGGAGCGTACGAGACAATAGCTATTACATGGCGGTGCGGTTAAACTGGACCGTCCCGCCACAGGCCGCCGACAACAATAGGAGCGTACGAGACAATAGCTATTACATGGCGGTGCAGTTTCTGGACCGTTACGCCACAGGCACTACCTCCAGAACTTTCCCTCTGTCTAAGGACCTATATAAGTCGCTGCCAAGCACCGGGAAGCAGGAAAAAACAAGACGTATACGAAGCGTTGAGGAGTCGTGCCGACGAGCAGTTCAATCTGACAGTTCTTATGTGTGATTTGGCAGCTGTTCTGTTGCTCTGAGCTTGGACAAAAGTAATCTGAGTGTAACGTTAGCACTACGCTAACTGACTGAAAGGCAATAAGGTGTGAATAGCAGTAACTGGTGTTATCTCCATTTGTTACAGTATGTTTAACCTTTCGATTCTCCTTCATAGTGCTTTGTCTCGGACTTGAAATTACGCGCAAGAATGAAGAAAATCATTCACACAACGGCGAATATCCTGTTGATAAACTCCCCCTCGTATCCTTCCAGTTCAAAAGTAGCCTTCAACCATGCAAATTCTGTAATCGTTGGTCACTTACATCTCACGTGCTAAGAAGGCACAAAATGTTCTGGTGAAAAACAGTTCTGCACCTCCACAGTGCATTAGCCTCTTTACGGAGTCGGAAACGTATGCACTCCGAGGTTAAATTCCACACCTCCCCTTTGAGATAAGTGCCTCGCTGAACGCATAATGACGTCATTCATTTAAACTGATTCGCTCAAATGCCGAATAAAGTTGCAGACCCGTTATAAACTAAAGGCAGTTCGCCACTTCTTGAATAATAATTTTTAGCTTTCCTCTTTTGCCCCGTCTGAACTTTATGTTCTGGTATGCATGCATTCGACTATGTAAATGGTTAATTTATTTGGACACTAATCGTACAGATTTAAACTAAGCATACCGTAAGAGCTGAAGTTTTCCTGACGGTATACTAACTATAACATTTCTCGGGATCCTAGCCACATAATAATGTGAACCAATGAGTTTTCTGGTTCTCTCCGACTCTATAAGTATTGATATTCAGTTATCCTGAAGACGAAGATGGTGAACACCTTGGTAGCTTTGCTTTTAAACCAACTACTTCTCTGGCTAGAAGTCAGAGGAAATTTAGAGCTTAAGTTGCCGTGTTTAGTAAATTTACAAGGATCAGCTTCTTATTACTGCGTCAAGTAAGATCCGTAAATGTTACCTTCAATTTTATTAGGAATGCTAATAGCTTCAAGCACAAAACGCTTCGCAGTCTGTCTCTCTGTCTATCTGGCAGAGTAAGAAGGAAATTTCTTGTTATTCTCATTACATCAGTGCATATTGCCCGTGAGCAATTCGTAGAATTTCAGAATAAATGCCTTGTCTTGTTAAATCGGTCTTTCACGTTCCAACAAGGATGAAACAGTTTCATGGATTTCAAGAGTCCTACGTTTCATTACTTCGTATGATAGCTCTTCCCTACAGCTTACCAAAGAGATTAGATGTTTTCTTTCTTATTTTCCCCCTCGTGATATTGCCATTGCAAGACCCAAAAGTGCATAGGAAGAATTCATGGTGGTACGAATAGTCGTCTCACGTCGTTACAGTTACCTCAATTACTTGGTATACTTACCTTTAGACCTCAACAGTTTTATGCAAGTCTGGCTGAGGCCTATTTGATGCGCGTCTGTTTAATGGTATTCAATAAACGCTTACAGAGATTCATCTGCAGAGTCTTCTCTATTAAACACCGTGTTAAATTTAAATATAATTTAAACAAATTTGAAGGTAACTGATACAAACTTTTATGTCTAATTGGATGAACTTCTTAAAAATTCAGGCTTTCCAAAGAGCTATAGGGAACATATTGGGGGGAACCTAATTGAGTATTGTTCAACTTTCATACAGCAATCTTCGTTTTTGAGCTTTGAAGAAAAATCCCATCAAATATCTTTCTGTTGTAGAGGAACCATTTTGTCGCCAACTAGACTAAAAAGAGCACATTTTGCCATCAGATTTTTAAAGGCTTCTTTGAGATACAGAATATAGTAGCAATTTATTATTCCTTAGTACAGTCAATTATACCACAGAACATTAATTCGGGATAATCCATTTATTCTCTATGAATCTTCATAGTACTAAAACTGCGAAGAGACTAATTTTCAATTTCACACATGGAAACTCCTTAAGCAGCTTTTTAGAAAGTATTTTGATTGGCTGCTCTGTAAATACGCAACTCAGCCACATTTTAAATATACCTTGACAGCTTCAAAGTTATTTTCAGTTATAACGTAATGAGGAAGTTGGTTTACAATTTTGCCTGTATGACTGATATGTTAGTTTACTTATTTTCCGACGAATCTATCTGAATCTATTGTACAACAAAAGACAATAATTGATGTAGTTTAATTTGAAACCCAGAGATCTGAAGCTTTTCTGATTTCTCTCCATTTCTTTGTGTGTACTGAAGAATATTATGGGACACGCTCGCCTAACTTTCTCTGCTTATAACTTAAAGTAATCCGTTATATGTTATATCAATCACATTATCAGAAGCAATTCTTTTGTTGTCACTGTGCTACTCGCAATAAGCATACGATTAGAGCGAAAAAATCTGAAATTAAGAAATGTGGACGGGAATAGATGGACAGTGATTAAAAGATTCCTGCGTTTTTTACTAATTTAGGGAAAACAAGTTACTCATAAGATGTCTTACGATTGTTATGTTTGAGACATCTTAAAGACATAGCAATGAATGATTTAAAATACCTGTCCTCAAAAATATTCACCTTAGGGTTTACCAGTTATCACAATTAACACTCATCCGAACACATGGCAAGGAGGAAGGAACTGATTTGTGGCCAGAGCTTTAGCTGTAAATTACACTTGCTTAATCTGCGTATGAAAACCATAATAAAACTCTTACTAGCAGCAGGGTTATCGCAAAGGTATAGAATGGAGCGTAGTGTTTTAATTGAGGCGGCAAAAAAAAAAAAAAAAAAAAAAAAAAAAAAAAAAAAAAAAAAAACCGACTTGCAAGGTATTTGGATTCGCAGACACGCTGTCTGTTGCGATTTCCATTTGTTTCTCTCATTCTGCTGAGTGGTGCAACGCTTGTTGGTATCTCACGGGCGGTAAGGAAGTCAACGGAAACGAAATTGCGGCAAAATTCTGCTGTGCGTAGGCCCTCACTTGTGAAATTTCTATTATTTATTTTATTTATTAAAATTTGTTAATATAAACGATAAAACTAGAGGTAGATTAGGTAGCACCTAGGCCCGCAGTTGATTTTTGTGCATACACCCCCGGGAGGAACGGTTGAGATAAAGGAACCACAGGTGATGTACGAATGGGCTACAATAACGCAATTCAGGTGCCAGAGACGCGCAGAGTGCCCTTGCATTTGCTGGCTTAACCATCTGGCTGGGAGACATTTGCGATAACCTGCCCAAGCCGCCGCAGGTTGGCTCAGACGCTACCCTCCAGCGAAGCGGGGAAAAGCTCCACTCTGCAGTGAACGCTCGGACGGCTATCCTCTAACGTAGCCGCGGGGTCGTACTGTAACGGGAAAGTACGAAAACGAAATGAGAGGAAGTGGAGGAGGGGAGAGCTGTGGCAGGAGACAACCCACATCAGTGAAAAACCAAGGAAAAACCGTTGTCAGATTGAGCGGCCTGAGACTTCCCGAATGCGAGACTCAGGCGTTACCGCGGAGCCATCTTGCTCTGTTGATGTAAATGATACTCCCCTGCTACTTTCTTATCCAATAAAAATGCGTAGGTTTTTATCCTTAAGGGACCGTGGGACTGAAAAATGACCTAAAAATTATCAACCTCTTGATCTTTAGGTTTATGCATATGAATCTTCTCCAACAATTCAATTATCGTCTCGCAGTGCAATTATTTAGATTACGTCATTTTGAATGGTCTAGCGCAGGCTTTAAATGCCATGTGAACTACATTTAAGTGCCCCTCTGTTACTTAAATTTTCGGCAGTTTGTGAACCCAGTATGGACCGAAAAGGGCTCAAAAGAACCGGATTCAGTGGAAGAAAAGCGGTTAAGCTATGAACATGAGGATAAAGTGCAAAAGAGGAAAAGTGTGACAAACATGAAATCTGGTGCAAGCGTGCAGAAAAATTGGTTTTTCTCGACTTTACAGATTTAATACAGTAACTGCTTTATGGGCATTTAATTTTTTGCTATTCTTCTAGAATTTTTCCAGCATTTGCTCTATTTATGTGACTTCAACTTCAGTCTTTAGTTTCAAAATATAAAATCTTATTTAGCTTTAAAGGAATTGAATACACAAAAAAGAAAAAAAAAAAAAATACTTTCAATATACATCAGAGGAGAGAAATTAATTACTTCGAAAGTAATTATTTTTCTTCCTGCCAGCGGTTGATGATGTTTTCTGGGCAATTGGAGTTTATAGAATAATAAAATGCTTGTGATATTTTAGTTTTTGGTGTACATAGAATATTCTGAACATTAAGGTATTCTTGGAGTGTCAAAAAGTTTAATAATTAGATCCCTCAGAGCTACACAGCAGATTGTGATGGAACGTCGTGTGTTAGTTTATAATATAAATACCCTTAACTGTGCAAAGTATTTATTTCATACCTATATAAACATATAAAATTGAAATTTAAGTCCCAGGGCCCCTTAAAGCGTAAGGGTTTGCGGTAAAAACGGCAATGATCTGTATGTGGCAATGCTATCTTCAATTATTGTTCCTACATGTATGTATTACTTATTAATGCAAACAGCTGCATTGCTTAAGGAGCTCTGCAGTGTCATTGTAATGGCGTATTGCATCCCATTTTGTTCGGTTATAAAGCTTTTAGTTTTAATGATAATCACAAGAAATAACTGTCCTGTTCACAGCACAGAAAAAAAAGGTATTTTCAAACTAATTCAGGTTAGGAAATAGGATTTTTGTATCCAATAAATGCTACAAAAGGACAGATATTACGTTGCTTTGCTTTATATTTCTAATCTGTGTAAACATAATTAAGAGCTGATGTGGAATCGTCGCCTTCAGAACTTATAATTTGCTCCTAATAAATCAGATCACACGCCTGCATTGTTACTATGGTAAACAATGGAAACATTTATTTAAAATAACCACAACTAAAATTAAACTGCAGGTGATAAGCTCAAGTTCTCTATTCCCGATTTAGCTAATATGCTCATTCTATATAATATATATGGTATACGACTACCAATGCAACTGAAATTTAGGCATTATTTGTATAACAAAAGAGAGTTGTCAGTCTGTGTTACTGTACCGGACGGATAATTAAAGTGAAAACACAAAGCAAAATAGCACTAGATATCCATTTCAATGATTTTGTTAATCACGAAACAGTATATTCAACAGTGAACTAATAATACCTATGCATATATCGAATAACTGTTATAGTAACACAGCGATCTTAGAAATGAGACAGTGTTAGGCCAGGCCTACCCGTGCACGGTTCTTGGAATAACAAAAGCAATTTAAGGCACAATCATTTGATTTCCAAGAGGAAGGCAGACATCATTACCTCTTTGGAGATAGGAGAATAAAGAATTTTCTCTCATTATAAAGCGCGGAACCGCATGTGGTGACATACGGTTAAGGTTAGTTGTTAGACAAAGAGATGAATGACGTAACCGGTATCGCGTAGCCGTTGTATATGCAGTGGATCAGCAGACGCCTACTACTGTGTACATGCGCGAGTAGTAACAGCAGAACTCATGGGCACTAAACTTGTGGCTTATTGCATAATCTTACACTCTCTACTCATACTTTAAATTATTTTCGAACGTCTAGCATATAGTTCTATGCCTCATGGAGCTTTTTAATGTTCATGGATACTATATGTATACAATTTTATAGAGCAGTTTAAATAGTTCATATCTTACAAGGTTAAAGGGGAGGGAAACACAAAAAGAAATATCTGTTATACCACATTAATTTGTCCGTCATCTTAAATAATTGGTAATTTACACGACCCCATCATCCTAAGGTCAACGGTTATTGTGTCACAGCAAAATTCTCAGAACCCACGTTATGTCTTTGGGTCAGTTGGCTACCAGGAATCGAGACTCGCATTATGAACACATGCTCAGCATTACTGTCCGTCCATCAGCTTATGGCCTTAGGGGAGTGAAGGGGAGAGGAGATTCCAGGTATGCAACTAGAGTTTTGTAAACAGCCTCGCAAACGCTCCTCTGCTTCAGGTGTTGCCATTTACTCACTGCTAAATTCTCTTAGCTGATGTGTTGCACTCACATGACCTTCTCTACTCTTATATTAGCCATTCTTACAAACTCTTATTCCTGTATCTTCGTGTTAGTTGGCATAATAATTTGCAGATATTATCTTATTTTTTGTAGGTACAAGGAGAATATGTAAATGCAGTAGACTTTGAGCGATAGTCAAATCTTTTAAAGTTTTAAAATTCCGTTCTCTATGCACGGCTAACTTAAAAAATGAATAACGATGTTCTATTTGACAGAAGTATAAGTTCTCTAAAACTCACACAAATAACAAGGAATATCACCGAAATGGTCGACTCTACAAAAAATTTTATTTGCACATAGGTTGTGCGTTTTAGCGAGATCTACATATTCTGTATAGTGAAATTTGGTCTATCTCTTACGGCTTACGAGTTATTCAAAAGTCATCCATGGTACACAAGACTACATGGGGTTTAGCCAGAAAATTCAAAATGTACATTTCATTTGTCATAAAAATATCTTAAATATATGGCATTTTAATCAAAATCGTTGGAGCCATTTTCAAGAAAATCAAGATGTTCGGTAAATGTTTCACGGAAAGGGTAGTTTAGGGTGGAGCAATTTTCTTCAAAATCTTCGTGTCCCATCCTAGAAAGACATTCAACTTAAATATCAACTTTGACTTTTAACAGATTTTTCGTTTTTGAGTTATGCTGACCACAAACTGACACACATAGACAAACACAGACCTTTTTCTTCCTTTATTGGATTCAGGGGGCCTCAAAACATATATTTCTGGTCAAATCTCGAGATCAAACTTTTGGGTGGATTACAATACTTCCTCTAGTTACTATACGTGGTAGAGAGTGCCACATATTGAGAGAAGGAAATAATTAGGAGAGTGATTGGGAAACGCATGAAGAAGCTATTATAACTGTATAAAGCTTTCACTGAGCCAAGCAACTACAAGAACTGCTACTGAAATCGTGGGGATTGCAAAAATCAAAAGAATTCGCATACGGATGCAAGATTTAGGTGTAAGTGGGGAAAAGAGTGTTCTAACAACCCTTGGGAAACATTGGAAGACAGGACCTGCAGATACTGTAGTCAATGTCGATGATCTTCATAGGTGTGTTCGGGGAGCTATAGATGACTTTTACAGTACTGGGAAGCGTGTTCATACAGTAAAGAAATTGCTGCCTCGTGCTCGGGGAAGCACAAGAGATGAAGCTCACTTTGGAAAGTAGCTTCAGAACTGGGATTTAAACAGAGAAAATGTGAGAACAACAAAGGAAAAATTACTTATAGAATATCCTCACGTCATGACCTGGAGGCACGATTATCTGATTCAAATAAAGTAATTGGGAGAAAGTGAGAGAAGTATCTTTTCCACATATTATGAAAGCTGGGTAGATGGTCTCATCACATTGATATGAGCGTATCGTTTTCATAAGCCAAACATATTGCATTAACTGAACAGCATTTAAACGTCACTGTTCTGAGCGACTTTTTTACTTTAATCTAGGCTGAATAAATATATTAAGATTGGCACTATTGCCGTAAGCGCGATTTCAACTTCTGATATTTCTGTTTACCGGAATTGTTTACTGATGTAGTGGCACACTGCATTCTTGCCAAAGACCATGAGCCGTTGAACAGACATTAGGTGATAGGGGTCAGTCCGGCAAGTGCGTTTAAAATGATTGTGGTATTCGACCTAATCAGTTTGAAGAAAAAATATGCGATTTTGACTACTTAAATCACTTTGAGCGTGATTCTCACGCATTGTAAACATCGACAGTGTGCTGTTCATTGATATAAGGACAATGAATGTAAGTGGATGTTCCTCGAAATATGGAAGCCACAAATTGATGCAGGATAGCTTTATTTGTATAGTAAAGCCCCTAATTTTCGCGAGTTAATTGGCAATAATCTTCTTAATAACACCTGGGGAAATTTCTGCTACAAAAAGTTTACAGCGTGGAATAATTTTCAAGTCTACCTTTGAGCACAAAGGAATGCCATGTCGTCATGTGTAGTGTTTATTATTATAAATGCATTTCTACAATCCAGTGGACTATATTTAGGCTTCAAACTTCACTAATGTTGCATCCGGTATTTGATCCAAACACTAGAACTACATTTTTTTTTTTTTTTTTCAATTTCACTATCCGTAGTATTAATTTCTTGTTAGATTTTTCATTTTGTTTTCCGTCATCCAAGGCCCAGATGCTTTGCAGCACTGACTTCTGATACGAGTTTTTACATTGCAATGTAAATTAAAGTCTGCAATCATACATCAATGTTGAAAGCATATCCGAGACTAAGACTGTGATAGCTTTTGAAACTAGCAGTATTGTATATAATGTGTGCGAGCTTTATTCTTTAGGCAGGTCCTATCTAAAATAATTTTCTTCATTTCATTATAGGCATTTGATTATCCTTTAATCCATCATTTATTTCCTTCGTCTTCTTCCAATATTTGCAAGTTCACGAGATCTTTTTATTTGTTGGATATTTTTTCTAAGCTTTTGGACACTGAGTTTGTAATAGATAACTTACAAATTTTGATGTGTCAGTGAGAAAAGCTTTAATTGCACTGATTTCCTGTTTTGCAAGCCAGGATATTGTGTCGACCCAATCCTGCATTTCCGAATCGTCTTTCACCTATTTGTTTCAGACAGGTTCTTCATCATTAACTTTGCAAGAATCTATATAATAAATACTAGGATAAAAGTTCTGAGGAAACATGTCGACAATGTCCTGCCTAATATATCTATAAGGTTCACCACCAACCTTTAATGAACCCTAGTTCCTTTTTTCTTCTTCAATAGCGAAAAGTTTTCCTTTTTACAAAATTCTACCCGTATCCCGTATCTCTTGGGAGGTTTATCTATACTTGGAAAATGATTATTCAGTGCATTTCGAAACCACCTCCACAAAATACGCTTCTCTTAGACTTGACATACCACAAAGAACAAATTTGTACTATTAAAAAGGGTTAACGCACGCGTTGCAGTGATTGTCTTTTGTTCCCAAGGCCCCCTACAACGCACAGCATGCACTAATGACGCATGACCTAGATTGTAATTAACTTATGGGACGATAACAGTGAAGCGGTGTGTAGAAAAAATCTTACTACTGTATTTTACAGGGCATATCCTTCATAAATTATCTCCATACGAAAATATACTGATATAAGTTTGCAGAGAAATGTAGTAGCGTGCTATGATCAAGAGCATTCACCCTCTAAGGGTTTATGTTTCAAACTTTTTGAATAAACACCAGCATCTTCGTTGATGCGTTTAGTTGTACGAGAGTTAGTCAGCACATCCATCTGCACCTTCATACAATTGAACTGTCTTCCCGTTCCGCTTGGTTAGGCACACAGGTGCAACAACTGTTCCCCACTTCGGTAGGCACATGTCATTATTGACATAAGCGGAGCCTTTGATCGGTGACGTATCAAGACGTTGCAATGTTACTGACAATCCAATGGTTGGTTTCCAGCAGGACAGCTGGAACTCAGTTCGTGATGGTGATGATTAGCGCTAGATTTGGATAACTGCATTTTTGTTTACGATGCTAGCGCGTACTATGTGGAAAATATGTATACTTCATAAATTTTAAGAGAAAATAAACCACTTTTAAGGGTTATCTAAAAGTTTTCTCAAAATAGTTCTAACAGATCCGATTATAATACCATAACCTTAAGATATTTTTATGTCAAGTGAAATGCACATCTTGAATCTTCTGGGGATAGACACAGAAGCCCTCTGTCTTCTGGAAGACCTTTGCATAACTGGTAAACAAAAAAGGTTTGATTACTATACAAACATCGTAGTTAAAACACCAATTCATGTTATATACGTTTTTGTGGAGTAGAACATTTCCAAGATATTCATTCCTTGTTATTTGTTTAAATTTTGCAATACTCACACTTTCCTCAAATGGGAAGTTATTATTTCTTCTTATTATGCCTTAGAAATGCAAAGCCATCACAGGGCGGTGAACCCTTAAAAGATGTGTATAGCTTAAGACTACTGTATCCTCCTATTTAAATTGTACCAATAATAAAATATGTAACAATATATTTTCTTTGACTATGTATCTCGATTAACATGAAATACATGGATGCATAAGAGTTTTAAGAATATTTTGTAAGAGAGTGAGTAGAGAAAGTCAGATTAGTTCAAACATAAAGTCTTATTCACTGGAAGCGTCCCCGAAAGATATAATTTAAACTTCTAACATTCGGCACCGCTCAGATTCTTACATTTCTTTCACAGTCGAGTATCTAAAACCAAACCAGGAATTCATATCCTAACGCGCAAACCGCAGAAATGAACTAGGATGTGCTTCCATTTTATGGGATGTTCCATTTCATTTCGGACAGCAGAAAACCTTGCATTTGAGAAGGGGGGGGGGGGTCAATTTTCTGTCATTAATCCTCTTGCTCTCCAATATTTTTCACTGATGATATTGAAGAGAGCAATAGCAGTAATAGTAACCGCTTTTTAGAGAGTACCATATTTTTATGTTTTGGCGGTCACATTGCTCTCTCACAACCCCCAGAATGTCTGGGGGACCACACCTGTCGTTGGTTTACGGGTCTCACCGACCTGACCGGTAGAATTATCAAAATAAATTCACCGACCATATCCTCTGATTACCAATCAGAGGAAGTATTACATGCCATGACAGGTCAGCATGTTAGGGGTTAAGAGGTTATAGAGAAATTATAGAAATGGAGAGGTTGGAAAAATAAAGACTCCCTAGCCCTTGGGAACCCTAATAGCATCAGGGTTGGAAGAGATTCGCAGCAAAGAAACTATTCAAACTAAAACTCTCATATAAAATTCAAAATGAAGCTAATATTTTTTGTTCCGAAATTTACACAAATAAAAAGGAATTTCTCCGAAATGGTTCACTATACAAGCGATTTATTGGGCCATAGATTGTGTAATTTCTCTACTAGTAAGTAGAGCAAGTATTGTATTCCACCCAAAAATTCGATGTTGCAATTTCACCGGAAATATATGCTTTAAGGTCCACTGAGTCCAAAAAACAGCATTTTCAGGAAAAGGTCCATGTGTGTGTGTGTGTGCGTGTGCGTGTGCGTGTGCGTGTGCGCGTGCGGGTGCGCGTGCGCGTGCGCGTGCGCGTGTGCGTGTGCGTGTGCGTGTGCGTGTGCGTGTGCGTGTGTGTGTGTGTGTGTGTGTCTATTTGTCAGTCTGGACAGCATAGCTCAAAAACGAAAAGTCGGGTAACAGCCAAAGTTGGTATTTAAGTTTAATGTTTTTCAGGGATGCGACACGAAGAATTTGAAAAAAATTGCCCCATTCTAAACTACCCTTTACATAGGAAGATTTGTATTTTCTTGAAAATGGCTCTAATGATATTGATTAAAATGCTATGTTTAAGCTATTTTATGACAAACGAAATGTATAGTTCACTCTGGATGACTTTTGAAGAATTCGCAAACCGTAAGAGATAGACAGTCCTACTATACAAATAATTTCGCTAAAACACACAATCTACGTCCAAATAATTGCTTTTGTAATGTGAACCATTCCAGAGATATTTCTTGTTGTTTGTGTCAGTTTCAAAAAGTCTAAAACTTTCGTCAAATGCAACATCTTTGTTCAGTATTTATATGTTAACCGTGCAAAGAGAACGGATTTCCAAAGCTTTAAACGGTTTGACTATCGCGCAAGGCCTACTGTATTCCCCTATTGTCCTTCTACCTACAAGAAAATAAGCAATAAGATAATTTCTGCAAATGTTTATCTCAGCTAACGCGAAGAAGATACAGGAATAAGAGTTTGTAAGAATGGTTAGTTAAAGAGCAGAGAAAGTCAGGTGAGTGTAACACATCAGATTTTTTAGTATATGATTGTATTTGTGTGATATTTTTAAAACTTTTAGTGCAATTTTAATTTTTTTCTCCCCTCTCCCTGAAAACTGCAATGAAATCAGAGGTAACATTTTAAACCACAGGAATGATTAGGTGGTAGGTAGGTGGTTGGGTGATTGGGTTGGTAAATAGATGCACGGCGTTCTATGCGTTCATATACAGAAATCCTGGAAGAAAGGCGGCGCCGTGGCCGAGCTGTAAGCGCGCTCGCCTACCACCTAGGCGGCCCGGGTTCAATCCCAGATACCCGCATGTGGTATTCGTGGTGGAAGAAGCGGCGTCAGGGCGGATTTTCTCCGTGTGCTCCGGTTTCCCCCGCCATCTCATTCCACCGGTACTCCATCTTCATTCCATGTGTCATCAGTGTCACCGCCTGCGGTGCCGTAGTAGTAAAAGCGGGCGTTAAACACTACAACTACTACTATCCTGGGACAAATCAGCCAGTGTTGCATAACCACATATACACAAATACGATTGCACTAATAAGCAAAACTATATACAAACACTAACGTTCACTAATAGAGCGCGGAATCGCGTGCGGTAACATGTGATACAGTTTAGTTGAACACAGAGAACCTGTACCGCATAGCTGGCGTATATACACGCTCTTCAGCAGAAGCCTGCAGCTGTGTACATATGCGAGAACAGCAACAGTAGCACCACGTGCACTGAACTTGTGGCTTATTGCACAAACTCCCTCACTGTGTTCATTAGAGTCGAGCAGTGCGCATTTTATACACTCTTTTAAGGAAAGATTACGTGATAGAAATTAAATTTCAGTTTTTAGAGACATGGCTCAGCTAATTTTAGGATTCTGTTAAAGTAATCACCATTGTAATATTTTATCAGAGAGAGTATGCAATTAACATAGGAAATGCATAATATCTGCTAAATTCTCGCTGTTTTACAGTTCATTTTTAAATATGATAGAGATTGTTAGAGTACCGTAATATTCGAAAACAGATTTATACATTGCCTCAGTGAAGCTTACGAGTATATTACTTCTCCGTGTTGTATAGCTATAAATTCTTGCATAAAGCATTACGAAATGTTTCATAAAGATTCTATAAAAGCAAACTAAACATTATTCCATTTGCAGTATTACAATAATTTTAATCTAATGGAGAGCACTAAAGACTAGCATATTAATAGTTAACATTTCTTCGGTAACAAGTCAAGGCAGTATACGGATTCTCGTTTGTTTGCCATTTCATCCTATCCTATTTTGTATCGCTGGTAAAGCATTCTTTATTAAGCACTTGAGGGACAGCATATATTTACACGGCAAACTTTAAACGAGATTTACACAGTGTTGTGTTATCCCGCTACATATGTTTATTCAAACAGCTTTCTCTTGTAGTACAAAGTTCGCCTGTTTTGAACAGAATTTACCCAGAACATGAGAGATAGATTAATTGCTACAGCCACTGTAAAAAGTGTTTGTACAACTATATTATTTTTCATTATAATGCGCATTACAGAAAAGCGCGGGTTTCATGAAATATGACAACATAAAAGACGCGAATATGAAACGCTGTCCTTTAGAAGTGCACCAACAAAACCCCAAGATGATGAGCAGAAGCTTTAAAAATTAAATAAAATGCACCACAAATGTTTGAAATACGCACAAAGAGTGCTTGTACACCTGAGGTAGTGGTTCAGGAAGACGACTGACAAAGGCAGAACCAGTCAACATTCACTTGTCTGCCCACCTGTGGATGGCAGCGATATAAACCGGAGCAGGACTAGTTGTCGGTAAACAGATAACAAACCACACAAAAGTCCACATGTGGAACAATCGCAGGGAAACCAGCGAAGAAACAAGAAAACTAATAATTGAACTGCATAATCGATGCAAATCACTGCGAGAAATGTTTTAGCTTGTTGATAAACCTCATTCCATTGTGCAGGCAATAACTGATACGTTTTGTGTTCTAAAAACCTTGCAAAACAGGCCGAGAACTGGAAGACCAAAGTTTCTGACAGAGCTAGATAAAAGATATATCATACGGAAAATAACAAAGGACTCTAATATCAGTGCTGTGAAGTTAGCTGCAGATCTGGGAATACGTGGTATTAGCGTTTCAGCCAATACTGTGCGCAATGTTTATCGAAAAGCAGGATATCATAGTCAAGTACCTCGGAAGAAGTTCTAGGTGAATAACATAAATCAATTAAGCCGATTAAATTTCGCAAAACAGTACCACAATTAATCACCAGGCTTCTGGAAAAGGGTCATTTTTTCGACAAAAGTAAGTTTAACAATTTTGGTTCCAATGGAAGACGTATGGTGAGGCGAAAGAAGAATATGGAGATGGATCTAAAGCATTTAGTGCCCGCAGTAAAACACGGGGGTGGTTCAGTGATGGTCTGAGGGTGCATGAGCACTTCAGGTGTAGGTCGACTGAGGACCCGGTAAGGCAAATATGAGTAAAAAAAACATTTTTTTTTTTTTTTTTTTTTTTTACATTATTTACCAAGGGACTGATTTTAGTGCGTGTGGTTGGCCAATTTATTGACATTGGTTTTCGCTATCAACGGATTTAGTATATTTAAAGTTCCCGGTGGTTTTAGAAGGGAAATATTGTGGGAAATTTTTGAAATGCCTATACTGATACATCCTTGTGGCAAGACACATCTAATTTGGATCAAAAACCATTTATTTTTTCGAAATCGTCTGATCAGAGAACAAAATGCCATTCGACTTTTTTGTTTGTAATGATTATATGAAGCACATATTAGAAGGAATGTAATGACTTCCCTTCCACTCTGTGTATGACAAAGAGGTATAATAGTTATTTGGTGAGTGTACCTAATTCACTCCTGTCTCATTAACTTGTAACCGCATTAGCTTTTAACGTTAGCAAAGCCAAGCCTCATTCCAGTACTTGGATTACCATTGGGGAGCGGGGGCAGGGGAGTTTGTGACCACTATTGCTAATAAAATGTCTGAGAAATTGTTAAAACAACTTTATTCTAATTAATTTAATTTCATAATTTCAATAACTTTAAAATTAATAAGTATATTTTGTCATGTTTATAAAGCAATATTTAACACTGTTTAACTATTCTTACTTTTTACATTATCACATTATGTATCATGCCAATCCTTATTACACAACATACAGTACCAACAGGGTGTACTTTGTGGCAACCACGCATAACAAAATATCTGGACAATTTTTAAAACAAACTTATTTTAAAGTTGTGTATTATATCTTTTCATGTTTATAAAGGTAATGTTTAACATTAACTATTCCTTTTTTACTTTTCTACATGAATCATATTATACCGATGGGGCTGTACCTTATGACCATCCTCACATTTCATTGTTTCTCAAAAACATCAACAGTGACAACTTGGAAACAATTACGCAATTCAGAAGTACAAAGAGTGATTGCGAATAACCATTAACTGCATGTCATTCATCAACAAAATAAGATAGAATTTTAAAAAATTACAGAAGATGGAGATAAAGTACCGCCCCCCCCCCCACGGTAATGTTAGGGTTAACATACTGTAACAATACGAGAAAATCAGGTCCGGTAACTTCTATCACTTTATTGTCTTCTAAACTTTTACCACAAATACAGTTTTCTTCTCGTGGTTAACACAATCCACAGACTTTTGGGCCATCACAGCTTACAACTGTTCTTCTCAAAAATTTGTTCAGTGCTTTCAATGTCTTTCGTCCTTTCACTGGCCCTCAATACACTTATTACAACGTTACAATCACTCGCGACGACCCACGCATCTTCCGGGATGACACACCTACACACAGCAGACACACTGACCGACTTATTCCGTTGCTGAAACGATAAGGTTTTTACTTTCTTCGAACAGCTAAGGGTAGAAGGCAATTTATAATTATTTTGTGCCGCCTGTTATACCTCACTACTTGAAGAACTATGGTCACACATATTTTAGTTTTAAAGGGTGTATATAATTAATATGTCAATACATCACGTGCCGAATGATGTTCTGCCTATCACAACCATAATATTAAAGTAACATACTAAAGAGCAATGGTTGAATGTGATACTAACATCACCATGCAAAGGGAATACCACGCTAAATTTGTTTTGGCTTTGTAATGACCACTGTTTACCCCCGAAGCTAAAATTACACACAGCTCATCTCTTACTGAGTGCTGCTTTGATAAATACTACACAGTTAAACGTTTCTCTCAGCAAAATACAGCACATCTGTTTTTCAAATAATTTACGTTAGACTTGTGTTCAAAATTAATTAATTAATTATACATATAATTCTTTAAAATAAACACAGTTCAACAAAAGGCACAGCAACATTGGTGATACCGGAACTGCTGTAACCATAAGTTGGGTTTACTTAGATAAGCAGATAAGCAGGTGTTATTTGTCCGTTTATACTACACATATTAACGTCAGTTACAATTAGAACACCTAAAGATATGTAATCCATTTTAGGATATAATGTATTTTAAAAGAGCTTTCGACATCCAAGTTCTCCTATTTTCCAAAGTCTGTCCATCACGGCAGGGATTCCGGCACTTCAGTCGATGGCTTATTGTTTGTCAGACCCTGGGAGGAAGAATGATACGAAAGTACCCTTCCGAACTCATCACAGGCGGAACTACAACTACGGTAGGTCCTTAACAGGTACACGTAAGTTCTTCCACCCGACGATGGTACAGGATCGCCACAGTGAGCCCGCTACCATCCAGTTTCGACTGAACAATCAGCGCTTTGGTTTGGCGGCCGGCCGAGCACAGCTCCCTCTTCAGCCGAGTATTTCCAGAGCGCAAGCACAATATAAGCGCTGCCTGCCGCTAGGTATTTTCTCTAGTTCATGAGTCCTGGGTGGTTCCCTTCGTATGTTTACTTCGCTCCTTTTCAAGCTTTAGCTTGTTGAAAAAGTCCTCCACCGATGTCTGGGGGTAACATGCTAGCCTCTAATTTACGACGTCACGGGTGGAAATCCACCGGAAGGTGGGAATATTTTTTGAAAAGGCTAACATGGTTTCCTTCGGAAGAGACGTAAAGAGAGTGGGCACAGTGTCGCACATTTATATCACATTGAAGAACCTGAAGCCTCTGTGGAATATTAAGCAGTCTTTTACGCCCAATGTGGAATGGGACGCTGAGTAACTTCAGCTGAAGAACGTTCATAAATGCAAACTAATGTGTGCGTCTGTGCGTGTGTGTGTACGCGCGCGCGCGCGTGTGTGTGTGTGTGTGCGTTTGCGTGTGCGTGTGCGTGTGCGTGTGCGCGTGCGCGTGCGCGTGCGTGCTTGCGTGCATGCGTGTATGTGTGTGTGTGTGTGTGCGTGTGCGTGTGCGTGTGTGTTAAATAGGGACTTTTTCGGGCCTCTAACCGAGCATGATATGGTTGTAAGATTTAATTTGTGACCCTCTGGTAGTGTTTATCAGGGTTTTATATGACTTTAAATGTTCCTTTCAACTCACATTATTGGTGCAGCACTTAATGTTAACATTAAATTGCTACAGTTACTTATTGGACATGGGTGAAGCGCATGAATTTAAGTTAAGTTATCTGCGGATTTTCTCTCAGCTAGCATTATCGTTTAGTGTGCACTCGTCGGATTTCTCGCGTTCGATTATAGCTTTGTAACTTAGTAATTATTCCTATAATTAAAGCTTTCCGATCGGTGAAACACACAAATCCTCTGCATCCAGACTTTTCAGTTGACTTCGCAGTTCTAACTCAGGAGTATCAAATGGCAATTAAGTGCCCATGAATGTGAGGAGTTGTGTGCTACAAACAACAGAGCGTTCCGATAAAGACAAAAGTGCATCGGAGCGCGTTTAGTAGCCGTGTAATTAGATCACTACCTTCTCGGAAGCTACTGTTTGCAATTGTCTTTGACGTTAACAGTATGTTAGCTAAACGTTTGCTGCAAAAGCTTGATGAAAGGAAATAGTTTTAATATTATGTTAAATATGTAACTATATGTTAATAAATAAGATGTTAAGAGTATTTTGAATATCGGTTGGTAAACCCGGCTCTGCAACAATTTAAATGTTGGTGTAAATATCAATAATTTATATGCGTACATTTTGTGCTTCCAAAAACCGTGCAAGCCGCATTAGCACAAATTTTTTAATCAAAATATTTAAAAGGTCTACCTTTATTGGTGCCAAGTATTTCGGGGACGTCCTCACAACACTAAAACATTAAAGAAAATTGATATGTATGTGGTTCTGAAAATCGTTTGAGTGTTATTAAAGGATTCATCCCTTCGTTGACAGCATTAATAATCAAACTGAATCAGATTGCGTCCACTAATCTTTAATTGTTTTCATTTAGTTGTTTGCTGTGGAGAAAATAGTTAATAAATAACTGAATCAAATTGTTTTTCGCTCATTGATTGCGTTTGGTTGCCTGTTACAGAGCACATGAAGCACAACAAGATATAACCTGTGAGTGAACATGTCTATATGCAGGCCTTGTAGATGGGCCTGTATTACGGTCACTGCTTTATGCAGAAAACTATTCTGACGGGGGGTTATCTTGTTCACGAATATTCTCATAAAGTTGATCAATGCATGAGAGGGAGTGAGAGACAGAGAGAGAGAGAGAGAGAGAGAGAGAGAGAGCTTTGAGAAGGTAGCTTCGGCTAATATGAGACGGCAAGGGAAATACGAAGCATTGACCGTGAAGAACGAGTTCATCATGTTCACAGAAACACATCAGATGGCTCAGGACGCATTGCAGAGATGACTATCTGGAGAATTGGCATGAAGATCTTCCTTACTCAAATCACCTACAGCGGGTGCAAGGATTAAATGCGACGGATTTTAAGTCAGGCGGCGCCCTAGCCAAGCGTTCGCCTACCACCTAGGTGGCCCGGGTTCTATCTCAGGGACCAGCATGTGGTGTTCGTGGTGGACGAAGCGGCACCAGGGCGGGTTTTCTCCGTGTTCTCTGTTTTCCCCCGCCGCTCATTCCACCAACTGCCGAATCATCGATTTCATATCATCCTCTTCCTCACTATCAAACCTGGTGCTTGACTGACCACATACTTCCATGTCTTCCCTCTGTCCGATCCATAGGTTTTTGTGCTCCCCGACAGGTGTCTGGCCCTAGGCACCCGCTTGTAGGTCCCTGGGGGGTGTAAGTCCTACATAAAGGGAGAGTAATCAGGTAAAGAAGAAAAAGAGTACCTTGAGTTAGCAGAATTTCTTAGTATCGAAGGTTACAGAATTGTGCTCGCTTAGCATGCATCTTATTCAATGATGAAGTTGGGCTTAATCAGGTTCCATAATATCCATAATTGGGACTATAAAAGATCTCATGAAGTACAGACATCAACAGAGGTTCTGCCTAACAGTTTCGGGCAGAATCTTTCATGATCACCTATTGGTCCCTATTTGCTTTCTCCGCGACTGAATGCAGAGAGGTATCTACAGCTTGTCACACATTAATTGCATCATTTAATTAATGGTGTGCGCCTGGAGGTCATTCAACTAATGGGGTTTTTACACAGCTATGCGCCAGCTCATTTCAGTCGGATAAGACGCATTTTTAACGATAAATTGCCACATAGTTGGGCTGGTCAAGATGGTTTATTGCATGGCCTGCTCGATTTACTGATTTGAATCTTGCGAATTTCTTCGTCTGGTAATACATACTCTCTGGTTTATGTGACTCCTGTACCCTATATTGGTACTTGAAGAGAGCGTATGGACACTGAATTTGACCAAATACGAAACACTCCATGAATTTGCAGCAGAGTAAGCGATAGTATAATGACGCCTGTAGTGGGCAGAGGTGGGGGACGCAGCGGCTGGGCGGTAGGCCTTGGCCCTTCGTGGGCTGTCGCGCGGGGTTTACATTTACAAGCGATAGTATAGAACGCTAGCTTAGCCACTCATCGTTGCAGGAGGAAGCTCCACCTCGAGGATCCTGTAACTTGTTTGCTGTTTTGATGTTGGGATGTCATTCTCAAGATATTTAACGCCGATAAAGATACACCCTATACACCTTTATCACAATGGCAAATTACATTATTTAATTTTAAAACAAATTAGTTTTAAAATTTCCTTATACACTTTGTATCCAGTGATGGTCATAAAGTACTCCCATTGACTGTATAAGCTGTGTAGTGAGGGTTGGTAATGTTAGAATTATGCAAAATTAATCATAATTGTTCATAGTATAATTTGTGTAAAACCTTAAGCTTATTTCAATTACTGCCGGTATACTTTGATTTGATGCAAGTGCAGCTCTACTGTCTTTCCTTCCTACTGTGGCCTGTGAATGCTCTGGATACATACTTAGCAAGTTCTCCGCATATCGAGAAGTCGATAGAATCTTATTTCCCGTGGAATGTCTTTGACGTCAAAGGCTCCTTGAGTAGGCAGCTTTCAACTGCCCGTGGGTAATACCGAGTGGAGTTTCCTTTGTTGTATGTCCATACTTTCCTTAGTAGTCTTGCCTTCCTGATCTCCTACTTCCAATTACTATTAATTTGTAAAGGTCGTATGTACCATGAACTGACATACGATGCTATCTCTTATAGTCTAAATACAAGAAGGGTGCTTTAATGTGGTGACGTTTCCTTTTAAAAAGGAGTAACGATTATATTTGGCTGCCGAACGCTGTTCGCACCAGCTCCAGAAACAACGCCCTACAAATGTTGCTAACACACACAAACACGTTGTAAATATTCGAAAACCTTTGTCGTTTGCAGACTGTTTTGTGGAGTTCTAGCATAGTCAGCCACAGATATTTTACTCCCATGAAATTAGTGGTCTTCTGTGCTTTGTAGCCTTTACAACATTCACTACAGATACAACAATAATTACAAAAGCCACCTGGAAACTGTTATAAACATTACACCATGGTCATTGGCTTCCGGGCCACAACATCACAATCAGAAAATGGCTGAAAGAATACCTGTGGTGGGGAATAAAAATGTAGAGGCAGGAGCACAGTTTAATGTGGGTTAGAGTGCAACACTTTGAATTCGTACCCTGGATCATGCTGTTCTTTATGTCCTATTGTAATGAGCTATGCCGCTTTCCACCATATTAGTTGTTCATCCATGCCTTTTACTGCAAAGAGCACTTTGTGATTTATGGTAAGTAAATCAAGTAGTTATAACCGCTACATTTTGTTGAACTGTAAGTACTTCACTCATTGTTATTGTCCATGCTATACCGCTCGCAAAAGTTAAAGGCATATGAACGCTGGCCAATGGTCAGGCAGAGCGCTGTTGCCAAGTGTAGTGCGTGTACCGGCAGACGGTCTGTACATAAGGTTGTGTGAGATGCATGCACCACATTCGGCAGCGCTGGTAGGAGGGGCAAGCTTAGGATTCACTGGAGTCCGCAGTACGGCCCGCCTCCTTATGCCTTTAAGTTTTGCGAAGATTATAGTATAATGTATTTAAGCATCATTCTGACCTAATACGATCCTGAACAGGTTACACATACCGCGCCATATGAACATGCGTGCAAGATGGGGACATGAGGCACACTATAACAGTATATTTTCTTCTCTTTACCGTAACACTAAAAACTTTTTAATGTTAAATTGCTATATTCTTATAGAACTGTTTATTGTCTTGTACTGTGGCATCACAGCCCTTTGAGGTAGTCTCGGTCTACCGCCCGGCCGGTGGATCCCCCACCTATGTCCACTACAAGCGCCATGAATAGGGTCCAGTGGGGAGAGTGGGACGTGGTTAGCGCCCCGATCCCTCCCGGCCAGCATATGCGGTCTTCGTAACCGAAGTTGATCATACAGAGGTACCAGGATGAGCGATCAGCCCGAAGGCCGGTGTGAAAGCGAGAAGGTGATGGCAAAATATGATATGAAACGTGATGATGGAGCAAATGGTGGAATGACGGCGGGGGAAACCAGAGAATCCGGAGAAAACCCGCCCATGTGCCGGTGTGTCCAACACATCTGACATACTGACGCCCTGGGATCGAACTCGGTCGCCTTGATGAGAGTCAAGCGGTCTAACCGCCCGGCCACGCCGCGGCCTGAATTCTTGCACTTATATAATACATAATTATAGCTTACAGCATTTCATATTTTTATTTTTAGAAAAACAATTAGAACGGCCCCAAATTGAGGACGAAAGACATGATTGCCAGATTATCGAAAAATAAATCTTAAAAATGTCGTTCAAACTTAAGCGTAGCATAGTATAGGACAATACAGTATAGTATACCACTGTACGGTATAGTAGGGTACAGTATAGCATAGCATAGTGGTATAATATAGTATAGTAGAGCATAGTATATTATAGTTTTTATTAACTATAACGGTATGCTCCATTCCATTGGAATACTACATACCTCTTAATTATATTATATAGAGTTTACAAATCGTTTTTACAATATATGTTCACAGTGATGATGTTCTGTCATATTTATTAACCATTATTATTATAACCATCGCTAGTACTGACTTAGAAGTGTTCTACATCGCTACTTCTATTTTTCCTTAACATTGGTGTACAAACGGACATAGTACATAATAAATTACATACATGATCCGTTGGTCAGGCCGTATTCTTCATTTATCAGTTGACCTATTTGATTTGTGGAACTCATTAAGTTATTTAGACGAGAAGTCATTAATTCATTAAGAACCTACTCACGCTTGATTTTGAAGTAAAGGCTATTACGGAACGAATGAAATGACCTATATACTTGTACCCAAATGTACAGAACAACCAATTCAGCTGAAGGGTGCGTATTTTCATTAGACAAGATAGATTTTACCGATGGTGCTTTGTGCAGCTATGTAACAGATATGACACTGTGTAATGTGTAGCTAATACACACCTGTTGAGATAAATTATTTCGCACGTCACACACTGGTGAGGGGAATATCGTATTCCCCCTTATTCACGTTGGCATCAAGGAAATCACCCCATATTCCGCTAATTCTGCGTGAGAACCAGAAACCAACAGTCATGTCTGCCACTTCTTCAGCTTCAAGGTTAGGCTATAAAGCCTGTTCAATGCAAAGACATCTTCCCATCTGATATTTGGACGTCCTCTTGAATGCCATGCATCTGGTTTGTATTGCAATGCTAGTTGCAAGTTCATTGCTATTTGTGTTGTGTATCTTCTACTCTAACTTACATATATTTAACACATTTCGCATTTGAATGTTAGGTACATGATCTTTTAATGTGTATCCTGATATTTGTCTGAGAGGTTGCATCTCAGCTGTTTCTAACCTCCTTTTAAAAGATCTATTGAGGAACCAATTTTCACTATAATATAAAACTAGAGAGTCTGGAAATACTATGAAATTTCACAGTTGCCTCTTTTCTAGTTTTGTTTCTGAATGTTCTTTGAATAGTTGCACACATTTGTTGGAACTTATTAAGTTTCTCAAGGATGTCTTTCTCTCCTTCACAGGAAATACAACACCCTAAATAACACTACTGACTTGTTCTATTATTTCGTTATAAGTGATTATTTTCATCCGTACTGGAAACTCCCCTTCAAAAGCTATAGCTTTAAATTTTAAATATATATTTATAAATTGTTGCTGTGAATACCTCTTATAAATTATATGTTGCCCTTTGAAGCTCATCTTCTGAAGTGGAAAGAAGGACTTGGTCGTCCGCAAATAAAATTGCGTTTAACAACGTGTCCTCTATTTATATAAATTAAACTTTGTCTGTCTTGGCCATTCCCCATCATCAGCTTCAATATATGTACTAAATAAAGTGTGTCGGTCTGGGTGGCTCAGTTGGTTAGACGCTGGCCTACTGATCCCAAGGTCGCGGGTTCAAACCCGGCCCAGGTCGATGGTTTTTAAGTGTGCTTAAAAACGACAGCTCCATGTCAGTAGATTTACTGGCATGTAAAAGAACTCCTGCGGGACCAAATTCCGGCACACCGGCGACGCTGATGTGATCCTGGCAATTGACAGCGTCGTTAAACAACAAAATAATTAATTACTAAATAAAGTGGGAGCCGATGGATATCTTTGCGGTACTCCAAGATTAGTTATTTCCTACTTTTCGTATGGTATAATGCATATTTTTGTGTTTGTCTACAGTTCTTTAGTTGTTTTAAACAAATTTTGTCGATATCCTCTTTCTTTCATTATTTTCCACAGCTTTTTCCTACTGCTTTATCAAATGTCTTTATAAAATCAGCAAATGACATGTACCTGCATCAAATACAACGTCCAAAACTATGTTTTATAGTTCGGCGTCCGATTAGTGAAGTCCAGTGTTTGAATAAAGTGGAAGAAAGAAGTGGCTACATCGCGTATCATTCACTCCATTGTTATGTGCAAAAAAAAAAAAAAAAAAAAAAAAAAAAAAAAAAAAAAAAAAAGAAGAGTGAACTGACATTGCAGGCTGAACTAACTCACAGTAGTCAACTGAATTAACTCAAACTGAACTAAGTAAAAACAGTAATATAGTGCTGAAACTGAATAACTCACAATACACTATACGTGCCTGAATCTGTTTGCAGAAGCACATACATAGATTTAATAGTTACACTTCTTACCAAATAATTTTAGAGGCCATAGTTTATCCTTTTTGTTATTTCATGTCAATGTCATAATATGAAGACTAAAGAACACTATCACTCCACGTTTGCAGCTCACTGCGAGAAGAAACAAAACAGTTGCGTTATACTACACCTCGACTTTGCGCCTGCAAGACAATACTTCACTAATTTGCAGAGTAGTACCCACGTTACGTTGTTTTTGACTCTTGCTTCTAGTGCCAGTTGCTTGCACATGTGATGACCGTATTATACTTCTGACGTCATTCATATTCTGCGTCCAGCTGTCTGTATTGCATGCGAGCGCACATCCCCCCGGCCTTCAGACATCTTGAGTATCATGAGATATTTCCGAGGTATTCTTTGCTACAAGTTTCCTTTTCTTCTCTTCATGGCATAGGCTCAAATGTCTCTTCCGGATTCAAAGCCCTACAGCCATCGATTGCTGGGTTTGCCCATCGAATTCTCACCTTTAGGATAATATTGCATTATTTATTTAGGAAGTCTGATATCTGGCAACTTTTCAACATGTTCTTCCCACTTTTGTTTAAAAATCTTTAACCTTTCATTTACATTAAAGGTTCCTAATTCTTCTCTTATACTTTCATTTTGTTGTTAGGTCTCTCTTCATATATACATTCACACTTCTTAGGAAATTGACTTCTGAAACCTGTAAGTTACTCTCTTACTTTTAGTTAATGTCGATGTCTCATTTTCGTATGCTAGTATAGATACAACCATAATTATATAAAACTTTAATTTTGTTTCTTTAAGTATTTTGCTTCTAAATGTTCTATTAATTGTTCCTCACACTCTTCGAAATTTACATATTTTATGTCCACGTCATATTCCTAATCGTAACCAACATGACTTCACAAGTAGGTAGTCAAAATGGCCCATGTGTTCTACACAACGTCTATTTACTACTATTTTTGTTCTAATCGGCCGTTTTCCCATGAATACCATTACTTTTGTTTTTATAAAAGGGATTTTCATATTAAATTGTTTACAGATTTCATTAAGTGTAAAAATATACCTTTGCAGAGCAGACTCCCTAGATTTAATAATAACCAAATCATCAGCAAACAATAGTATAATTAAAAAGATGTCCTTCAAAATTATAAAACCTAAATTCACCAGTTGCTTCCATTTCCTCACTAGATCCTCAATGTAAACACTAAAGAGTGTAGGTGATAAATAGAGCTAGGAAGTTCATGCATTTGCATGTTTTTTCATAGGGGTTAAACATGTATGCTTTTACATTGTGTGCATGAATTATGGAATTTTCAGTCATTTGGACGTGATTTTATGGTGAATATAGCTTCATATTTTCTTGATTTTGATAAATGCATATTATTTCAATACTATAGCCTCTATATATCATATTTTAATGATTTTTATGGGTTTTTTTTCCCCACCTGGATAATATTTTTCATATTGGTAGTGTTGCATATGATGTAACTCGCGAGGTGGCGAGAGCAATGCTGAGTCATGTTGTTATGCAGTGAATCCCCTGTTTCCATTCTTTCATTATATGTATGTGCGTAAAGAATAATCAGTGCGTTATCTGAGAGGTTTATATTAACAAAGATAAAGTACAGGTCAACGTTTTGAGCAGCACGATTATAGCAACGCTTGCCTCTGCGTGGTCTTCAAACGTAACAGTGTTGTGAACGTGTTCCCTCCAAATTAAATTAGGCGTATAAAATGTTAAAATGCTCTTCAAATGCCGAAAATAAAACCAACTTAGAGTGCTAGATTAATTAATTTACAGAACGAGTTTTCGGGTAATTTAATATCTACAGATAATAGGGCACTGTTTTGTGGAGCGTGTGACAGAAATATAGGGAGTGAGAAAAGATTTCAAATAGTTCAGCACATAAACACAGCAAAACATAAGGAGAATTTAATCAGAAAACTCGCAAACAAAGAACCTGTTCTAAAACAATTAGTAGAGTGTTTAGGAGGTAGAGTTACTGAATTTTCCTATGACTTGTGCCAAGTATTTTTAGCTGCTGATATTCCCTTGTTCAAAATTAATAATCCGATATTTAAAAACTTTCTTGCCAAGCGTACTCAACAACATGTGCCTGAAGAAAGTACACTGCGTAACACTTATGTAGGGCATTGTTACAATAACGTATTGTCAAATATACAGAATTTAGCGGATCAGTTTGTGTGGTTGTTGATGAAACCTCCGATTCTGAACGCCGTTCTATTGCTAATATAATCGTGGGTGCCTTAAATAATGAACAAAAGACTACAACTTATCTCCTTAATATGTGCAAAGTGTCGGCCACTGACAATGTAACCGTGACACAGTTTGTGATAGACTCGAAAATTACAATGCCCATGTGGAATCGAATACAACTGGTTGCTTTTATTTGTTACCTTATATGATAAAATCAGGAAAAACTCTGAAGGGTATTTTTCCCACCTTAATTCATATAACTTGTTAGGCACACGCTCTTCATCGAATTTCTGAGATAATACGCGATTCTTTCCCACTGGTAAATAGATTTGTGGCCAGTACAAGGAGAATTTTTGTTAAATCTCCTAAAAGAGTTAAGTTGTTTAGATCAACAGCACTTAATATCCAACTTCCTCCTGCACCGGTGTTAACTCGATGGGGAACATGGGTCGATGCAGTTTTATATTATGCTGAGCACATAAAAATAATCGAAGAGGTTGTTAATTCATTGGACTCGAACGATGCTTCATCAATACAAACTGTGCAAAATATTCTGTCAGGCACTGGGTTAAAGAAGGATCTTAGTTTCATATCTGCCCATTTTTCTTTCTTACCAACAGCCATAACGGCATTGGAAGCTGTAGGATTTCCTTTGCATGAATCACTTACTGTGCTTGAAAAAACAATATGTGATCTAAGTTCGGTTGCTGGTAGCATAGGACAAAAAGTGAAAGAGAAAGTGAATTATGTAATTTCAAAAAATTCTGGTTATAAACAGATATGCGATATTCTGGACACCCTCGAAAGAAAACCATCTGTCACACCAAGAGAGTTGACTCTCTCTGTGAAACAGTTAACATCACTTAAATATGCCCCTATAACATCTTGTGACGTGTAAAGAAGTTTTTCACGTTACAGAAGTGTTTTGCCAGACAGTAGACGATGTTCTACTGTTGAAAATTTGTGTAGTGTTGGTTGTGAACTACAATTTAGCAGTTAATAGTAGCAGCGGGACCACTTCTGCTTCAACCTCTAAGGAATAAAGTAACTTTATTATTTACACTAACTCGTCTACTGCAAAGGGACATGAACTGTTCAAATGAAATAGTGCATATTTCTTGGAATATTTTGAAGTTTTTAAGAGCATATTTGCATGCACATTTCAGTGTTTTTAGGGCATGAACTTCCGAGCCCTAGTGATAAATTACACCCTTGTCTAACGTCCTGATGCAACAAATGCTCTAGGTTTGAATTTCAAATACTAAGCTGCAAACCATTATTCGTCTTTTTCCCTCGTTATGCAAAGAAGAGAAACATTTAAAGCCATATCCTAAGCTTTAAATATCTCACCACATCTTTGCATCAGTGCATTCTTCTTATATCTATAACGAAATATGCAACGGCTTGCTATGAAGGATCATCTCGAATAACAAGAACTGGATACGAGAATAACGTTTTGTAAACATTCTTGCCAGTAAAGAGAGTATAAAACACCTTGTGGATGCGACGATTTATATACGGTTATATTGCAATGGAATATTATTTCAAAATGGTTTATGTCATGTGCGCACTTTATTTAGCGTCACATCCTGCAAGCGAAATATATGTGTATTTTTGTCTCTGGAGGTTGTCCCTGGAGGGCCCGGTTATTACAACCGCTTTTTGTATTATTATCCTGTTCGCAAAACGAGATGACGAGTGACAAACCAGACTTGTAATGCTTTTATGTTCATCCGAGCATTTCCCACAGCCACCTCTCTGTAAATATTCATATTTTAGACTGAAGCGCTATACTCACGTGATTCTGCATTAGCCAAGCACGTACCGTCTATTCCCTAAATTGAATTTACCGTTAAAAGTAGAGCTTTTCCGTGGAGCTGTATATCCCATGTTTATATAAGCTCATGATGGCCTCATTACACTTTCATGCGAATTTAGCCCATGTTAGAGCTTCATGTTTAGCCGTGCATATAAGTAGTTACAAACCGTTGTAAGAAGCCAGAAGACATGTAGTCTGCATTCTTTTCGGCCACCAGGTCGAGTACGGGAGGGCGGGATAGGTCCGTGCAGCAAGTGGCACGCGGCGGCACACACACAGTGTGTACTATCGTTCATAAAAGCAAATACCCAACTCCAATGAGACCTGCGCGAAGGGTCACCTAATTCTCAGGCGTTCCTAAATAGTTGGTATGAGAACTATTTTGCCCTGTATGCTTCCCCTGCTGTTCAGAGAGCATGGTAGCCATCCGCTCACCTCCCAGTCTTGAAAAACAAATTCAAAGGCATCTCTAGAAGTGTCGAAGATTAGGTACCATGTTAAAAAATTTACTTCCATGATGCACTGTTACTGTTTAGATAGCTTACAATGGATGTAAGAAAACATAGTGTCTTGTTCATGCTAGAACACATGGACATCCACGGAAACAAAAAGTTTCCAGACACAAGAAGCGAAAATAGTTATTTTAGAACATTTAATCACTCAGCATGGTTACATTCATTTATACTTATTTGTATCGCATTACTGCATAATTATCAAACTGTGCGAGAATAAGACTCAAAGCGTCGAAAGAAAATGAATTTAGTGTATTACATACCATACGAAAGAAAATGGCTTATCACTGGTCTCAAAAATTCTTACTGAGCAGAACTTGATGCCAGTGAATAAAGTAATTAAAGTTCGTATCACCATTAACAAGTGTAACTATTCTGGTTTTTTTCCTAGATATTGCGTTACGTTTATTTAGGAAAAAATGAACAAACATGGACATTGCTGTGTTCAGTGTGCATGGTAAGTTCCTTAAGTTGCTTTTCTAAACGACAAACAAAGATGAAACGATTAAAGTGGTATATTTAAAATTACGATATACCTAATAGGTACTATAATTCAAAAATATCAACTTCATTGCATCTTGTGTTGTTAGTTCTTGTCCACTATTTAATCAAAACCCGATAATAATATATTTTCTGCAGATGCAGTAACGTTGAAATTTCAATATTTGCGCGTTAAGGTAGAATGATTGCTGAAATATTGTTTTTCAGAGCTGCAAGTTGAGCGGATGGCTGATATGGTCTCTTAACAGTAAGGGAAGCACAGGTTTAGGAAAGCCTGAGAATTAGGTGACACTTCGCGCAGTTCTCAATGGAGTTGAGTGTTTGCTTTTGTGAAACACAGTGCGTAAACAGTGTAGGTGAGGTTGAACGCTCCACTCTCCATCACAAATGAACGGTAAAAGAGGCCACTACCAGCGATAGTACTACAGCTGCAAAAACAAACATAAAATATACACAAAATGCACGCTGTTGATGAATTAGCTGCTAAGCATGGCAATGTAGTTGTTAGTTCAAAATATTACATATAAAGGACATTAATCACAACAATCATTGGGCTAACTACACATATCATGTAGAACTAGGAAGCAAATATCGTTCCTTTGAGGGTATAATGGAAAGCAGTCAGCTCGTGGTAACCGATCTATAAATACGACGTTATGTTTTCAAAGGTTGGCCATTAATATTAAATTAATTTCATGGTGTAAAGAGTACAATAAATAATTGTGTATATATTACTGCTTTGCTACACTTCACGTTTGCATTTAAATGCACGGCGCTGATAGCAATAACATTATTTTCAATAAAGACCCGTTTCGCCAAAAGAAAGTGTCGAATACCCAGAGCCATCGAGCTGCTTGACGAATGGATATAAGTGGTTTATTATTTCACTAGCTGTCGCGAAAGCATAGTGTGAACAACGCTTTGATGTTTTTTTTTATCTTAATTCGAATGAATTTAGCCACAATTTAATGTTAAAGTGTCATGCAAAGTTTAATTTCTACACGAATTATGGCAACGTCGTGGGCCGTTCTAAATGTACTTGTCGCGTGTTCTCTCAACAATTTCCTCTGCTACGAGGTTAGGGGAATAACGCCTGACGTTGGTGTGAAGGTCGGTGGAAGGAGAAGGAAGGGTTATGGTACAATTGTCTGTAATTCGAAATAATTTACCTGGCTATCATGAACCCGTTTACATCAAGGGAGTAGTTAGACATGGTACTACTAATTTCAGGGGAAAATTCCCCTTAACAATAAAACAATAAATAAATGGATACAAATGTAAACAATAAGATAAAAAACATAACAATGATATCACGTGCATCCCACTCCTCCTCGCCCCTTATCTAGCAAAATAAGCCACTCATTATCTCCAATTTCTTCTGTTTCCCCCTTCCAAAAGAAATAAGGAACAAAAACAATATAAAAACAATATCGTCTCTTGTGAACTGAAATGCAACTCAATGTGAAGAACTTCGCTTAAGTAATAATAAAACCTATTAAACACCCCATAATCGGCATAAATGACATACATTCGCGGTATTTCTTGTTGTGAAGAGCTTATAAATGTATTTAGACTGGAGTATGGAATTTATTTCAAAATGCTGATTGGTACTTGCGTTCTTTGTTAAATAGTATAGCGTAGCTAAACTATATTCGAATCCATTCACGGCCTCTCCTTCTTTAGCTACTCCGGCGCCGGCTGCCGGGATTTCGCGCAAACTCCCATTGGTATTGCTGCATCAGGTGCTGTCATTCAGTGTGAGCCAGGTGCCTCTGTCGTGAAGTAAACATGGTGTGAGTATAGTGAGCATAGCTCTGCATATATTTTCGAACAGAATTTCTCCAAACTGAACTATATTAAGTTTGCATCACAATAGGTTACACGACGATCGCATGGTGGATCATCTAAGGCTATGCACTTCGACTTTGTTGGCAAATATTGATAGTCTTCTTAAGCGTAAGCAGTAATAAAAAAGTCACTAATGAACAGATGTTTATCGTATACGATTTGAGAGTACTTTCGTAAGTCAAACGCAACATGTGTACATATAGCAAAACCGCCACTGGAACACAATGAATGTTTGAGTGAGTGGTACAGCCCGTACAAGGTGGAAGGAGGTAAATACAACCTCCCCTCTTTCGCAAACTTTGGACATCGCTGGTACAGAAAACGAATTTAGTAAAATGCAGTGTTTGTGACCAGTTTCTTATTGTTTTAGGAGGTCTCGCATGAGGGATGATTACTAACCAATGGCATTTGCAATACCCGCTAGAGGTGTGGCACTGTAATGAAGACAAGTAAAGGTGGGGAGGGGAAGGATGGATAAGCCCGTCTCGTAGAAAGCCAAGGTTTTAGTTTTATTTAGATTTATCTTCAAATTCCTAACGCCTATTACGGAAAAGGTTGCAAATATTGCTTGAAACAAGCAGCATTTACTGGGTTAAACGATTCTGTGTTTAAGAATCACCCTTTAACTTTGCCCTTAGAATCACAAACACGTAAACCTTTACAGTAAACATAATGTAATATTACATTAAGGAATATAAACAGATTTAATCCTTCAACAAATTCTCCATATATTTATACTGGAATTAAAATTCCTTTCGAAACAACTTTAAACAAGTTTTTCTATTCCATCATATTATAATAGAGTTTCTGTTTTCGAATGAAAGCTTTTCTTCTCATACGTATGCAATTAACCGCGTTTCTTAGGTGGCACTACAATTTAATTACATTTCTGTGAATCTGCACATTTTCTGAAATTTGTCGAACTGTGTTAACAGCTTGCCATAGACCAATAAGCTGCCCATGTGTAGTTTCTGACGTATACGGCATGTTGTGAATCAAACAACAGCTAAGCTTAATGAGTAACGATTTACTGAGCGACCAGAATAAATCAACCCTTTCCTTTCAGGCCGATGTGTCATTGATTATAACTGCCTTGTAGCATGAATACTGCTGTCATTGGAAAGAGGCGAAGACAGGGGATAACGATTTACTGAGCTACCAGAAACAATGAATACCTTTTGGGCTGACATGTCATCGGTTATAACCGTCATGAATAGGGCGGTCATTGGAGAGAGGTAAAGGGAGAGAAAGAAGGGGAAACCACAAAAATTCGCTTTCTGAGCAGCTTAACCAGGTTTGCCTTCAGCCGCTCACTGATACTTGTTATCAGGGTGTTGTTTCTGTAGGTATTTCAGAGAATGAAACTGTCGACTCCGCCGTCAAGTCGGCTGTTCAGTTTTCCAAACATCTGAGCTCTATTTCTCAAGCTGTTATTTACGTCTTCTCAAGTCAGACATTTCTCTCACGCTGGCGCACCAAGTGGCTTCTTCCACGACCGAATAAACCAAGAGCTGTTAAGTCACTGCCTATTCCGCCCCGTAAACACTTCCCTTGTTTCTGGTTGTGAATTGGTGGATTCAGGCAGAAAGCATATAGGATGCTGCAGTTTCAGCCACCAATTTTATTGGTAGAGGTGTGGGGGGGGGGGGGGGGGCTTCGTTTCATTACATATTTCAGTTCTTTTAAGCGTTTTGTGCTTGTAGAACTATAGATACAAATCACTGAGTGCATTAGAAGAGCACGTCATGTTGCAGCGCCGTTTACACAAGTCGATTTTTCCAACGTGCAGCCTGAGTATATTGGTAGACTGTTCCATATATTATCGCCTGTGAGACACACAAATAGACAGTTTACTACACCACCCCTTTCTTTATCAGGAACAAATAAACATGCAATCTGGCAGCCGCGCTGGTAGTGGAACTAGTTCACCACTACCAATCCATCGATTTGGAGATGCAACGTTGAGGTGATTCCGTACATTTACTTCATAGTGTGCTGGAGCTCATGTTGGCCATTTCCGTAGCTGTGTACTTCTATGTGTCGCACTTTTATTAAAATGTTAGTGTACTGGAAACTACAAAAGGACTCTATAGCGGACTGTAGTGCATTGCTGGAATGTTATTACGCTCAGATCGTTCATCTGCAGCACACAGGTGACTAAAGAATTGCATACTTTCCGTATTAAGATACCAAAATGAATGTCAACAAATTGTCACAACAGTTCGTTCTCAAATTTCGACGCTCTCCAGCATTCAAATCGTGCGTTTCCAGAGAGGGCTCCTTCTTAAAGACCGTTATATGTGTTTCTTTGGGACACCTGTATATTTCTGATATAGTGGAATGAGTCGCCCCATTTGAGAGGAAAGGGATGATGATGAGTCCTGGGTGTCTACCTTGGCTAGAAGCAGGGATAAGGAGAAATGGAAGGAAAACATAGCTGATGTGCTACGTTCACATAACCTTCTCTATTCTTTTTCTAAGAACTATTCTTACAGAAGTTCATTCACCACTCTACTTCTAGTTAATCCAGACAAACTTTCATTACACCGTTATTACATGCGTGATTGAACGTAATTAAAATATTCATAGCTATATCTTGCGAAAATCGCATTCAAGTGTTTCCATCGTGGTAATAAGCGCCTGCGGTGAAAGGAAGAAATTGCAGAAAAAATAACGATTCCAATTAAATGAAAGTACAAGAGCTTGAAACGTGAAAGTAATAACAAGCAATATATCGGAAATGGTAAATTCCACAATGAAAATGAATAGTAAATAAATTCTGTGTTTTAACGAGATCTACATTTGTATAGAGTAAGGTTTGGTCTATCAATTATTACAGTGTAGCACTTGTGCAAAATTCATAAAGAGTAAACTGAACTACGTGGGCTATAGCCAGGAAATTCAAAATATACATTTCATTTGCCAAAAGATATATTAAAATATATGACATTTTAATCAAAATCTTAAGATCATGTTTGAAGAAGTTTTCAGGTGAAGGGTAGTTTAGGCTAAAGGAATTTTATTGAAAATATTCATGTCGCATCCATGAAAATTATTAATCTGAAATACCAGCGTTGGTTTTTAATCGACTTCTTTTGTTTTTGAGTTATGCTGTTCTCAGACAGTCAGGTAGGCAGTCTGACAGACACACAAATACACGGATCTTTTTCCAACAAATGCTTTTTTACTTTCTCTACTACGTATAGTTAAGGAGAAGTATTGTATTCCACCCAAAAATTTCATGTCAACATTTCACCGGAAATATATGTTTTGAGGCCCCCTGAATCCAAAAATAGCAGCTTTGGAAAAACGTCCGTGTGCGTGTATGTCTGTGTGTGGACAGCATAACCAAATAGGAAAAGTTGCTTAAAACCAACGTTGGTATTTGAGTTTAATGTTTTTCAATGATGCGACACGAAGATTTTGAAGAAAGCTCCTCCACCCTAAACTACCCTTTACATGCAAAATGTTTCTAAAATTTTGACTTTCTTGGAAATGGCTCCAATGATTTTCATTAAAATCCCATATCTTTGAGATACTTTTATGACAAATGAAACGTATATATTGAATTTTCTGGTTTTAGTCCATGAAGTCCTATTTATTCTGGATGACTTCTGCATAACTGGTAAATCGTAAGAGATAGACCGAATCTTACTATATAAAAATGTAGATCTTGCTAAAACACAATTTATTTCTGAATAAATGTTTTTGGAGATTGAACCATTTCAGAGATATTCCTTGTTATTTGTGCCAGTTTTGGAGAACTTATACTACGTAAAATTGAACATCCGTATTGATTTTTATATGTCAACCGTGCAAAGAGAAGGGAATTTGAATTTGACTGTCGATCAAAGTCTACTGTATTCCCATTTGTACCTACAAAAAAATAAACAATAAGATAATTTCTGCAAATGCTTGTCTCAACTAACACGAAGATGTAGGAATAAGAGTTTGTAATAATGGTTAGTACAAGAGTAGAGAAATTCATGTGAGGACGAGACATCAGGTCTGTTTTGAGGCCCCCAGTGATATCTCGATATTGAAATTTTGGGGTGAATACAAAACTTTCCCTACTTACTTCACGTAGTAGACGAGGTTCAAGTGCTTCCCGCGTTTATTTACCACCTCGAATGTAGGGTTATGCGCCTGTGCACTGAAGATTTATGGGCGATAGGCAAATTTCCATTTAAGGTGAGAAAGGGATCTGAGAAAGTTGACGATAGGGAACGAGGGTATAAGAAGATCTAACCGTACTTACTGGGGATTACTGATTTGTTTATTTCTTTAAATATTTATTTGCTTATTTATTTACTTAGCTCTTTGCACCCCTGTTGCACATGGTTAGTATGTTGTGTTCCTTTATCTTTCTTAACTGTTCATTGTTTAATATAAACGCGCAAAATAATCCGTCGTAATAAGATTTACCATTGTTTTGTGGCTTGTATATATTTAAAATGTACTTGAATAAGTTACCCTTTCTTTCGTCGACTAGTGCTTTCCTGCATTGGTGTCTTTTATTTTCCTTCTATCGTTATCCTTCTAAATCTTGTATATTCTTCTGTGCATTGCCCTGTGGACTAGTGAGGTTCCTAGGTATTAGCGTGGGTATACTTTTATTTAGATAAATGCACTGATTAGTTCATTCATTTAGTTAGAGCTTTATTTCTCATTTTGTTCGCAAAATTGCAGATGCAGGTTTAAATAAGGCACAGTTGGATGATCGACCATGAGATTTCGTGGAATAAAAGTATATTGTCAAGTTGCGTATTATATACCTGATTATGCAAGTATGCTTCAAATCTAATGCTTATGTGAAAAAACTAAGATACATTCTTAACTGGTTTTCAGAAACTGATAGTAGAGTGTGGCAATTGTATTTCTCATTCGCAATGAAGTATTAGGAGCGAGATGGCTCCGCAGTAACGTGTGAGGCTCTCATTCGGGAGGTCGTGGGTACAATTCACATGGTCGATCTTCCTGTCCGATTGGTTTTCTCTTGGGTTTCCCCGGATCGCTAGGCAATTGTAGGGAAGTATTATTATATCCCCCAAATTTTTTGTCCTTCCATTTCGCTCCATTAATCCTTTTATTCATCGTTGGTTCTTTCAGGGCGTTAGGTGCAGCTTAACAGGGATGAAATGCGCACAGGAACTCTTTTCGTCCCTTGTTGCACTTTGTCCAAAATCCGAGTAGGGGCGGCATTTGGGGGCCTTGGACTCCGCAACGAAGTCCCCTAAGGCGGCCCCGGAAAACCTAAAGACTTCGAAGTGTCATCAAGCTTGGGAAACCTTAGGGATCTCTGTCAATGTCTGTACAGTCAGGATTTGTCCACTTGGTGTCTCCTCTCACCTCATCCTTCCGCTAAGGGGTACCCCTTGGGGGTGTAGGTACAATAAGTCTGATTTCAGCCTCCTATTCCTATTAGGTAAAACATCTGGCTTGAAAGTGTATAAAACAAAAATCTATTGCAATACGTTCAACTTACATGAAAATGATCATCGCAGTAATAAACTGTAGTCTGCAAGATATAGTCGAAATTGACGTATTTGCACAGTAAAATTCTTTTCTTCTATTTTTCAGTTAGCTTTTATTTGGTGGGAGATACATGAATAAACAATTTGCTAGAGCTGTGCGATGCATGAGTGCACAAAAGGACTATAAACGATTAAGCAGTTTTGTGCTTCAACATCCAGTCGGAATTCATATTGGTTCAAAAACAAAAACAATCTGGTATACAAATATTCGTATAACTTCATGCACCAAAATTACGTGGAACAAACTTCTTCTCTGTTTCACAACGTATGTTTATTCCTTCTGCTAATAGAGCCAACATGGACAGTGACGTCAGAGGAATAAGGGAGTGTTATTGCCCCAGTGGTTTCTTTCCACGATTAAATTGTAATTTAATCATATTTGGATTCAGTAGTTTTACTAATTGATGTTATTTTCGGAACACACGTGAAATGTTCAAGTCAGCATAGTCCATATGTGGGCATAATTATCTGTTCGTACATGTTCACAATTTTCTTATCCCTTAATAAAGGTCCAACTGAATGTATGGATGGTGATGATGATGATGATGATGGTGATGATGATAATAATAATGATAATAATAGTAATAATTTCATTATAAGAAAGAAATTGGATTTCAGATTTAACATCGAATATTTGTATACAGCTTCTATTTACCGTATAAAACCTTGTGTGAATTAGACAGTGCACACTCATGAAATGGAACAAAATTATGGGTGTATATCAGGTGCGCCCCAAAGAATTACAAATTAATCAATTACGCCCGAAACCCTTCAAGGTAAACTCATCAGTTGCGCCTGTACCGTTCCCTTGTAAACTCATCAGTTGCGCCCGACGTTTTTTGTTGCGCACGTAGTCTTTTCTACCAACTTTTATAGACTTAGGAGCTTTTTCTTCATGTGTGGGCTGATTCCATTTAACACAAGGAGGAGGGATTCAGAAATTTTCACTAATCAAGCGATATATTGATTACATTATTATTATATTGTCATTTTTCACTTAAATGTTTGAGAAATGTGTTTGGGTTATGTTGGCAAGTAACACATCGATTGCACGATTTTTATTTGTCACGTAGATATGTACAGGTCCTTCCTACTATCTACTTACATTCCACGTCTGTAATTTGTACGTGATGGATCGTAACGTTCCGCTTGAGTATATGACCAATGAAAAAGGCAAAGGTTTAACAGTTGTAAATGGGTTTAAATTTCGAAATCATCGGGAAACACAGTGTGGAGTGGCGTGGAGGTGCAGAGTTCTACAATTTACCTAAATGAAACAGTAACAAATGTGTTATTTAGCAATGAAATTGATCATAACCATTCTTCCACCATTGCTCAAGAATATTGAGGTACATAAGGCGTTGCAAGAAATGTCTATCTTAAGTAACAATGGTGAAAACCTTGCAGTTAATGACAGCTTTTTAAATATAGTGTGTGTTGCAACTAAAACGAATTTATAGTGTCTTTGTGAAGGAGATACAATTTTTGTAGACGGTACTTTTGACTTCTGTTGTGAATGTTGTATGGGTTTTTAAGTTGCGTGTACAAAGAAATAACCAGTATATGCCATTAGTATTCTGTCTTCTTGCAAATAAATCAGCAATAACTTACGAAAACATGTTCCGAGAATAGTTCGAATTTGTACAAATATAAATTTGAATTTTGAACCAAAACATATTGTACTCGTAGCTGATTTTGAAATAGCTATCCACCAAGCTGCAAGAAGAGTGTGGGCTGATTCCTTAATAGTAGGTTGCAGATTGCATTTAACACAAGCATAGTGAAGAAAGATTCAGAATTTAGGACTTTCATCTCAATATAAAGATTGCAGCACTGATATTCGTAAATGGCTCCTTTGGGTAATTAGCTTGTCATTTCTTAAACCAGGAGAAGTAGGAGATGCCTTTGTTCAAGACTCGATGAGTATCCAACCAGCCAATCAAATGTTGACGCAGTTTGCGGATTATTTGGTAAATAACTTCATTACATGTGATTAATTATTTACTCCTGGTATTTGGGCTTCCGATACAGTAGCATCGAGTAGAGAAACTAATGCTTGCGAAGTTTTTCATAAAGCATTTTCTCTTAATTTTAATTGTGCACATCGACATTTATATAATTTCAATAATGCTGTTACTGATACTCAGATAAGTACATTCATGAAAATAAATAGCGAAAGAATTTGTAGGATGAACACAGCATTTAAAAAAATAGAAGTATACACAAATGGTCTCATTAATAAATACAACAACATGGCAATAAGTACATTAGATTTCTTAAAGAGCGTTTCATATTATTATAATCGTTAGAACGTTATCTGAGATCATTTTAAACAATTTGACGAGTACCAAGCCATGGGTACGAACATTTTAAGTAATTTGACGAGTACCAAGTCACCGGTAGCTACGAGTATTTAAAATAATTTGACGACTACCAAGTCATTGGTAGGAGTATTTTAAATAATTTGATGAGTACCAAGCCATTGGTACGAACATTTTAAATAATAATAATTGAACAGAAACAACATTTTAACCATACCTGCTAGTAGCTATGCAGAGACTCCTAAGTCTCTAAAATTGGGAAGGAAAATGTTGTGACTTAGGAGGTTCTAAGGCTCAAAAATTGAGAAGGAAGAGACACGAGCGCAACTGATGAGTAGCCAGAACGAACCATCGGGCGCAAATAATGAGTACTCACAACAGACCGCCGGGCGCAACTGATGTGTTGAAATCAGGTATAAAATTTCCTTGGGCGCAACTGATGAAACCCTAAAATTGCATTTACCAACGTCTGGTACATATATCGTTAACGTGCTTCCTATTGGTTTTTTGTTAAGGTAGAAACTGACAAAGAGATGGTACAGTTGTCCAGAATTGACTTCACGCTTAGGATACGTTAGGTGCAGTGCCATAATTATTTCAATTAGCATGAGCTCACAAGTATACGTGCGAAGTCAACCAAATAGCTCCTCTCGAAATGTCACACGACTTCTATTGAAACCAAAGTTATTTCAGCGCAGACTTTCTCAGTTCATTTCAGCTCAATAATACGTCCTAGATCTTTCAAAAGTTATATGTCAATAAGTGCACATATAAATACGAATAACACCATCCCAAGTTCTGTTCACCAATAGAATTTCATTGCAATCTACGATTTCAATCTATAATTCGGTCACAAATAATAGTAACCATGCAAAAAGTGATGGGAATAAAGCAAATGAAAAAGAAATGTAAATAGTTACATATCCTCCGCATTTCCTGTCCCTTCATTTCGTTCCATTAATAATTTCATTTAACCCTTCATCCCGTTAGATTTTTTCAGGGTTGGAAGCGCTGGCGAGTATCGTGACCGCAGCACTGCAGGGAGAATCAAATGCGCTCTGGAACACTCGTCCCCCGGATTGGAAGGCGAGCCTACTGAGGGGAGCCGGTTTTCCAGTCCCGTGCCCCCCTTGGGAGCACAAACCCGAAAGGGTGGGAGAGGAACCGGGTTGAGCTAGCCTCCACCGAGCTGCTTTTAATTGGGAAAATGTATGGACAACGTTCCAGCCGTCCTTCGGAGCCATTCGCTTTATCCACCCTCCTGAGGGGTGCGCCATAAGGGGAATAGGCACAAAAAATCGCATTTCGTTTAAGGTGCTAAGTCATCCTCCGCAAGCTGTCATTGAATCATTAGAAACAGGATGGGGATTATGGTTAGCACCACATTAACAGCGAGGACTTACTAACATTTAAATACCCACCATAATAATATTGTCCTAACGTTTTCTGCTCACGACTGTACATTCTGAATACAGAGGCCAAGTTTCCGTTCGGCTCTCTACGCCCCAATGACTACCATACTCATGGTGAAAGGAAGTCTGGCCACACCCCTTGCTTGTCCCTCCCTAGGCAAGAGACGTGACGGACCTAGGTTGTCTTAAACGGCAAACTGAGCAAACTGCATTTCACTTTTTTCAGCCGCTTTCCATCTTCCATGAAGCTTCGTTAACTCCATTTGGCCTCCGACTTCAGCGATAAGCGCTTTTTCTATAGTAGCCCTGCAGCACTTCCTGTGGTAGAACTCCATGGCACAAACGCCATACACAAAGAACAACTAAATATTTAATCTCTCGAGGGTTTGTATCCAATTTTAGTCTCACATGTTAAGCTTCATCGTTTAGATAATAAACTTTATGTTTCACCGAATGGGTGAAATTAGAAACCGTGCTTACGCAAAAATAACAAACTACCACTAGTTGTTAAGCGTGGTTGTGCCAATAACAGGTTTACCAGCTTTAACACTAGTGGCGGATTGCGATTAACCATCAACGTTTATTTGTTGCCTTAAAAAATAAAGAACTTACATCTCATATTTACCGGGTGCATTATAAATAGGTATTGAAGCATAACGAGCTAGTAAAACCCCAGGTACTAATTTAGTTGTAGCCACAAGGGGAATATCGGAACACAGTAGACCTTGAGGGATAATCAAATCTTGTTTCGAAATTTCGTCTCTTGGCACAGTCAAGAGATAAAAAGGGAATAACGACCTTGCATTTGGTAAAAGTTTAAGTGTTGCTGAACCCCCACAAATAACAAGGAATATCTCCAGCATTGCTCACTCCGCAAAAAATATATTTGGACATAAGTTGTGTTATAACGAGATCTGTACCAGTAAGATTTGGTCTATCTCTACCAGTTATATAAAATTCATCACCAGTAAAAAGAACTACATTGGCGATAGTCAGAAAGTTCAAAATATACATTTTACTTGTTATGAAGATATATTATGCATACGGCATTTTAATCATAATCGTTAGCCATTTTTGAGAAAATCTAAGCTTTCGAAACGCTTTCCATGTGAAGGGTACTTTTAGGGTGGACGAAATTTCTTCGAAATGTCTGTGTCGTATCCTTATAAGATAATAAGCTTAAGTACCAACTTTGGTTTTAACGGAGTTTTCATTTTTGAGTTATGCTGTTCACAGACGCACGCACGCACACACACACACACACACACACACACACACACACACACACACACACACACATACACACACACATACGCGCGCTCTGCTTTTTGTGCTCAGGGGGCCTCAAAACATATCTCCGTTAAAATCTCTCCATCAAATTTCTCGGTCGAATGCAATACATCCCCTACTTACTATACGTAGGAGGGATAGTACAAATAGACAGGTATTGGATATGATTATATTGCACGTCTGCAATAAAAATATATCTAATTTACGTACTTTAAGCATATTTCATTATGTTCATGTAGTAAAACGGGCAAGCCACTTAGGTTAGGTTGAGTTACCAGCAGTGAACGCAGGGAATTCCAATATAAAGTAAAGTGGGAATTGGGAAGTGCATCAGAAAATAATTGTCAAAAGTAACTTTTCTTTCTTTTGCTGAAATTGCCTTCAACTAAAATGTAAATTGCTATATGAGGACATTTGCCCAAATGTGAAATCCAATCGCTAATCGTTCATCCACTGAATAACATACAGGGTGGAAGGGAAGTTATTACATTCCATCTAATATGTAATGCATAGAAGCATTACAAACAAAAAGGTCTAATGGCATTTTGTTCTTTGATCAGCCGATTTCGAAAAAATAAATGCTTTTTGAACCAAATTGGGCGTGCAATTCCACAGGAATGTACGCAGATAACAGTTTGTTACTTGTAAGATGCGTAGTGTAAGTTATTTCTGAGATAGTTTCGGTAGTAATTATGGGACATCATACCGGGTTTCGAAATAATTAATCACTTAAAAGATGTGAAGGAATACCCCAAGCAGCTTTCTCAGACGTGCAGTAAGTCGCCAACGTTGCGTTGAGGTTGGTCAGGGAATTGAGCTGGTTTGTGGATGAAACAGGTCTGGCACATTCTCTTTCCCTTTAATGTTTTGGGAGGTAACGCTTGTGATTGGCCTACACTCGCGCAGTAAACACAGAAGGACAAGGCAGCGTATTTGTTTGTGTTCTCAAGAAGCACTGTTACTGTGGTTTTTCTATGCACTGAGCTAGGGAAAGTGATACCCACACAATTTGCAGTGTTGCCACCTTGTTTTCGAGAAAACTAAAATATCTCCGTAGGAAATGATGAGAAACAGAAACGTAAGATACAAATTGTGTCAGGTACTTGGAGCTATCTAGCTTCTTGACGAATGGATATATATGATTTATTATTCTAATAACGGTCGTGTAAATATTGTGTGAACAATACTGAAATGCATTTCTAGCTTAATTCGAATGAATTTAGTCACAATTTAATGTTACATTTTAATGCAAAGTTTAATTTCTAAGAGAGATTTGGCACTGCCAGATTAACATTAAACATGAAAATCCTTTGTTAGCGGTCACTTCCCTCTCGAGTGCAAAGAACGCACAAAATGTCCTAGTGAAAACAGTTTTGTATCGCCGCAGTACATTAACATTTTACAAAGCCGCAAACGCATGCAGTCCAAGATTCACTTCCACACCTCCCCTTTGAGACAAGGGACTCGCTGGACTAATAATGACGTCATTCATTTAAACTGACTAGCGTTAAAGGCCGAGTAAATATCTGAAGACCCGATATAATTACTGCTGGTAAGTCAAGTTAAATGAATTTTGTCATCATAGTAATCGGCTTATATGAGTCTCGGTTTCAATGAACACCACATCTCTGGTAATTGCTTTCGCATATGTATCAAGTGCTCAACACTCTTATAATTAAATCTGATTACTCAGAAGCTTTCTAGTGAAGTTTCTCCTCAAATGGAACTTGAAAGAACTAAACCAGGAACGCTTGCAAGGTCCAAAATCCATATACCCGCAAATGCTATAACGCAACATACATCATACCGTTACTTTTAGAACAAGTTATAAAAGTACTCGCATAACTAAGTAAGGCCAAGTAAGGTGATGCATACTTTGGAACTGTTTACCTGACGTATACATATTATATAAACGGTTCTATTCTTGGAAACATTAAGGCAATATATCAATGAAATGTGGCGAAAATTGCCGAAAATTTTGAGTTTTACTCCTTGCATTTTTTATTATGCTTATACTTTGTACTTTAACGTCAAACTTTTGTTTTCTCAATATCGGCCCTTTTTAAGGCTACAGACATTTAAATATCCCACTGGGTTGGGTGTTTCTCGCTAAACGTCGCCGCTATAGCTTTTAAATGCAATTTTTGTTTTCACTGACTTTGATTTTAGTCTCTTGCAGAAAATTTTGCTGCAGAGTTTGTGAGTTGGCTGCAGTGAAAAGAATTCGATATATCGAGCTAAAATTCCGTGAATTTGACACGTGTTTTGCTAGTAAACAGAAAAGTGCGGTCAGTGTTCTGTAATACTGTAATCTTGCCAGGCTATTGCAGTCTGGAAATACACAGTTTGGACGCTGTAGCTCATCGAAGTGTGAGAACGAATGGTTCTGACAATTTAAGAATACCCATCTGTGAAACTTTGAAAATCTACAGTTTTCATTGGATTGATTTGAAATTTTAACACAACAATCACTATATAGTGAGGAGTAACTGTGCTAAATTTCATACATTCAGGCAGATTAGTTGCAAACATATTTATATATATATATATATATATATATATATATATATATATATATATATATATATATATATATATTTAATATTTGCATAAATGGTTCCCCATGATGCAATTTTGATTTGAAAAACTTGATAATTTTCAGTTATGTCCTGTAATAGAATGTTAGCAAATTGACGAGATAATTCCTTAATCTTGTTATTAGTTTGGATAAAAATAAATTTTAAAGTTTGAATTCATTATTTTTTTCATTTAAATTTTGAAATGTAAACTTTAATATTTAATTTCTCACCAGTTATTCACTTTATGAGAAAATTATCTCATTATTTCTTTATAATGTTATTTTTAAGCAGGTACACCAAATTTCATGCATAAGTACTGAACATTGCATCGTGTGGAGCATTTTAAAGAGCAAACAGTGCTAAAAATAAAAACGTGGAAAAACTAAGTTTGAAGTCATAGCAAGAATAATGGAACTGTATGGATATAAATGGACACGACCACTTATAGGCAATCAATTAGACGGCCATATGACATAGATAAAAAGGCCGTAAGGCTGTAAAAAGCATATCAAAATAAAGCTGACGATTTACACTATTTAATAAAACAAAAATCCATTTTTGGCAATTTTGGAAATTTTTAGCCTTTTTTCACAGATGGGTATCCTTAACATTCGTTTTTTTATCTTAATACGGAAGGTATGCATCCTTTCAGCCAGCTGTGTATTGGGATGAACAACCTGAGCGTAGGGCTAACTTCGTCCATAGGCTCCTTAGTGCGCACCCTACTGCGTTACTTGTGTAGTTTCCAGTACAATAACGTTTTTTAACAGCAGTGCGACACGTACCACTACACAGGTGTGGAAATGGCCGACATGAGCTCCTGTAAACTTTCATGTAAGTGTGCGGAACCACCTTAAAATCCCATATTCAACTCGATGGATTGGTTGAAGTGGACCAGTTCCATGGCTAGCACGGTCGCCAGATCTGACACACCTCTACTGTTTTCTATGGAGTTGTATGAAGAGTATGATACTCCTGTAATGTCAGCGGGGGACTTTACGGCTCGAGTCCACGGAGCGATTGAAAATCTTCACAGACAACCGCACGTATTGGGCCATGTGCACCGCCGATAAAGGAGCTACACAGTTCGAAGCCCGTTTGTAATGTAGACAGCTTGATGTTGGGTTTATTCATGAAATGGTAACGTAAACCCATCTCGCACTTGAAAAATGATTAGTTAGCCGTCCCGCATAATATACTAAAGTTTAAAAATTTATATTTCTCAAATTTTTTTTCAGCATGTTTCACTATTTAAAATGCTTGGACCCTAGTTTATAACTTATTAGTCTGAACTTTGTAGGAGAGGTTCAGATATCAAGGCATTAAAATTTGTCATGCAATAATTAAAACATTAAATACTAGAGCTGAAATTAAACATGTTTCATAACTCCTACTGAAAATATTGAAAAGTCAATAAATTTAACACCAAACATTTTTTCTCTTAAACTAATTAAACCTAAGCAATGGCTATATGTCAATTTCTTTATACCTATATACTGAGCTAAAATTAAAAATTTAGGAAAGATGCAATAAACTTTAGGGTGCAAAGTTCATTGTAGGTTAGCACATCAGAAAGTGATTTATTATTAATAAATATACATATTAGTAATTTAAAATGGTTTGACATAGGACATTAAAATGTTGTGCATGCTATATGAATGATATGGGATCAGTTCATTCTGACGAAGAAAAAGTTTTTATTGTTTATGAAACCTGTGATACGTAAGCTTTGCGCTGCACATATCAGATTGGCAATAAAGATGTTGAGTCCATCTTGAAATGAAAGAAAAAGAAATGATCCAAGCGGAGTAATGTAGAGTTTCATATGCTTTAAAATCCTCTCCTGAAAAATTATAAAAGGTGGACTCATTTCCTTTATTTCTCCTAACGCTCATATATTTTGTTCTAAAATGTGGAAAAAATCCAGAGCAGTCAGTTATTGTGTTATTTTAATGCATATGTTGCCTGAGAATTGCTATACCTCTAATTAGCTCTAATTATTTTTTACAATGACTTTTTTAATTTTGGAACTACAAGTCAAATAACAAGCCTAATCATATCCACTTCATCTACCCTTATCGTTGTGCTGTGCTACATCTAACCACTCCCCGGCCCCCCCCCCCCCAAGAAAAAAGGAACATTATAAAAATGTTAGTGAAATGTTTGTTCTAGCATTCAAACAGCAGCAACATGTGATCTAGGTTATGCACGAACTTATTTCATCACATTATAATTGTTTGAATAATGTCATGTTTGCTTAAAGCGGTTTAAAGTTGTCTTAACGTAATAATGATTGCAATTAGCGAATGTGCTGGGGCATTTTTGCTGGTGCATTGGTTGCTTTAGAAATAAAATAAAATAACTGCAATGGTGGCGACCACCGCAAGCGCACTACAAGGGGCTGTTCACGAGTTGTTGGGTATTGTAATTACTAACTCCCAGAGCATTGAAAAAGAGCGGATTACCTCACGCGGATGTTAAAACTAATATTATATATCAGGTCCCGGCTTACGATAGAGGTTGTGCAAATATTTTTAAGTGCGCATAAATTGCAAGAAAGTGCAGATTACTAGAATGAGACTCGTCAAGCCCATGTCATACTTTGGTTTCTTCTGCTGCCAATTTGCAAACATATCAAACACTTGCAAATATGATTTGCTTTGTGACAAATTATACCTTCAGTTACTTTTTTGTTTTGTCACTTCATTTCTCTCCTAAAACTGAAGCACAAAAGCAGTTCTGTTTTGTCGTTAACACAACTCACAATTTGCAGTGACCTTGCAACTAAAAGCTGTTATGCCCAATGTTAATCTTGACACTTAATTCACTATCTTTCTCTGTCTCAAAAACTGCTTCTGACGATCACTCTCAATGAAGCTGCTTCAAACAACTCCGACACGACGACTCAATCTTTACAACTGTCTCTGACAATATATTCCCACTTCACTGATTGTACACACACACACACTTAAAACCAACAGCTGTCCTGTTTAACACTTAAGGACTCCGAAGAACTGGTCTTCCTCGCCACTGCATTCGCTTATATAGGCGAGAATTACGTAGCAAGGATTTGTTGTTAAAAGTCACCTTTTCGTAAACAAGCCAGTAATCAAACATTTCTCGAATAGTCTAGAATAATCCGTCTTTGTTCTGACCCGCTCCATTGACGTCGGGCCACGTATTTACAAGCTATGGCGTGAGGCAGCTTGATCCTGAGCGCCTTTGACGGCGGCTACAGTATTAACCGCCGTTTGAAAGCTAGGTTTATTCATTAAAGGTATGAAAGCCTCTTGGCGTGTAGAGTGCTTCATCGGGTGATCTAACTACCATGTAATCTATTTGGATGATCAACCAATACATTCATAATACTACTCCGGAGTTACATTATAATCAGGTATTTTTGGAAAAGGGTGGAATGAAACTGAAAAATTCAACGCCATAGCCGGAATTTGAAACACAGATCATCCGGTCTCCGTCCGCTGCTCTAACTACTGAGCTTCTATGGCCAAAGTGCCGACTCGACATGGAATTCCCCAACTCACTCACATATTTTCCGGTAAACAACAAGGTGATCTAAAATTCACATGAGCTAACATACCCTAATGGCGACTTACTACGCCCTAAGCACTTATCTTACAAATTGTAACGTATCACCAAGATATGCTATTTTTGACACTGGAAGCTAATGACAAGTCATTCGCTCGTTGAGAGGTTTCAGAGATCAGCAGCAGTGCATCTTTAAAACCCCTCAAGCGTAGAACCTCGATTGTAATAAAAAGCTAAAGACAGTATAATATGAGGGCTACAAAAAAGAATGAAGCGGTAGTCGTTCGTTTAGCATTTTCATGTGTATGAAATATGTATTCGAATTAGTCATGTCCTAAAAGACGTCTTCATGTAATCTAGTTGCCTCTAGGCCACGCCGGTTTGTTGTGTGTGTTCAGCGAAAGAACCAAATTTTACCGTCTGGTAAACTAGAGTGACTCTAGTAGAAGCGTTGAATATTTTGAGATATTTTAATTCTCTAGCAACAAATCACTTTTTTACTAAGTATCGGGGCTATTCTGTAATTTTCTGGCCAAGAAGATTATTACCGTTACTCTTTAAGGTCCGGAAGAAATTAGTAGTAGTGTTTCTAGTGCAACACGGTCTCGACCCTTGGTATAGATAGGCATACAGTCTTTTCGTATTCTTTTCGGCCACCACATTGGCTAAGGGAGGAAAAGACAGGTCCATGCAGCAAGCGGCACGTAGCAGCGCACTAAGTGCGTGTGTAAACAGTACAGGCGACGTTGAATGTTATACTCTCTATTATAAGTGAATAGTAAAAGGGGCTGCCACCAACGAAGGTACTATAGTTACAAAATTGTATAAAAGAAACGTAAAATAAAAAAAAATGATCATGTAGTTGTTAGATGACTCCCTTATCATAGTACGAGTACTTTGAATCCCAAAGAATATATGTGGTCAGAACTAAAAAGAAATATTTCAGATAGTAATGTCTCTGGAAGAAAATATGTTACTCAAATTTCGAGACTTAGGTCAAAATACATACTATAAGGAACATTGAAAACAAGAATAATAATGGCCCAATTACGTGCTGAAGAACCAAAAAACAAATATCGTTATTTTAAAGGTATAGTGTAAAACAGCTAGCTCCTGGTAATTGATCCACAAGAAGATGAAGCACATTTTCAGAGGATGACTATGAATGTTACATTAATTTCGAGGTGTAACTATTACAAAAAGAGAAGTATTGTGTAGGTTTTACTGGGCGGCACCATGACCGAACGGTTAGACCGTTAGCCTACCACGTAGGCCTGAGTGCACGCGAGTACTCAGTAGCGTTGCGCGGAGCACGGATGTAGAGGGAGTAGTGGCGGAGGATAATAGCTGATACGTAACTGGGCGAAGGCCATAGCAACCCCACTCATTCCCCGTCGCAGGTCTCCGCCAGTACCCACAGGAGCGTGACGGCAGCTTACCCCAAAGCACAGCTGTGCTGCGTGTTGCAAACTTACTCACGCAAGGTGGTAAGTACGCAGCTACTCACTGGTGAGCACCTCAGGTGGAACACGTTGACATAGGCTTCCCGGGTTCGAACCCACGGACCCGCATGAGGTATTCGAAATGGACGAAGCGGTCGTATGGGCGAGTTTTCTCCGGGTTCTCCGGTTTCCACGGCCACACATTCCACCCACTGCTCCATCATCACCTTTTTAGTCATCGCTTTCACCTGCATTTCATATCATTCTCTTCCCTACTATCATACCTGATGCTGGGCTGACCAGGCCCTTTCAGGTCATTACTCTCTCCGGTTCACAGATTCCTCAGCTTCTCGAGAGGCATCTGACTCTAGGTACTGGCTTTTAAGTCCTAAGGAGTGTAAGCCCTCCATAAGGGTAGGATAATCGGATGAAGAAGTATCTTTTATTGTCCTATTTATTCACGATGTTTGTAGACTACTGCACGCCCTTGATATCCTCCCCGTGCCGATAGATTCAAATTTCTTATTTACAATCTCGTGGAAGCAAATTTCAGCCAAACAGATACTGTAAACGAAGTCCACGGTCAAGATGCATAATAAAGACGATATTGCAACGCCGATAGTTTAACTGCTCACGCCTGGCACAAGAGCACTAAGTGCCTTACCTGACGTAGTGGGAAGACCAAGGAAGCCTAACCCCTGCCACCTCCTTGAAGGCCTGGCCCCCCCAAAAAAAAGGTGAATAGACCGATTTTCTTCCTCTCAGGATGCTTTTATGGTCTTACACAATACGAAGTAATGCGTAGCAGCTTGTTAGCTGCTTTAACGAGCTTTTAAACTTCAACCAAATGTTAGAGAATATGTGTATATGGAGTCTTGGTATACCTAACTGCGTATAATATTTGTAAATCGGACGAGCAAGACGATTTAAACCCATCCTTCTCCTAGAACATTGCATAAATTAATATATAATGTATATACACAACAGGTGAGTCAGCTGCCCTTTTTCTCCAGTTTCACAAGATATACCCTAACATATACATTTCATTTGCCATAAAAATATCTTAAACTTATGGCGCTTTAATTCAATTCGTTAGAACCATTTTTGAGAAAATCAGAATGTAAAAAAAATAAATAAATAAAAAATAAATAAATAAATAAATAAATAAATAAAAAATTGAATGTAACGGTAGTTTAGGGTGGAGGAGTTTTCTTCAAAGTCTTCGTGCCGTATCCTTAAAATATATTAAACTTAGAACACCAACTTTGGTTTTTAACCGACTTTTCGTTTTTTTCTTAGGTTGTTTACAGACACACCCACGCTGACCTGTTTCTAAAAATGTTTTTGTTGGATTCAGCGGGCCTCAAGACATATATTTCCGGTGGAATCTCGACTTTGAATCATTCCCCACTTGCTATACGTAGTAGAGAAAGTAAAATAACGGCCGGCTGAGTCACCTGGTATACATACATCCCCTAGAACGGATTGTTGACCTTATATACTAAATTCGTGGGTAGTTTTAAACAAAAAGTCTATATGTTGGTAGTTCTAAAACTCATTTCTTGGTTTTCTTTATCAAAATTCAGATTGAGCTTACCTTTAAACATGTTAACATAAATAATATTTCACCTTAGAACAGAAATACAAGTAGGTATTCTTGAACATAGTATGCATCTTCCTGGTGTTCAGCTCTATGTATTTAATTACCCTGGATGAACTGTAACTAACTGTTCAAGGAAACGTTGACATCCGTTCTTTTATCTGCATGACATCAAAGGATGTTGCCTTTCCTTTATTTTGCTTCCTTTGTAATTCTGGGACATTTTCTTTGACACCATCTCAAGTATTTCATGTAATCATAGAAATTAATTGTTCTAAAGCTTTCACCTAATTTGAGCATCAAATTTCATTCCAATATCTAGTCACATTCTTGATATGTTAACTAATTAATTTATATAAGTTTTATTTGCAATAATCAAAATTTATCTCTTCACTAACAAGATATTTTTTAATTACACCTCGTATCACCTTTGTAACAAATTTGAGGATGGAAATGTTCATATCATTAATAGTTTTCCTTTAAAAAGTCTGATACTGCAAAGTGGAAACATGACATAAATAACATAACATAAAAATGTTTGGATCTCTAGCTAGATTTTTGTGGTAGAAGATACATGTTGAATATGAGAAGATAACAAAAAATGATATTGTTTCCAAGAAAAATGCGTTTTAACTTTAGCCACACACTTCCTGATTAGCCTCTGTGTAAGAATATTTTCCCCAATTTGATTTTGTTCATTGATTTGCATAAAGTAAGGCCGCTTCCTTTCAGCATTCCAAGACAGAGTAATTCAAAACGAGATTTTAAAATATGCCTAACTTACAGTCTTTACAAACACGTAGTATGTTCATAGAAATGAAAGCAAGGTATCTGTTGCCACAACTTAAGTTTTATTTTCGCCACAGATGAAAACTAATGCTACATGTATATATAATAATTGCACTTAAATAACTTCGTAAACACAGTAAATATTTCATAGATAAGCTCAAATGCACACCATCAGATTGTAAACAGAAATTCGCCAAATCAAACAGAAGCATGATAAATAACTTCAGATGTCAACAAATAACAAACGAAAAATATTGCGCTCTTAAGGAATAAGGAATAAGGCTGCAGAACACTTAGCGCCTTGTTTAAAACAATTTATTCCAAGCCTCCATGATATTGAAAAGGCAGAGGCGTACCACTTTAAAATGGCGTCCCCTTACTAGGGGACTAAAACTTCGCAGATATATTCTTTAAGATATGGTGCATTTTTCACAATAAAATTCTCAACTCAATTTTTTTTTTGACCAAACAGGCTAAAATATAACTTCGGTGTTCCCTTAATCAGTACATCAATCTTAGTCCATTGTTATCGATAATTTTAGCTCCTAAATATGATAGGTTTGAAGTCGGTGACCAAAGACACATCCGGGCTAAAAGATCAATACTCTATATATAACAGAGTTTATCAGAAAGTTCGCTTCAGACCATTAATAAATAAGTGATTCTTTAATATGAAGTTATGAAACGAAAGGGAGAGAGAGACGGGCTTTCTTGCACTTCCCTTGCGAACATTTCCAAAAGACGTTAATGTACTTGTGCAGCTTCACGTAGTTGAAAAGATTCTTTTGATAAAAGCTCTCTCGAGCTTGTGAATGCCAGCTTCAATTTTTACATTGATGTTGAAATGTTACCTCTCTAACACTCTTTAAAGGAAAGGAAAAAGCGAAAGTTACTGTACGTCACTTTGGAATTGTAAGCCAGATGTTTCTAACATTTCCAATCCAGGCTTAGCGAGGCTACAAGAGTTACTGGTTGCGGATGATTCCTTATCCTTCCTCAGGAATGTAAATATTCACATCCGAAGGTTATATTTATTCCTTCTGTTTGAAACTTTGGGGTAGCTCAGTTCGTGCGCCATGTTCTATTGTTTTCTCTTAATTGTGAAACTGTAAAATTGCAGACATACTGTATTTATGGATGTACTTCTCATGACAGATGCGTAACTATGTGCCAGAGTTTTTCAGGTGAAATACTATATTCCTCACCTGGTTGTTTTTTATTTCAGGTTTAATGAGCGAGAACCTGTGTAATTGACCCTACGATACAAAGTGTTTATGTTCACCCAGCCTTCACAGCATACTGCATCTATAGGCTGCCTGTCTTTCTTGTCACGGAGAGGATTTCGGCACATCATCCGAAGGAGGAACGATGATAATGAGAGTACCTTACAGGAGGCCAGAATGAATCACAGGCACGGTGGGAACCAAACAGATGCAGGCAGTTCTTCCGCCCAACTAAGCTCCAAAGGGCACCACCGAGGCAGGTTCGGCTAATTAATCAGCCCCCTGGCGGGTGGCCAGCCGAACGCAGCCCCTCCCCACAGCCGAACACCATATTTCCACAGCGCAACCTCCACCGCAGCGAATCCTACTGATGACCCTGCTGACGCTTTCAACCTGGATGGAGTGGATAGAGAGAATGAAATAAAAGGAAATGAAGATTGTGGGATGTAAGATAAATATCCTTCTCAGCATTCGCCTGAGTGACCCGGGAGTAACCCCCGAAAAAACCAGTCAGGAAGTTTGGCCACGGGAATCGAACCCGCGACCTTCAGAATGCGGACCACAGATGCTACCGCCTGAGCCATCCCGCTCGGTGCATCCATAGTGAAGATATATTTTCAGGCCCTGAGGCCCTTGAAAATTATTCGGTGTCATGGATAGACGCTGCGCAATAAAAATGATTGGTCCTTTAGGCCAAGCTGCAAGTGTTTCAATTCTAAGGGCAAAATGCTTCTTCTTTAAAGTGATTAAACCTAAAAGGAGGCCGCCTCCGTAACGCAGCTGGCAGCGCGCTTGCCTGTGGTGCGGAGGACCCGGGTTCGATCCCCGGTACCAGCATGGGGATTTTATCCCCTCTGGGAGGTCTGGCACGGGGTGCACTCAGCCTCGTTAGGTCCCGAGGGGACCAATTGAGGAGCTACTTGATGGAGAAGTAGCGGCCCCAGGTCGAGAAGACCGCATAACTGGCCGGGAGGGCTCGGGGCGCTAACCACGTCCCACCCTCCAGTACTGCACCTCACCAATGACGCCTGTAGTGGGCAGAGGTGGGGGACGCAGCGGCTGGGCGGTAGGCCTTGGCTCTTCGTGGGCTGTTGCGCGGGGTTTACATTACAAACCTAAAAGGGCTGGTTGTCTTCAATGTGCTTTAAAATACCAAATACCGTTATAAATAATTTAACTTTCCGTTCACCTAAAACCTACTTTTCAGATTTGCGTTACTGAGCTCTGATGAATAAAACTCACACCCACAGAACAAACTAATATGCTGTCCCGTTTCAAAGTTTGTAGCGGGATAAATCAAATCAATTGCTAAAGCAAATTCTTAAACAAAATGTTCGCCAACCGATCATTCCGTGTAGCAGGTAGATGCGTAACAGGTGTGTATCAGCTAGAGTTTGCTCCAACTCAGGGTAAAACAGTCATTAGTGTGACGACGCAGACAATGCTGAACAAAAGGCGAAAAATCCTTTTGTGCCTTTTGTTAGGCTAATAGGGACGCCCTGTGCAGTGAGGCGGAATCCCCTCCTGGAACTCCCGCCACAGCAAGGCATGCCTATAGGTGGAAATTCGGGAGCCGCGCGTACAATATGAATTTCCACCAATGACGGCAACCGCGTGGTCAGAAAGTAAGGGTATAGTTAGGGGAAATGGGAAAAGATTATAAAACCAGCGAACACGCATTTTAAAAGGCGAGTCCTACAATACACCCCGAGGAGTCCTGTAATACACCCCGGGAGTCTTACAACATTCCCCGCGAGTCCTACAACACACACCGAGAGCCCTACAACACACTCCGACATTATTACAACACCCCTGCAACATTAGCATCAGCGCCGGCCAGTACCGCGAGGAAAAGTCCGTGACGAAGTCAATAACAAAGGGTATATGGTAGGAAGTGTAGCATTTACTGTGGACTGGAATAAAAAAGGTTTCACAATAATAACTGTGGTTATTATTTCTTCAACACCCACGAGATAAGATCTCAGCCGAGGCATCTGTGTGAAACCTTAGGACGACCAGCCGCAAGTTTTGGTTTTAAATCCTCATGTGGTAAATGGGAAGTATAGTAAAAGAAAGAAAGAAAGAAATCACCTAATGAGGACTAAATTAATCCTTAGACCATTTATTGATATTAGGGTAATTATTTTGTAATGCAAACATGCATCTTGTTAGAGAATAAGCCATAGCAATTACTCCCGAGATCATTTGATGTGTTTATTGCCACTTTTTTCTATAACATTTTAAAAGATTTAGCTACAAAAAAGCTGACTTGTTAATCGGAGTCCGAAGCACCAAGTGCTATTATATTATGACAACAACGTCAAAAGTCCAGTCCAGTTAATTTTCTCGATTTATTTTCCTGCAAAACTGAATGCACAACAACAGAGTTGTATTTTACTGACGTTAACACTGTCTGCAGTATTTCGTGATACTACAACTCACAGCTGTTGTCTTCTCGTAACTTTCTGTCTTTCAGTTCTCTCTTTACTTCACAAAAACTTACGGACGACACGATTACTCAACACTCATTAACTGGTTCGGTATGTTCGTTTCAACGCGATGGTTCTCTTACAACAACCGTACACGCACAGCTGACAAGCACACAAGCGTGCACGCACGCACACACACGCGCACGCACACGCACTCTCTCTCTCTCTCTTATTAAAACTGAGAAATGACTGGCTAAACACTACCTGCACCCACACGCTCACCAAGATTTGATACCAGTGATGACGTAGCCAGATCTTCCTCGAAACTGCTGCCTTTTCTCAGCTTGGAACCAGCCAGAAAATTCACGAGAGTTCGAGCAAATCCTTTGTAATGCCGCACTGATTGTTCTCACAAGTTTACTCGCGTAAGTGTTATGGGGTATAAAGTAAAATAGATAAAATAAATAAAATTTGAAAAACATCCGTTCCGGTACCTCTTTGTCTATACTGGGACGTGTTGTACAAATTCTATATTTATCAAGCTCACAGTGCAATTAGAAAAAGACAATTTGTTAAGATAACTTATATACTATAACATAACACAATGAAACACATTATGAACAAATAAAATAAAAAAGAGGGACTTAAGTTGATTCTTCCATTTGCTATCCACGTTCCTGATAAACGGGTTTACTTCATTTCACTTCTTCATCATTCATTAAACGATCGTGAATCCTCTCTTGCTTTATGTACTCTCTCGTGATTTTCTCCTAATTATTCCATTTCCTTTCGGTGAACTCTTAGGTTATATTCTCTTCTCAACGGCTGACATGTTATTATGTTTGTGTCTGAAATTCTTCTCTCTCGTGCTATATGTTCTTCTAGTGCTTTAACAGATACTAGCTAGGTCATATTTTCCAGTCGTACATAATCTTCCTGCGTTCTTAAAATTTCCCTCATATATTCTTCCTGAAGTTTCCTTCTTCCTTCCTCAACTAGCTCTGTATACTTATCGCACTCTAGGATAACATGTTCAGGTGTATCTAACTTGTTGCACATCTCAGACTCGAGTTCCTTTTCCCTATCATTTTTAGGCATACATTATATGGACCATGGCATGTGTTTGCTCGCGTGTCTGGTGTGGGTTGTCTTGACCTGGAGCGCCTTTGTTAACTCGCCACCAGTGCTGTGAAGCAGCACGGCCCCGGGCCATTGCTGTTACCGCAGCCATCGGCCTGCATCACAATCCCACGAATAAGTAGCAATGGGCACAAGAAGGTGTGCAGAGCAGGACAGAATTTATTTTGGACAACTTATACGAGTTGTCGTGTGCCTATGAAAGCCCCTGCAGTATGCAAGGGTAGACTACACATTTCACTGTTCAGTACTACCATACAGCCCGGCACACGTGGCTCCAGAATATCAGAAAGACCTAAATAAAGCGATAGACCGCTTTCTCAGTCCAGAATATGTGAAACTGCAAGACATATGATTGGAACTCAGCCCTGCTTATGTGACAACAGCTTACTTATTTTCTATACCACACATCACGTACATTCCACCCAAAAATTGCATATGGAGATCTGAATATAAACACGTTTTGAGGTCCTCTGCATAAAAAGTGTGTATGTGTACATGTGTCTATGAACAGCATAACTCAAAAAGGAAATTCGGCTAAATACATTTGATATTTAACTGAAGCCTTTTCCCAGGATGCCACACGAAATTTCCCTCAAACTACCTTTTGTATGGAAGCATTTTTGAAGACTTTGATTTACATACTACAGGTTTAAAATATTTTCACGACAAACTAAACGTAGTAGGTATATCTTGAATTTTCTGTGAATAGCTTCTGAGGTCCTCTTCTATCTGGATGAGTTTTATATAACTGGTAAACAAACAGTAAGACATGGAAAAACTGTCAGCAGAGAAAAAATGTAGGTATCGTTAAAGCACACATTTCATGTCAATTTTTTGTGCAGATAACCTTTTTCAAGCTATTTCCTGTTATTGGTTTGCATTTTCAAATACCTGTAAGTTTATTTCGCAAGTAGGAAATCGTTATTCGTTCAGATAGTGACCAGCTCTTAAAATATTGCAGTATTCTAATGTTTAACTTGAATGACGTGGACACAGAATAATAAGCATTTGCAAGAATAGTTTGTACACGAGTGAGTAGTGAAAGTAATGTGAGTGCACACTTTTGTTTCTGAACCAAATGAATGCAAGTTCTCGTCATGTACACGTAAAGTATTAAACCCGTGCAATGTGTCACCAGAGAAATCACCAGCAGATAAATAAAATGTACGGTAAAAAAACGCAGAATGCCTAATTTAATACATCTGCAGAAAGTCTTTCGGCTTCTCCAACTATTCCAGGCCGTACAACAATCCATAAACTTTACAATACATTTTAGGCCACAGGAAGTTTGCAGGCTCAGAAATCTGAAACACGGAGTGCGGTTCTTACCGAAGAAACATTAGACGATATTGGTCATTGTTTGGAGAATTAGCGTCTTTCACAAAAGGCAGGTATTACTTATGGCTCTTTGCAAAGAGCTACTAAATTTCTAAAGTTAAAACCATATAAAATAACTGTGACACATGCTCTTCAACCAGGTGATCCTGCAATTAGGCGCACATTTTGTGAGTGGACCCTCATTGGTGTATGCAATGGCGAAATTCACCCACATTTAATACTTTTTATGGACGAGGCTTGGTTTCACCTTCATGGATATGTGTGTACACAAAATAATCTATATGGGAGCTCTGAGAAACCTAATACTGCCGAGGAAATACCCCTTCATTATATAAAAAGCTGATGTGTTGCATTCACGTGGCTTTCTCTACTCTAGTACTAAGCATTTCAAACTCCTATTCATTTATCGTCTTCGTGTCAGTTGAGATAAACATTTTCTTATTATTTATTTTCTTGTAGGTGCAAGGGGAATATGGGGATATAGTAGGCTTTGAGCGATAGTCTAATATTTTAAAACTTTAAGAGTCCGTTCTCTTTGCAGGTTAAGATATCAAAAATATTTCACGAACTTCCTGTTGACGAAAGTTTAAGTTTTCCGAAACTGACACAAATAAGGCATATCTCCGAAATGGTTCATTCAACAAAAAAATTTATTTGGACATAGATTGTCTATTTTAGTGAGATCTACTTTTCTTCTATAGTAAGATTTGGTCTATCTCTTACGGTTTAGGAGTTATTCAAAAGTCATCCAGAGTTAACAGGTCTACATGGATTGTACCTAGAAAATTCAAGATATACATTTCATTTATCATAAAAATATCTCAAACATGGCATTTTAATCAAAATCGTTGGAACCTTTTTCAAGAAAATCAAAATTTACAAACAACTTTCCATGTAAAGAGTAGCTTAGGGTGGGGCTATTTTTTTCAAAATCTTCGTGTCGCATCCTTGAAAGAGATTAAATTTAAATACCAACTTTGGTTTCAAACTTCTTTTCGTTTTTGAGTTATGCTGTCCACAGGCTGACGAGACTGACACACACACACACACACACACACACACACACACACACACACACACACACACACACACACACACACACACACACACACGCACACAAACACGCACAGAGAGAGAACTCTTTCTAAAATGCTTTTTTTTGGATTCAGGGGTCCCAAAGCATATATCCGGTGAAATCTCAAAGTCGAAACTTTGTTTGGAACACAATACTTCCTCTACATATGTAGTGGAGAAAGTAAAAATTATCGTATGGTGCGCCATTAGCGGAGAAAGAGTTATAGGCCCAATTTGTTTCGAGTGATGTTGTTGTAGTGTTTAACGCCCGCTTTTACTACTACGGCACCGCAGGCGGTGACACTGATGATACATGGAATGAAGATGGAGCACCGGTGGAATGAGATGGCGGGGGAAACCGGAGCACCCGGAGAAAACCCGCCCTGACGCCGCTTCGTCCACCACGAATACCACATGCGGGTCCCTGGGATCGAACCCGGGCCGCCTAGGTGGTAGGCGAGCGCGCTAACCGCTCGGCCACGGCGCCGCCTTCGAGTGAACAGTTGACGCCCGTACATACGTGAATAAAGTTTTGGCCCCTCTTTTAGAGAATTAACCGACAGCGAGCGTGATTTTGCCTTTTTTCAACAAGACTGCAACAACTCACACAGCCAATCTTTCTATGAGAACAATTGAAACTCTTTTTCAGGACAGAATTAGTAGTAGAGATTTTTAGCCCCCTCGGACCACCGACCTAAATCCCTGCAATTTCTACCTCTAGGGTAACTTAAATCACAAAGTGTACAAGACAAACCGCACACCCTGTGAGAATTAAAACAAAATATCCACCAGGAAACTGCCAGCATTTCTCAACCTGCACTACGACGAGTGATGGATAATGTCCTAAAGAGGTGCCAAAACAAAACAAACAACACGGTGGCCAGTTTCAGCATCTCCTTTAATACCATTGGCAAGCAAAGGCCTTAAAGGTAGTTTTAGAAATGTTGTATGGTTTCATCCGCGCTGTTCTATGACAGCGGCAGTCCGCTAAGCTTCCTTCCGTAAATATAATTTCACTACATGTACCATTAGTGTCCACTGCCTTGGTGATTGATATGCAGTAAGAACGTGAGTTAAATCCAGCGGCGGTGCACTGGGGTGCACATGAGTGCACTGGTAGTGTCAACAACACTTCCCCATAATAGTTATTTTGATAATTCACAATGACCAGCTCGACTAGTACGCCAACGTCGGCGGCAACGAAGACGTAACGATGTATGAAATTTGAAAATTGATATACATATGTCATGAAGAATTTTCAGTGCACCACTAATGCTATCGCCCATAAGTGATACACCGTTGCAACTTTGTGCTATTAAGTTTTTCGTACTTTGACACCTAGTATGGCTTATAATTCCTTAAAATGGCTCTGAGAAACTATTGGTGCGTCATGTACTTCTGGCAAAACAAATGTCTGTAATCGGCCCTTAACAATGTGGTGCAATATCACCATCAGCTGTAATTTACATGACGCATCTGACCTCTTCATCAGCTACATATAATGGCAACGAAATCAGTTGTGTTTATTTCTTGAATGGCCTCAGCGTGATATTTCTGTAACATGCATTTCAAATGTCATTCTGTGTGGTGTTAGGTGTTCCTTTAGATGCAATGAAGGAAGACAAGTGTAACTCTCATTACCTACCCAGCTGAGCACTGACCTGGATTAATTCTAGGAATACGCTTTCATTATCCATGTCCTCTGACTCGTCGTGTCCCATGAATGCTAATTCTAACATTCCTCAAAATCGTATGCAATTGATTTTTAACTTTAGCAGATACCTGTTTCTGTCTTGCTGGTACTGTGAGTCAAGTTTAGCTGGGATGTCTGTGCTGCCTAGTAGAGGCTAATTCATAACATTACTTGTATGCTGTCTGAATTTCTCATTGATTTAAATTTTCCTATACGTCAACTAAATTCACTACACCTTTCTTTGAGCAATTGTTAGAGCCACCAAATAGAATGCATGGAAAGTAGAATAAAGCGTGTTTGACCTGTCACAGATCCACTTGTTTGTTTGTGTAAAGGTCCATATTGGCTCTTCTAAGGCGCTTAACCTTCGCACCTTTTACTGTGTGTTCAATGCAGATCAGCAGCAGGTATTCCGATGCACTTATCTACTGTCGATATTGCAGAAAATGGGCTAATTATTAAAGAACTCGCTTTATTGATCTCACTTAAACAAAGAAAACTGCACACGACACACATAACCACTCATGCACTGGACACTGTTTACTGTACCTAGCTTTTCAAATGTGCCTAGATTACTGGCAATGCAGGTAGCATTATAGAAAGCTATGGTTTAGATAATTTTATGCATAAATAATGGAAAATGGATGACCGAGATTATATTATGAAACACGATTTTCTACTTTTACGCTGCGTTAGTGATTGATGGCTCACTTCTCCTTTCTCAATATAGCGCAACTTGCCTTAAATATGTGATAAAGTTGATACATATAACTTGCACGTGCTGCCGACATTACACGTGACAGGTACTAACTGGCACGGATATGAGCTACTCCCTTTCATCTCCAAACCCCGCTAGTGTCCAGCCTAAACTTCTAGAACACTCTAAACCCGAGTCAGATATGAAATGGCACGGATCCATAAAATAGAAGTATAATAAGGCTGCAAACTGAAGATTCATTGTTACTTCCTTAAGCTTCTGTGGTTTTCCTGGAAAAACTTCTTTGTCAGACAAGCCATTTCATTGCGCCTTTAAGAGTAATAAGAATAATGTTCGTATTCCCGATGTAACCTGGAGTATACAAACAATATACATAACTTTATTAAGGTAGTGCTTTGGTACCACTCACGAAGCCGCCTCTATTTAAATTTTACTAAACAAATTAACTACATTAAATCGAAGATAACTCACAATGGAGTTTTGGTTATCCGTGGCTATTACTTATTACATGCTAAAATCTCTGGTTATTGTGAAATACTAAGTGTTTCTGTAGCTGTATAGTGGAGACTACTAACGTCTAATGTGAGAAATTACGAAACTAGGAGGTTATTAAGTCACGCCTAGAATAAGGCTCTTTGACACCAGTTGGTAAGAACCACACGATTTTAGCCCCTTTTTCTACAGGTTAATTTGTTATGACAGAAAGTTACTAGTTATGCATTCCGGTAACCAAACGTTAAACCTGGTTTATCATGGGTCAATGTTTTCAACAAGACTCTCCTGGTAGCCCGTTTAGGCCAAGAATTTTTTGCTGCGCATTACACAAGGCGCTTGAATATAACAACCTTTACCATGATCGAAAAATTTGTTTTGAAACAATTTGTGGTATAATAAAAGTATAACAACTGAGCATTCCTGCCTAATTTTCAAATTTAAGTACACGCCAGGCCACTTGAGCCGATATTGAACATAGTTATAGAGAAATGTCTATCTTACATTTATGTTCAAGTAAAATATGATTTATTCGCTGCTTCTGTTACGGACGGACATTCGGTTAAACCCATTCGTCCGTTGTAAGGTCACTGGCCTGTATGCCGTCTTGTTCGCTATTTGGAGAACGGACATCTAGAAGATTAAATCCTGGAGTGATTGACACTGTACAAGATGTCTGTTTCACTTATCTCCTACCTCTCTCCCTTCCTCTTCCCTCACCCTTCTTCTCTAACATATACTCTCTCTCACGCACGCACGCACGCACACACACACACACACCCTTTCTCTCAGTCTCTTTCTTTCTCGTTCCCCCCCCCCCCCCCCCCCCTTTTCACACACTACACTCGATCACAATTTCCTTCTTAGTCCCTCTCTATAGCTTTCTTTTTCCTTTCTCTTCTACCTTATCGCCCACTAACCTCTTCTCTGTCATCACCTCTCTCTGTACACCAATTCCTGTTTATTTGTGGTGATGACCGACGACATACACTATACGTTTTCTGACCCATTCCCATTCCGGTCGAACTTGTACAGGTTGTATCAAAACTGAGACTTCACGATAACAGAGGCAAAAAAATATCTGAGTAAATATGAGTTCGCAAACGAATCCTCTAGAAGAGTTACGAATTGATGGGTATGAGACCACTGACTTAATTATCTTTAGAAACAATACACACATTACGAGTTACTTGTCTACTCCGCCATTTTGTCCTATGTAGTGTATTAGTGCTATAAAGCGTTTGTGATTTGACTACAATTCTACCTCTCCACAATGTTAAATTTCTATAACGGAAAAAATAAAACTCAAATCGCTTAACATGCTAAAACTGTGCTCCACTGTTACCTTTGTTAGGTTGAATCACAAATTAATTTTACTTGTCTTCGCACGTTCTGTATGAAGTTATTGTAAAATGATCTTCGGAATGTATATGGTGACTCCTCCCCTTTACCCTCTGTAATTGTGACTTCCTACAGCCCCAGATATTCCCAATAAATCTGGGGGAAAATAAATGCCTGGTATTGTATGCAAAAAAAAAAGAAGTGAAACATTAATGGAACGCTTTACTTCCTTATCCCCCTCCCCTGGAAAGTCTTCCCAGCTTTGGAAGTGCTACCTTTTGGAGTGGAACAATCACCGGTCGGAATAGTCCAACTCCTTCAGCTGCTGCGGACCTCTAGCACTCGTAATACTTCTAACACTACTAGAAGTAACATACTGATCTCCTTTCCGGTTTATACTGTGAATCCGCTATTCCACTTTTCTTTCTCTCTTCTTCAATAGCTAAAACACCCAATATTACAATATTCTTGTCCAAGGAGCTGCGGGTTTTACTGTTGTATATATCAATATTTGATGACCAACTAAATTTTCCGGTCAGAATTTTCCGAGCAGTGATCCTTTAAGCTTCCCGGAAGACTGACGGCTGCGAATTTCCATGCCGCTTGTGACGGGACACTGTGCATAAAAAAATAATGAAAATTATTTTGTTGTTTAACGACTCTTTCGATTGCTAGGAGAACATCAGTATCGCCGGTGTGCCGGAATTTCGTCCAGCAGGAGTTCTTTTACATGCCAGTAAATCTATTGACATGGAGCTGTCGTTTCTAAAAACACTTAAAAACCATCGATCTGGGACGAATTTGAACCCGCAACCTTGGGATCAGTGCTTAACATTTCCAGGCTTGAAGACCATGTCATTGCTGGAGCTGCCTATCGACCAAACAGCTCTCTATTATCCACGGGAAGTACTCTTTCCTTTGAGCAAGCATCTGCGCGTTTAGTCCGGATCCGCCAAACGCTACGAAACCTAGAAGCACACCTAAAAGATCAGCGGGAAACGGAATGAAGGGGAAATACTAGAAAGAAGATCGTGGTATATGAGAAAGCACCAATACATTTCTCTACTGGCCAGGAAACCCACGGAAAACCCCAAGTTCAGAGTGTACGGTCGGCGGGAACCGAATCCATGGCCTCCCGAATGCAAGATTCACGCGTTATCGCGGAACCATACACTCACTAACATTGCGACGCGGGCGACAGCAACGGCAGCAGCGGAACTACAGCAAAGGCTTGGGGCCAGGCTGCCTCTCACTAAAGTCGGTACGCGTGACTTTTTGTGAACACGTGACAACAATCAGAGTGGCAACACAAAGGGTTTTCGAGATCATTCGAGAAGGGTACGGCGGCCGGGATATTTATTGAAGTTCTAGAAAGTTGAATTTCGAGAAAGGTCCGTGTTATGTCATCCTCGCTATGCCAGGAGGCGAGGCAACGAGTGTAGGATATCAGTTAGTTTGAGTGTGTGTATGTGTGTGTCAGCTGCGCGTGTCGTGAAAGAACCGCCGTGTCGTGAAGGAGGATATCGAAGCAGTTACTGGCTCGAATGATTGTATCGTCAAACTCAGCCGTTAGAGAGAGAGAGAGAGAGAGAGAGAGAGAGAGAGAGAGAGGGAGGGAGGGAGGGAGGGAGGGAGAGAGAGAGAAAGTGAAGAAAGGCAGAAAGATGTGTGTCAAGGTTACGAGAAAACAGAGTTGTGAGTTGTAATATCACGAAGGACTATAGACTATTATGATGTCGAGAAGAGAGCTCGGTATTTGTGCAAATGTTTCAGAAGGAAAATAAATTGAGAGAAAAATAACTGAACTGGACCTTTGTCACTTTGTCACACTAGTGTCAGGAGTGCAATTTATCAAACTGTCAAATTTTTACAATAGAAGGGCGTTTTCTGTCATGTTCATGGAAGTGAAGAGATGCCTCTCACAGGAAGAGCTAAGAAAATTGAAGTTTTACTCTCCCTGTCATGCAGTGAAGTCTCAACACCTGAAAGTAAAAGTGGGAGAAGTCTCTCTAAGTTATACCAAACTAGAGGTTAACAAATGAGTTACCAACTGCGAGGAAACTTGGAGTGTGTCTATTAAATTGCAACTTTCACTGTGCGTTGAACAGAGAAGTGTCTAAATTGAATAACTCCTGGATGTCTATGTCGAACAAAGGCTGCGCTTTCTCGGGATAACTTTCTAATGAAGACATCAAGTGGTTATACACGACATAAAATTACGTATCCTCCTGACTTATACAAGTAGATTAAGGGGAAGTTAGAACTCCTCATCTGTGGAATCGATGTTCAATACGCAAGGTTATACTTTGAGGATCTACGATATTTAACGATACTAGATCAGGAAGACCAACATTCCGAGTGGAGGAAGCATGATGCTAACCACATTATCTCCCTGCATAGGCTGAATGATCGTCCAACTCTGCCTTGCTCATCTGGGCTAGAAGGCCTTTCGTGTGACATAACATGCGTAGAGCCTATTCACGGTTAGGACTTCGCTGTATTACTGGAGTATTAAACCTTTCCAAATTGTAATAAAGTCAAATGTGAGGGGGGGGGGGACTCCGAACAGTTAGAACATTCAATATTTATAGACTGAGAGGACCTCCACAAAATAATTCTGCAGTGTTTGTCAAAATTAGGACTATTATAAACAGCATTGGCATGCATTCTTAATACGCTGTAAATGAAGAGTTATGGGCTTATAAGGGTACTACAGTAAACATCCTAATATATGTTTTGGTAGACATACGTCTTATTTTTATTTTGGTTTTATTTATGTTAATGAAATTTCATTGGAACATGACATGGCCTCTTGCTAAAGCTGATTGCCTGTCGTATCCCATTTACAGTTTGAAGACATACATTTTTAGGATATATTCTGTGCTATAGGTAAATATTTGTGTTCTCTTCTACAAGTCCACTTGCTTTTTACTTTATCGAAAGCTGACCTACTTTCCTAGTGTCTTGTTGAACAAACCACTCATGGCAAATTTGTTACTAGCTTTAAACCATTTTTCAAATAGAAATGATTCTCTGCATGTGTCAGTCAGTTTACATTGAAATTTAATATGCATAATATCCTGCTTATCGTCACATAAGGGGCTTTAGTGTTGGGGTGTACCTTTCTAAATGGTCTCCAAACACCAGGTAATAACCATGTATGGCCTTCTTGTTCCTGCTTATTCACTTAACCACATGTTTTCCTCTCCATGAACTTTGTAACTCATCATAGAACGCCAAGGAACATGAATTCGCTATTGAACTAAAGAGTGTTTGTACATCTGTATTTTAATCTCTTTCTTGCTACCTTCCAGGGCCCCTCTGTGTTGTTTCCCCTTCCCATTAACCCATTACGTCTTATTCAGTAAGATGGAGTATTAATGTGCAGCTAAGCCGGATTAAACATCGCTGTATTTAAATATCCTTTGTGACGATATCTGGGCTTTTATACATTACTTATCTTCATACCAGCACGCATATCCTTGTATCGACAAAACCTTTGCTCAATAAAGTGGTAACCTATTAAATCCAAGATCAACAGCGAGGAGGCAGTGTCAGTGACATCCTTGAGGCTGAGGTGGTTAGATTCCATGCAACCAATTCCGTTGCATGCCACCTGAAGTCATAAACAAATGGTTTTAGCTGTCCCCTTAGGCACCGAGCGAGTACATTCAAGCACCAACGTTACGTTTCCAAAGCGACGCATGCCCACCATAAAAATAACATCACAAAACTACACTAATCCAAAGCAGAGCCACTGTATTGTCTTAGCTGATGATGAACTCAGCTTGTACTCTCTACAGTTTTATGGAATGTTGTTGGGTCTTTTACTCCCATATACGGAGTATCTTTCGAACATATTTTAACACTTCGCTAGTCACGTAGGTATATATCTGTCAGATATATGATATTTCGCTGTGATGTGCATTTACAATTAAATAGCATTAGCAACTAAATTAACACCTGGTTTAAACCTACGTATTTGTAACTGAAACTATCTAGGCTTTCCAAAAAGTAATGCTTACACATTATATACCTAATTATCAAATGTTTGCATGTTACTAAAGATTATGTATGAACTGTACGGTTATAACGCAGACTTTGCTTGGCTATTTTTCTACCAATATTCGACCGTTGGTTGGCAGTCAAACATAAAAAGCTACAGAGAATTGTTGCGAAGTTCAGTCAATTACTCAGGGGGAAGTGAGTGCAGGAGAAAAAATTAAAATTCCATGTGATATGAAAGTAAGCTTAATTTTCTGAAGCTTTAATATATGTCTAATGAGACTTAATTCTGGAGATTTTTATAAGCGTTTACCGCTCTAAAGCAGAAGATTTGTTGAAAGGAATTTATTTATGTTCACATAAAGTATTGCACAAGTAGAGCAGAAATTATTTTTACACTACTTTAAGATTCGATTAGATAAAGTAATTGAGGAAACTTCATCAGCTTTAGTTAATACACATAACAAATAATACAAAATTAAATTAGTTTTGTCAACCTTAAGTGTCGTCAAGTATGACTGTAATAATTGCTGGGGGAATAACCAAAACGTTCAACCATTTCATGCGAGGTATTTTGAAAATAACTGACAAGTATTTATTAAAGCATATTAACTTATATATTAGAGAAAAATGTGATGTGAATATTACAGTTACCTAGAAGTACATTCGTGAAGAACTGAAGCGTCAATAAAAATTCAGCAAAAGTGTCAATTTTTCGCAAATTTAGTAATTTACTCCTTCGTCCTCTTAAAAGGTTATTCGGTGATATTTTTCGATATTACAAAGAAAAATATCCTATAATAATTTCAAGTTAGTTAATTTAATACAGAGTTCAATATATCGGGATTGAAAACATAAAAATACATTTACTGAACCTATATTTATGGCGAGTTAAAATTCTTTAAATGTATAGCCGTCCTGCATCAATAGACTGCTGCCAGCGCTTTTCCCAGTCTTCGCATGCTCCATTGAAGGCGGCGATTGTAAGGCTATCCAAGCACCCCGTTCTAACCACTAGAGCCGCCTCATTCGTTTTGAAGTTATTTCCTTTCGGGATTCTTTTGATCCAGGCAACAAAAAGAAATCGGGATAGACATATCTGGAATGTAGAGTGGTTTTGGCGGCGTTGCCACTTCGTGTGTGGCAGTGCTTGCGCATTGTCGTGATGGAGGATTCAGCTGTTGGTAATCTCCCTATGAGCCGGTGGACCGCGTTTTCATCCCTTCGCGTCGATGCTGGAAATCCACCGTGTTGTTCGCCTTCAACGTCTTCCTCGACAGTTCTTAATTTTGTATGCTGCTCAAAAACGTCGCTTAGGGCCAAATATTCGTCCTTCTAAGCCTAACGAATAATATAAAAATCTCCGTTGCACATTTGTTAAACTTAAACAAACACTTTATGCCCCGAATCTGCTCGATGGTTTGCTGTGTCTTGAATCTATACGTGAACACTAAACGTACTGTCACTGACTCAGGGGAATGTCCTTGTCGTTGAACGTGCAATCGCGGTGTGGAGTGGGAAGCTTCTCGGTACAATGTAAACAGAGTAACACCAGCAATTCAAAATTATTGTCTACAATGCAGTTGGACTGTACACAGTACCGAGAGCTGCAACAGTATTACATAGCGTGGTTCCTTGAGTCTCCAATAAACATAATTCGTTAGTAATATTATTGAAAGTATTATCATAGTTGCTTTGTTTTATGCGGTAAAACAATGTATTAGGGATGTTCTTTCGCGTAATATTTATTGTGTCGGGAGAGAAAGGAGAAGAAAAAGCAACAGAGTGCTATCTGAAGTTTCTTGGGACAACCACAAGGTCAGAGCTAAACTCCTAAGTCATATACAGTACTTTCACTTATGCGGTGATCTACACACTTTAAAGCTCGTAGGTAACCGAGCCATGTCTACAAGCTTACGTAGTACTCTTTACCATTGATTCGGGCCAAAGAGGCCTCCCTTCACCTCTTTGTATTGGCCGAAAAAAGAATCAGTCACCATACTTACCGCACAAACCCTTTATTTCACAAAAAACGGGCTACATTTGAAGAGGTAGAAGAAATATAGAAGAAGAATGATCGTCGTGTGAGAAAGATAAAGACTATTGTGATACCGTGTACGTCGCACAACAAAGGACGCTTGGAGCCAAGCTATTCCACACGACATACTAGGCTGGTGAGCAAACAAAGGCACAAGGTTAACATTCCCCACACCACAGATACGTCACTAACAATAATCAAGCGGCCTTACAGCCTTCCAGAGAGATCTGGCTACATTATCGGCGGCATGTTTGAGAAAGTTGAGAACGGTCCTGTGACGTCATCCCCGCTATATAAGAAGGCGAGGAAACAGCAGAGAGAGAGACTCGCAGTTGCAGATATGAGTCGCTGTACGTATATGGTCGCGTCGTGAAGAAGTTTTAACGAGCATTATGTGGTTGTAGTGAGCTTAGTGTTTGAGAGACAGATAAAGTGAAGAAAGACTGTGAAAGGACTGAGTCTAAGAGAGTAAGTTGTAATACCAAGAAGGACTGTAGGCTCTCTTAAGAGCAGTAGAAGAGAACTGTATAATTGTGCAAAACTTTAGAAAAAACCTAAGGTGAGAGTAAAGTAATTGAACAGATCTTGTCATTTTGTCACAAACCTGTCAAGCGGCGCAGAAACATTTTTACATTCTCTACTACGTGTAGTAAGAAGGTGAAGTATTGTATCCCACCTAACATTTCGGGGTCGATATTTCACCGGAAATACATGTTTTGAGTCCCCCTGTTTCCAAAAAAAGCATTTTTAGAAAAATGTGTGTGTGTGTGTGTGTGTGTGTGTGTGTGTGTGTGTGTGTGTGTGTGTGTGTGTGTGTGTGTGTGTGTCTGTGAACAGCATAAGTCAAAAACGAAATGTTGGTTAAAAAGCAAATTTGGTATTTAGGTTTAATATCTCTCTAGGATGCGGCAAGAAGATTTTGAAGAAAATTCATGCGCTCTAACCACTCTTTATATGGAAAACTTTGATTTTCTCACAAATGGCTAACAATTTTGATTAAAATGCAGTACGTTTCAGATATTTTTATGGCAAATGAAATATATATTTTGAATTGTCTGGCTATGGCCCATGTAGTCCTGTTTATTATTGATGCCTTTTGCATAACTGGTAAACCATAAGAGACAGATCTTACTCTACAAACTGTAGATCTCGTTGAAACACACCATTTATGTCCAAATGCACTGTTTTGTAGATTGAACCATTTCGGCTCAAGGGCTACTGTATTCCCATATTTTCCTTGCACCTACAAGAAAATCAGCAATAAGATAAGTTCTGCAAATGTTCATCGCAACTAACATGAAGATATAGAACAAGGTTTTGTAAGAATAGTTAGAACAAGAGTAGTGACAGTCGACACATCAGATATTTCTTTTTCAGTTAAACATATGTTGTAGTGTATTATCACACAAAAAACAAGAATAATAACGGAATTAGAGACAACCCACGCGGAACCCAGAACTACACACAACCAGCAAATAATTCAGTCGTGTTGCCTGCGGTTTCAGTGTGCACAATATGATATTAGCGGCAGCTGCAGCAATACTGAGGTACAACACACTGCTTCATTAATTTGTCAGGTCTAATCTGGAGAGCAAGCTGCTGCTATTTTATTCTCGTGCAGGAATGATAGTTTCTGCCCTCTAGCACATTTTATCTTCATTGTTGTAAAACCTATGTTCACTGTGTGTTGTAATTGATTTCACAAAGCGGATCTATACGCTAGAGTTAAACTTAATTTAAGCACTGTTTTTCATTAATGTAGCAGCTAATTGCGTATTTAATGAAAACATAAAAACGCACTTCAGGCAACGAAGTTTTTGTTAATTTGTCTGTGTGCTAAAAGGGAAATGATATTAATTATTTCGGAGAATTTTACATGCCTATATGATTTTAATTGATGCTAGTTGACCACGAACAATTCCAACCTGGAACATGTTCAAAAGTGTAATTTTACGAGAGAGCGAGCTTGGTGGGTTTTTACGCAATACATGACATTCTTGTGGCATTGTTTTGTTTACATTTTAATTATCAGACCCAATTTCGTAAACTTATGACAAAATACTCGAACAGTTTGAAAATTCCATGTACTCCACTTCTGATACGCTACTTTTTTCACTTTAGTTTTCTGTAAAAATACACAGTTGTCTTTTACTGACGTTAACGCGGTCTAGAGTATTTCGTGGTATTACAACTCCCAACGGTTTTCTTCTCGTAGCCCTGACTCAGTCCTTTCATCGTCTTTCTTGACTTTCGCTGTCTCTTACACGCTAACCTCGACGATAGAATCGCCCATTGCTCATTAAAAATTCATTTCGATTGAACGCACATACCTTTCCATGACGACAATACTACACACACAGATATCTTGCACTCACAGATATACTGATCGAGTCATATCTGTAACTCTCTCCTTGGTTGTCTCCTCGCATCCTTACATATCGGGGATGACATCGCACGGTCTTTTCTGGAACTGTTCCAAATACGCCGGCAGCCGTACAGTTCTCGAAAAAATTATGGAAAAGCCTTTGTGTTACCGCTTGATTTTGTTAGTCACGTGTTTGCTCGCATAAGTGACCTGGGGAAGCAAGAATTAGAGCACCTTTGTTTGCTCGCGGGCGTGATAGGTGGTGTGAGGTAGCTTGGCCCTGAACGTCCTCTGATGTGCGCCGTGCCTGTTGCCACAATACTTTTAAGATGACGTTTACTAACATCCTGCTTTTCAGCAAGGATTTTTAAAAATATTTCAACATGCCATTAACATCCCCGAGCACTGAGGACAGTGTCTATTACCTTGCATCATCTGAATATGTTACGATTACGTATCTTATACTCTAATAGAATATTGGAATCTCCATTTAAACATGTAATGACACCACTATCGGGTACTTTACCAAGAGGAACCGAATATGCCTCCTTAAACTTAACTTCCTGGCGGTTAGGTAGCCTTAAAAGCTCTTGAAGGGTAGGCAGTGCACTGATGCTACACAATTTAGTGGAATTGACGTGGGTGCCGGGACGTACAGGAATTTACTTCAATGAAAAGGTAGACGATTCGGCTGATGTTTCCCTATGTAGGTCCAACACCTGGACTCGGACAGTCCTTTTAACCGAGTTTTCGCTTTTGAGTAATGCTGTTGACACTCAAGCACGCACGCGTACGCACACACACACACATGCACACACACACACGGGCCTTTTTCTAAAATTCTTGGCTTTCTTTTGATTCAGGTGCCTCAAAACATATATTTCCGCTGAAATATCGACACAGAATTTTTAGGTCGAATACAATACCTACTTCCGCTACTTACCATACATAGTAGAGAAAGTAAAAGTTGTATTTTTCTTTTAATTAAATATAATTTTATTCGAGCAACACATATTTAAGGAAATCTGCACATATTTTCAGTTCACTGCTAAGAGACCTTTTTTTATCAATTTTAATAAAAAATGTTACATAAACTAAGTCTGACAAAAAGAAATGATGTACCTTTATGATGGGTGGAGTTACATTCATCTACGACAGCTTGTTCGCAAACAGTCTCATTTTTGCGTTTAATTCAAAACTACATTTTTGGACTATGAGCCTTTTAACAATGACCGATTCAGTTGTTCTTTGGATCTGACAGAAACATTTTGAAATACATTTTCTACATTTAAATATAATTAATAAAACTAACAGGTATTTAAATAGATACTCTATAGAGTGTATCACACTTATTACTTAGATCTTCGTTTTATTTGTTTCTTATATTAATTAATTGAGCAATAATCTAACAAATCAAACTCAGTCCCACCAAAAAAAAATTTGCTTTTCGCTTTTGTCATTTATACGTTATTACAGTCATCTACATAAAACTGAGGGTATAACTAACCAACTAACCCCGCTGCTTCCCCACCTCTGCCCACCACAGGCGCCATGAGTGGGGTGCAGTACTAGTCATTGCGACGTGAGCAGCGCCCCGGTCCCCCCGGGTGGGTAATGAGGCCTTTGCAACCAGGAGCCGCTCCTTCTCAATCAAGTAGCTCATTGGCCCCTCAGAAACCTTACGAGGTTGGGTGCACCCCTGACCAGGTTCCCACCGCGTTACCGGGAATCGTACCCGGGTCTCGTACTTGATAAGAAGCAGTGCTACCACTGCGCTAAGGAGACAACCCAACAAGAGCTGCGAAACCACCCTAGGCTAATGTAGACTCTCATAAGTAAGTACAGACTACGGTAGTTCTCCTGGTAGAATTGATCAGCCAAGAACCTACCCGCTTTACTACACAGCAAGTGTGTTCCATTATCTATCGATCACATTGTTTGCCTTTTTGATCATGTTTTACTATATTCCACTAAAAACCAAAACCATTGAAATTTGAACCTTTTCGGAACTGACAGGGGGTATATAATCGGCAACTTAACCTGTTGAACATTAATGTCTTCAAAAACAGTTGGAAGCTCGTCCAAGTATACCAGAGTTCAGATCGAAGACACTATAGTGATCACGGGTAATGCTATTTTGAACTGAAAAGTGCATACAACTTCTATTTTGAGCACAGAGATGAAAGTCAAGATCACAGTATTTGGTGATCGTTATCTTTGCATTTATCATTAAATTTTTAATTCGATTTTGTATAAGTCTTTTTCTAACAATGTTACCAATACTACCCGTAATCCTATCATTTATTACGTCACTTATGTAGTTTTGGTAGAGCGCAGTTCTATACCTGAGAGTACGTGTCTACAAAAATAAACATCTTAAATTTGCAATAACTGATACATGTTTCATGCAAAACTAGAATATGCTCTTCGCAATGTTTATACTTAATCAATTACTCCTAAAACGGTTGCCAGAATTTTATATGTTTATTTAAAATCAGTGTTATCTTCAAGGAAGAACACAAGTACATTTTAGTGAATCCTTCGCCAAAGATTTTCATGCTGTTAAAATTGTTTTTCGAAGGAGACCCATGTACATTCAAACGCAGCAGCTGTCACAAATGTGCTTTGAATGGTCGCAGCGAGAAGGTTGTTTTTTAATCCATGATTTGTGCACGCGATCCTTCCGTTTCTACAATGTCAATACAGTTAAATCAACTTTTTAGATCGCTCATCAATAAGAGGATTCGAATGCAGAATGGTATTTACTTTCGTACAATGTGTTCTTTGCTAAGAGCTTTCAGGGGATGTGCCGAGTTTTCTCTCCTTTGTTGCCTTTCTTTAGAGGAAAAGGAAAATATTAAAGGGTCGCAGTCGCAATACACAAGCACTTCAATCGCTCATCATTTGAGCACAACACCATATAGAGTCTGTCCACCAGTCCATGGTCCCTGGCAGGAATGCAGCAACGAGTTCGTATATCGGTAAATAATTTTTGGTACAGAGTGACGTCCAAAGTTGGACTCTTGTTTCTGATTGCAAGGGAATCATGATTATTTAATGAGGCCTTCGTGGTTTCCTCTCTTTTCACTCTCTTTAACCCTTTCCAGTGACAGCACTATTCATGCCACTATCTGGATATAGTTATAAACAATGACATGTCAGCCTGAAAGGAAAGTATTGATTTTCTCTGGTCGCTCAGTAAATCACTAACCCTCTTTTGACCCCTCTCCAATGAGAGCAGTATTCACGCCACATGCTAGTTGTAACCAATGAAACATCGGCCTGAAATGGAGGTTTCGATATTTTCTGATCGCTCAGTAAATGTTACTCATTAAGCGCAACTGCTGTTTGGTTCACAGCAAGTCGTATACATCAGAAGCTACACGTGGCCAGATTATTGGACCGTCGCAACCTAGTAACACAGTTCGACAAATTTCAGAAACAGTGGAAATTAACAGAAATGTAATTCAATTTTAACGCCACCCAAGAAAGGCGGTTTACTGTAAACGTATTAGAAGAAACCTTTCATTTGACAGCAGAAAGGTATTATAATATAACATAAGGGATACGCATGTTTACATCTATTTCAATTGGAGTTTTAATTCCAGTATAAATACAGGGAGAATTTGTAGTAGCATAAACGTTTTTATATTTTTCAATATAATATTGCTCAGGGGTCTCCGTCTAGGGGATATGTGAATAGCGACCATAAGGTACCCAAGCTGAGCAGAACATTACTTCCACTTACTGGTGTTTTGTTCCTCACTGTAACTTTTCTATCTGACCTTACCTTGGTCATCTCTTGTTCTCTTCCGACCCCGATGCTATTAGGGTTCCCGAGGGCTAGGGAGTCTTTATTTTTCCAACCTCTCCATTTCTCTATAAAATCTTAACCCCTAACATGCTGACCTGTCATGGCATGTAATACGTCCTCTGATTGGTGATCAGAGGATATGGTCGGTGAATTTATTTTGATAATTCTCCCGGTCAGGTCGGTGAGACCCGTAAACCAACGACAGGTGTGGTCCTCCAGACATTCTGGGGGTTGTGAGAGAGCGATGTGACCGCCAAAACATAAAAATATGGTGCTCTCTAAAAAGCGGTTACTATTACTGCTATTGCTCTCTTCAATATCATCAGTGAAAAATATTGGAGAGCAAGAGGATTAATGACTTCATTGTCAGAAATCCAGCATTAGCTAACAACAACAATATAATATTGCATCATGTTTACTGTACAGGTTTACGTTTTTGTGATTCTATGGGCAAAATTAAAGCTTCCCTTATAAAACAGAATCGTTTAAGCTAATAAATCCTGCTTATTTCAAGCAAGATTTGCAATTATTTTCATAACAGGCATTAAAAATTTGGAGATAAATATAAACAAAATTAAAATCTCACTTTTCTACGAGGCCAAAATTATCTACCCTTCCTCTCCTCCACTTTTCCTTGCCCTAATTACAGCGCCACGCCTCTAGCCGCGTATTGCAACTGTCAAGCAGTGTCAATGGTTAGTAGTCATTGCTTAGTAGAGACTGAGAGATAGTCGCAAACAGCGCTTATTACTAAATCGTTTTGTGTGCCTAGTATTATTTACCCACGTACTAGCTCGTTGCATTCCTGCCAGGGAATATTATATTAATATTATCATTATCGTTATCATTATTATTACTATTATTATTACTATTAGTATTACTATTATTATTACTATTACTATCATCATCATCATTATTAGTCATTCTATTATTTAGTTTGATATAATCATTATTATCACGCTGTACATTAATATTTGCACAATGAAGAGACTCGTAATACTCGTGCAATTATTTTTTCCACATTATAGTTAATTTTATTGTCATAAACGACACACTGGACAGCGAAGTTTTGAGGAATTCAAAACCCAGTTCTCCAACAGACTTAAAACTAAAATAAGCCGTCACAAATTTCCAACGACGCCGTTCAACAATCTGTTAGGGCCAGTTATAGTACTTCAAAAGCTAAGTCACCTGAAAAAGAAAGCCAGTTTTACATTAAGAGATACGAATTTGGTTTATATTGTACGGCTAGGATGTTTAGCTTTGAAACCTGATTTAATTAAACTGGTAAAGATAAAACATGACCGCCACTGTACAACTAAGTGATTTAAAATATTTCCACAAATGGGACTAAATTTTAATATTACAGTGTTCCGTGTATTTGTACGGGCAAACAACGGTGTATTGAGAGTGAATGTACACCTTCTTCTTGAACATCGTGTGCCGTTCCGTAATGTGGTGTGGGAGCCGTTGCTACTCTACAACTCTTTTCACTATTGACAAGCCTGATGTACATGATAAAGTAACATTTTAACATCAGGTTTATATAAAGGTCTGTGCTTGCTGAAAGGCGTTTAGAGATAATTCTCTAAATCAGAAATATGCTTCCATATGTTCAGTAAAATGTTTATAAATACATGTCCTCCATATATGTGTACAACAATACTGTGAATCACGAAAACCCTTTTTGCAGGTGAGTGAGGATGATGCATAGGGCCATGTTCCTTGCAGGATAGAACAAGACTTTTTTCCGATGTTGGCAAGTATATTTACTTACTAATGGTAAAAGACAATTCCTTAGTGTATTTTCAACAAATGTTTAATGGAACCAGTACATTTGTTTAAGTTTGAGTGAAACAATAAAAGTATGTGAGTGATTTAACGCCAACATTCACTTAATATTCACTTAATGCAAAAGCTAAACACTTGGCGATGCTGTAACATTCATGTAAAAAGTTAACCTGTTTCTCCAATCTTCGGTGACAAAAAATGATCCAAGTTTGACACAAGAAAATCAAATAAGGCAAATAAACCATATTGGTTTATATTTGTTAAACTGAATTAACACCTAAACCATCATATGTATACTTAAACATTCAATAAAGGAAAACAAAAACAATGTATTATGTCGCGGCAACAATACGTATATAACAATATGATCATGTGATAAACTCCGTGTGATAAGATGACATTCTGATGACTGGCTTACTACCTGGTAAAACAAACAAGCGTATTTACCGTGATTGTCAAAGCGCTGCGTTCTTTTTCTTTTTTAAGTGTGTAACGCCCGCTTTTACTACATACGACACCGCAAGTGGTGACACTGATGATGCATGGAATGAAGATGGAGCACCGGTGGAATGAGATGACGGGTAAAACCGGAGAACCCGGAGGAAAGCCGCCCAAGAGCCGCTTCGTCCACCACAAATCTCACATGCGGTTGCATGGGATCGAACCCGTTCCGCCTTGGTGAGAAGCGAATGTTCTAACCACTCGACTACGGCGCAGCCGTCTGCGTTCGCTTGTTATCTGTTTACTGTAACAGTGAAATACCAGTAATGTTGGGTATAGTCAGTAATGCAACACAAGTGGATGACCCCGCGCACCTACTGATGTGTGACACCTACATACATGTGCTGTCCTGAAGACATGATTGTATTTCAATTACAGTTTTAGAACTACTCTAGGCTACCGTAGACTATCATAAGTAAGTTTAAACTACGGCAGTTTTCCTAATAGAATTGGTTAGTTAAGATGCTACCCGCGTTGTCTATACGTTATGTGTGTTGCATACCTACCAGGCGTTACCACATATCGATTTCATTTTTACGTTATCTGATCATGTATTCCTAGGTTCCTCTTGAAATCGGAAGCATTGAACTTTAAAGCTTCTTGAAACTGCTACTTAACCTACGGAACACTAATGTCTTAAAATATTTGGAAGCTCCTCTAAATATGCTGCAATACAGGTTGAAGACAATGATGGTGATCACGAGTTATTTTGTGTTTTTATTTTTTATTTTTTATTTTTTTTTTTAAACCAAAAGGTGCATTTCTTATTTTGATCGCAGTAACCAAAGTTATGATCAGAGTTTTTATGATCATTATGTTTGAATTTCCATGTGATTTTCTTAATTCGTTGTGTTTTGTATTATGCTTCTTTCCCTACCAATACTATCAATATTACCGGTAACTCCTACGCCATTTATGTACTGTACAAAAGCTACTGAGCCGTAGTTCTGCTAGAGAGCAAATTTAATTTGAACAGACTGTACGCACACTGACTCTTTGTGTGTGTGCGATAGGCTCGCGTAAACAACTGCACAGTTTTGCCTTCTTTCCGATAAGACTTACGGGTTTGTAACCTCGTACAATGGAGCGACACCGGCAATGCGATATGACCGACATGCGACACGATATTGTCTCTGAATGTCTACAGGCCACAATGTGACAAAATTTGACATCGGAGCGAGAGTTCGAGCGAAGGGATACACATTGTTTCGTTTTATATATTCATACAACTCAGGTAATTTCATATTTGTTCCAAAAATAAATCGATTTCCCTGGAGGTTACTGCAATCTTAACAATAATATAGATAAACCAATTCTGCGGGTTGCGTCATACCGCGTGGTCAAAGCTTATGCCAGTTTAGCTTTCGTCTGCGGGATTTTGTCGAGTTTGTGCTGAATGTCTATCGACTAATCGTGTTGTCGCTCAAGTAGTGTCTTCATTGTGTATTGTGAATAACATCTGGTGTGAGCGGCTATTCAGTGTTGCTCTGATGTGTTAATTTCAGCGTAAATTACGATTTATATAACATATTATTTTAACATTTGGCTATGACGGTTCAAGCTATCAACCAAAGGCTCTCAAGGTCAAGCTGCCTCGCGCGATTGTTGTGAACATGTGACAGTCACAAGAGCGGCAGAACCAAAATAAATTTTCCAGATTATTCGAGAAGTGTCCGGTAGCCGGCATACTTGTAGAAGTTCGAGAAAGAGTTACGTCAGCCTTGCTATATATGGAGGCGAAGCAACGAGGTGAAGGAGTTACAGATAGGAATCAGTCTGTTCTTAGTGGGTCTGTGTGTGTGTGTGTGTGTTTGTTTGTGTGTTTGTGTGTTTGTCTGTTGTCTGTCTATCTGTCTGTCTGTCAACTGCGTGTGTCGTTGCGTCGTGAAGGAAGGTAGCGTAACAGTTATGAGTGATGAGTGGTTGTATCGTCAGAGAGACAGAGAAAAGAAGAAAGACAGAATGGAATGAGTCAAGGCTATGAGAGGGAGGAGGTTATGAGTTGTAATATCACGAAAGACTAAATATTGCGTTAACGTCAGTAAAGCAAAACTGAGTATTTTTTCATTCAATTGGAGGAAAATAAATTGAGAAAAAATACTTCACCGGACCTTTGTCATTTTTTTCACAGTATTATAAATGGCATAACAGCTAACTCGCTCACGTTTCATGGGTAAAAGACTCCCATCTTTTGGTACAAGAGGAATGGATTAGGCGTACAAACAACTGTATAAAGCCAAAATGAAGCCATTAGAAAATTTAGAAATATTCTGAATGTATTACTTAATGTTGCAGGGTCTTGCGTTCAGAGTCCATAATGAAAATTACGATGTAGTCAACTGGGAAATATCGTCATTGTTGGGCACTCGAGAAGATTTGAACACTAAATTCATATCTTCAATACAGAACTTTTATAGAAGTAACTAACTTGTTCATGAAGAGAAATCAAAGAATCATACTAAAGTACGAAAAATTCAAGTAACATTAGGTTTTATAAAACCGAATGTAACGGTTCTATTAATTCTAACGGAAAAAAATAATTATTTTTAACGACGCTGTCAATTGCCAAGATCATACTAGCGTCACAGGTGTATCGGAATTTTGCACTGAAACAGTTCTTTTACATAACAGTAAATATGCTGTAATAAGGGTGTCGCTTTAAGCACACTTAAGGGACCCTAGGGCTGAAATTTCAATTTTCAATATTTTATACATATTAAATCAATACTTTGAACACTTAATGGTGTAAGCACACAAAGTTCCAGCCCAATCTGTTTTATAGTTTTGACGAAATTAATCATCCAATTTATTGATAATGTGAAAAGACCTTCATATTCAAATTACTCCATGTGCATTAAAAACTAAAATCTCACAACAGTTTTATCATTTTGTAAACTCTAATTCCCCAACAAATACCCTCAATCTCTGGCACGAATAAAAATAATTAATTTTAAAGAATTTAACTTCTTTGCTTTCAGATTAATGAAAATGGGTATTTAAAAACTTTTTGTGTATTTTATATTTTCAAATTTAAACAAGCGTTCAAATTTTGAAACCGAAGACTGAAGATACAGTCACATAAATGGAGCACATACTGGAAAAACTCTAGAAGCATAGCACACAATTTAATGCGCATGGAGCAGATAGTGTATTAAAAAATATAATGCCGAGAAAAAAAAACAAATTTTCTACACACATGCATTTTGACCATGAGTCAGATTACCTGATTGACCTAAAAGTATCCTGCTGTATACTTCACACCTTCACTATTTTGTCCAGCAGTCGCTCTCATCAGAGTCAAAGCTTAGCCAGGGCTGACGAACACTGCTCAGCAGGTGTGAATACACTCCACTACTTCCCTTCCCTTCCCTTCCCTTCCCTTCCCTTCGTGACTACGAAAGCGGAAAAGCGGGCAAAACAAAGCGAAAACCGGTTCTAGCTAAAGCGTGTTACTGTAGCTATGGAGGTGGTGGTTCCTCTCTTTGCACTTGCGGAGTAACAGCCCTGGCTTAGCTAATTCTTCCCGCTGATTTTGGTTGTTTTAGAGCCCTTTTAGGCCCATATAATGTTCGCATACTGCCAAAAATTTAAGCACAATATGCGAATTTAAATGTAGCGCACTTGGCATCTAAAGCTTGCATCTAGAAGTTTAAGGACGGTGGAAAACAAAGCTTCACTGCAAAACGATCACTGAAGGTTTGAGGAACATTTATGTACATAAACTTTAAATAGCAAATTTAATAATTCTGCAGTCATCCAGTCGCAGGATCGCTTAAAGGCCACTGGTCTGGGTCGTATTGGAACCCGTGATCTTAGATCAGTATGACAGCGCCTAATCAACTGAGCCACCCGGGATGACATTAGTCCTATCAGATGATGATGATTATGATGATGATGATGATGGCGACGACAATAATGATAATGACTGCGTGAAAAAAGGGTTACTTAACTTCTAAACTCACGTCCAGCTATTACCTAATAACCTTATATGTTCCACAACAGGACCATACGGAGAGAAATAATTTATAGCATCCAGCTGTAAACTGATCACTCGCTGCACGAGTCGAAATAAATGGCTATGAAGCTCATTAATGATTCCAGGCTTTACAGATTCCGGAATATCACATAGGTCGTTAACTCCCTACTCAAATTGCGGAGCAATTAGATGGTGGTTCCACGTAATTATGTAGTAGTGAAAAGATGATGTGTTCACAGATAGGGAGAGCAATATGGTAAGCTTATGGATAACTGAACATGACGTGCTATATGATACCTTTGATATGATGGATTTTATTGTATGCCCCTGCCTCCAATATATATTTTCACATTCTATTGGAAACGTCTTGTATACATCACTGGCTCCTTTCACATTTAAGTACCTCTCAGTGTTACTTAAATGGCCAGTATCCTGTAAGGGGATTTGAGGAATTTGCATGATAACTGGTTTTTCTCAAGTACTATATCTTATCATCAAAATGTTCCATAGTTCTCTACTAATCCTTTGAGTCTATTAGCATGCATTCTTAAACATTCAGCAAAGCAATAAAAGGCATAATATTTTATTGTTTATTTAGGAACTTCTACAATGTTGTAGGTTTCTTACACCAAACGAAAAAACAATTTATACATAGTAACAATACAAGATTAGTACATAGGATTTACACTACTTTATCATCGGTATCCATTGCCCCTATCCAACACATCTGTTTCCTTAGTCCCTTCACCTCCATACATCTGCTTACTCCATTTATCCTGTTTCCATTTAGTCTTCCTTTCCTCCTGGTGTCCATCTCATCACTTCTTTTGGCACTCTTCCATTTTTCATTCGGGTTACATGCCCAAACCACTGCAGTCTTTTTTCATTTATCACTTCGATTACATCGTTTTCCATATCAATTAAGCATCGTATTTTTCATTTTTTATTCTCTCTCTTCTTCACTTCCTAGCCGATCTTCTAAAGAGGTCTAGTTCAACAGTTCTCAATTTTCCTGTATTCTGTTTATTGTCCAAGTTTCCGCCGCATAAAGCATCATAGTCTCAACTATTGATTTATAAATTTATATCCTTGTTTTAGTTAAAATATTACTGCTCCATAATAATGAGCTTAGCATTCCAATAGCTCGTTTTCCTTGGCATATTTGTCTATTTCTTATTTTGATGATCCATCCACCTGTAATATTGAGCCAAAATATTTAAAATTTTTATCCGTAGCATCATTTTTCTGTACTTAAATATTTCCATAATTCGGTCGTTATTTTCGAAAACGTATTCCAAATTATTGTTTAAAATAAGAATGACTTGCATTATAATATAATATTGGGAAACCAGAAATACATCAAATGTGACATAAAGCGTTGAAATTAGATCGTTATATTTCAAATTATATTTTTTTTCAGAACTTACATTACGGAACGCTCATACCAATAAATTCAGCTTTTTTAAGTAATATCTTGAAAAATTTAAACGCTATTGATGCACACAAGATGTTGTAGTACAGAAACTTCAGATAAATATTTCATTGATGTCTTAGAAATTTAGCATTTTACTGAAATATCAATGTGTTGAATAGCTAAAATAACCATGATGGTAACTAACCACTGGATTCTTCTACTGAAGGGTAGCGGGATAGAATTTACAGAATTCCAAATACATTTTGGATACCTACTATAATGATAGGATCTTTGTACTAGAACGCAAAGCCGTATTTGTAAACAAGAAATTTCAAACACTTTATTTTGCTGCAGTTAGATTGAAGTCTTTTTAGGTATTAGGTCCCGACAAAGTCTTTAATTCAATCGCCTTAGAACACTGGACTTAGGTAGATGCTATAGAGCGAGGTTTGAAATAAAATAAACCCGGGAACGAGCCAGGAAACTTAAACGGCTATCACTGCTTAATAATAATCATCCTAAACACTGAACGAAAACCGGGAATCCATTTGGCAGATTGAGGCAACTGTGATTATGTATTTTTTTACAACAAGATGACAATTTTATGGCTACATCTTAAGCATACTAATGTTGCATTATACAAAGGGAATCGATCTTACACATTATTTTATCCTAACAAGGATTAACTTTTCTCATTTATGTTTTCGTTTCCAGTGTATGCTGATACTGCAAGGCTTTCGAGATGTCCTTTGTTAAACACCCCAGTGGAAAAGGAGGCTGCGTTATACGTATTTCATTACATGCGAAGAAAGTGAAGTGAAAGAGGAACATTGGAACTTGTTTACGTTAGTGAAATAGTGGTGTGAACTAAGTGAAGACTTAGGGAAAATGGAGTTAAATTTTGTTCATCAGCAGACGGTCCCTAACAGGAATGCAGAGTCAGTAATTTAGTAAACAATTCCATGTATACAGTGATATCTGAAGTACGATTTGTGCTTCTATTTGCGCCTACGATAGTAGTGCCAAACCTTGGAATGAGTATTCACGCTAGATTAAAGCAAAGAACTCGTTCATAAGAGACGGAACTTAAATGTTATTTTCAGTTCATTCAATTCAGTTCAGTATATTTAGCTTATAAAACTTAAACGATGCTTTCAACTACTAGTTTTTCTCCCACTGATCATCATACTTTTCTATACTTTTCAAAAAGCTTGCTATCTGTTTCAGTCAAAAGTGATATACCCTCGAGCGTTTTATTGTGCAATTACTGTAAAGATAAGTCACCTGTTACATTTATTTAAGTATTCGTTTTACCTTGGTTCAAGATATGTTATGGGATCACACATGTATGGGGCAAACAAACTACACTGTGGCGCAATAAAATTTAAAAGGCGTCCACTTTAAGAACCTCTTCAGATATGTTTGTTTCAATTATCCTACAAATATCTGTTACATATAGAACTGTCACTCTGATCCCCATTGTTTTGCAACCACAATATTCTAATAGACTTCACAGCACTCATAGGCCAGGGTTTATCTGTTTCTACACCACTTTTTCATTGCTTCCGACATAACACTAGTGACTCGTTTGATTTCACAACTGAAAGTAAGTGAAATTAGCAGAGAGTAAACATAGGGTGAATAACATTTGAGGTAAATTGGCAATGTAACCAGCAGAATAATGTTTGCGCGAAAGTTTACAAAATTCGGGTTACACTACGTGGAATGTCTCTCCTCTCCGCTTCAGTCCCTTAAGACCACGAGCTGGTGAGGATGTAACATTTTAGTGTCCTTTGTAGGCACAATGTTTATGTGCACCCTCTCCAAATATGTGTTTTCGCCCACGTGTATAGCTCTAAGATAACTACGGCGTGTTGCGTGCTATAAGTGTTAAATAAAAGACCAGAACCTATACACCTACTTCAATAACCAAATTTTAAAACCAATATAAAGGTAAAAAACTGTATCTGATGCCAGCAAACTCGTTGCTCTTAACTCTATAACTGAAACGCTCATCTGTCAGGAGGCCACGTTCAATGTGAAGAACTAACAGATATCTTCTCAGACAAAACAGATTTATGTACTACCAAACATTCACATAATTTCTGCATCAACTTTGGGCAATTCTGGGTTTGTTTGTTGATCAAGAGTAGATAATAAGCGACAATATCTTTATATACGTTTTTTAGATCTGAATCACTGCGTAAATCAGTAAGTTGTAGTTGATGTCAGACTGCATCCAGTATGTTGCAATGCTCATTAACTTATGTGGTTAGTTAAGAGACTGCAAATATGGAAGTGACTTCGCTTTTTCCATGGTATGCGCGTGGTACACCCCGGATTAGCACTATACCAAGCAGAGCAAGCAGGTACTGCTGTTAGGGACACCGTAGGCCTTCTAAGGTCCAAAGAACGCGCTTGCACTGCACTAGATGGAAGATAGAGTAGCCTTCTGACAACTGCTGCAGTACTAGTGCCAAAACATTTCAATAAAGAGGCAACACAAGGTAAATAATGCACCTTTGGATTTAGTTCCGCAATGTAAGTCTGTAAACGTATGACACCTTTTATAAAGTATAATTGAACATGTGGTTAATGTGGTTTTGTGTTTAATCGAAATTCATAAACCTTTGGAATATTAATATTTCGGTCAGATTTACTTCCTATGTACACTACGGCTGCAGTGACCAAGCGAGGTGGCACCGCGGCAACGTGTGCGACTCCCATTCGGGAGGTCCCAGGTTCAATCGCCGTCAATCGACCGCTCTGACTTGGGGTTTTCCGTGGTTTCTCCTTATCAATAGGTGAATGCTGGGTAGATTATTGTTCTCCACGGATTGCTTTCATTTCACTTCTCATTTCTCTCCCTTGTCATCTTTCAGGTTAGGTTAGTAGCGCGGTAAGTTCCGGCAAAGGTGAACAGAAGGCTTGCGTTGTGGAACCCCTTCCCTGGCCCTCTTGAAAGTTGCTGCCCGGGATGCAAAGGTCTCCTCGTTGCCCTCTCCCTGGGTAGAGGAAAAACTTCGGTTGTGCACCAGGTGACAGTTTCTGTAACAGTTGCGGACTTCTGTGCGTCTGTGGGCTTTGCTGGCTCCGCTCTCTGATAAGCCTAAGGCCCCACTTCCCTCATCCCTTCCCCCTGGGGTGTGGTAGCCCATAAAATATACATACGGGGTCGTGGTGGGTCGAGGTGTTCCCCTTCCGTTACTACACACACCCGGTTACTATGCTATCGCTATATACAGTCCTATCAGTAGAACTTGAACTCAAACCACCAACAATTCTCGTGGAAATTGTGTCTACTCTGCGAAGTGTTTTGGGGATTTAAGCTTCCCTTTTGCGCTGTTTCTTAGCTAATTTTTGAAGTCTCGCCTCACCTAGTTTTGCGTTATGTCTTGACTTTATGTGTAGAGCCACAATTTGTAGTACCGCATCGTGTGTAGGAGTGTGAGTTATGCCGTGAGTGTGTTCGCCCAGACCGAGAGGCCAGCCATCAGCACTGAACGGAACATCCCCTTGCACACGGTAAGGTGACCAAGAATTGTGGCTTTAGTTGTGACTCTTTGAGAGTGGTACCTAACCTTGTCTCTTATGAGCTCATGACGTCACTCTGTCGCTCTACACCACCTCGTTTCTTTTCTGCATTAAGCATTTAACTCATTCAGGTAACCAAGCACCAGAGAGGCTTGTATTTGAGTCTAATGTAAGCGTCATAGCTCGGTGAATAGTAGATGGAGGCAAATCCGCCCTCTCCTCCGGCATGTAACGAAGCCAAAAATTATACTCGTATGACTTACATAAGTGAACAAAGTTGTCGCTGAACCGCTGCCATTATCAAATGACTAACCAAAACAAAAGAATCGATGTAAGGAGTGAAAGCAGACTGTTGGATTCAACCCCAAATGTCGTTTGACTATTGTTACCATACTTGAAAATGAGTTTACACTTTCCAGATTTTAAATGCAATAATAAAACGTAACGACCTAAAACCCCCATTCCTAGACTCTTACCAAAAAGGCCTATTAATAAATCTGCCTCTATATTCAGAGCCATGGGATATTTGTGTACTTAAATGTAAATTATTTGTTACATGTGCCAGGGAAAAGATAACATGTATTAGTCCTACTTTCTTCTCGTTATTCTTAAAAAGCTTTATTGATTTAACTTATGTGATGTCATATGGCAGGTTCCGAACGGGGACCTACCACCTCACCCTAGAGAAGATCTTCTGTACCTATGGCCTTAAACGGCGCCCCCGTGTGTGGGGTGAGGTGAGAGGAGATAGAGGAAGGCCGGACTTAGAAGACACTACAGCAGAGCGCAAGGGCTCTACAGTTTCAGATTTAAACTCCCCGATGGCAGCTTGTACGACAGGCTCCCCTCCCCCCTGCAGGATGGTACTTACCATTGAGAGGTCTGGGCCTTGGAGACCGATCTCGATCCGGAACATGAATATTTACATAGAGCATCCTCTTTCTCTGCCATGCAACGCCGAGACAGTTATAGCCCTGGCACAGCTCAGCTGGATGAAAGGTATATTGGAAACAGAACGGGACTGAAATAAGCAGTGAGTTGAAATGGAGGTACAGGATATTCGAGGTATGAAATTAAACTTCCCAGCATTCGCTGTATTAGAAAGATCAGTTGCGGGGATCGAACCCATGACCTCCCGAATGCGAGTCACACACGTTACCGTAGCACCACCTCTCTCAGTGTGTATTGTGGTAAACGTTTATCAAATTGGTGAAAACAAGGGGTATGTCTTAAAGATGCGATTCTGTTCTTCCCTAAAGCCAATTTAACTATTTTCTCCCTAAATACGTCATTAACTTTTCTAAGACGACAAAAAAGTGGACCCCTCTGTCATTTAGCATATTTCTATAAAGATATACGAGTATCCAATTCATCCAGTATTATAACTAAAGAATCCCGAAAAAAAAAAAAAACAAAAAAAAAAAACAATGGCGTAGATAGGAAGAGAAGGAAAAATCTTGAAATTAGTGTTGTTTTATTTGGAGAAAAGAAAAATACACAATAGTTGCGTAGAAATAGCAGCTACATATAAATTGCACTACTCACCAACCGCCACTGCTATATTTTACTTATCGTTTGGTTTCTGCTGCGCTGCCGAGTGTAACCAATGTCTGCTGACAGCTGCATTATGTAGTGCTTTTGCAATCTCCCTTAATGTCCTGATGACGTCAAATGATGAAGCCTTGGTAATCATCTATCTTGGTAACACATGTTTAATAATGGAAGCCACTAACCAATGGTGTGATTAGACGTGAGAACTGATATACAAGTGAAATGGTTTTATCTGAGGACCATGACAGTCGACTTACTTTCATACACATGTAAACCTTTATTGTGGCTGTTTTATTACCACTTAGTAGTAACTTACCCTTTAATTCAACAGTTTTCAATGAATGGTGAAAATTAGCACATACCTAATACTCGAAAACACAAGATTTTAGGGGCACCTCAATATATATCCACTTTGGTGTGTTAGTTCCCTTTTTCTCTTTATCTAATGGTTTTCCCACAAACCAATCATTTTTTTTTCTTTTTTTGCATGGCCATAACTGCACCGAAAAATATACAACGCCTGTAAATATAGACTATTCGTTTTTATTCCACGTGTTCACAGTTCCAGACCTTTTGAACTCAGCTTCGATAAAATATTCTTTACCGTGAATTCTGTCCACTCTGCGTTACACCTCCCGCTCCAAGCTCTCGAGGGAAACACGCGTATGGCTTGTTTGTGCCACGCCTACTTGGAGGTATTAGCCAACCTGAAAACATGCTACTCTTAATAAACAAAATTATATATCCGCAAATGAAGCAAATATTGAGGTAATATGTTCATTACAATGTCATCAATTACCAATACAAATATCTGACTCATTGCCCCTTAAAGCCCGTATGTGAATATCGTTAAATAACAAGCAATGTGCTTTTTCAAAGTATGTGCAGTTCTATTTGCGTACTACATAAAACATTCAAAACGTCTCGTTTATTACTGCACTGTAAAAGATGACATATAACACAGTCTTGTGACCATGTTTCTGAAAAGTTTGTCATTTACACACTTTAGATAGAGTATTTATTTAAGAAGTTTCGTTACTATTATTTCTGTCTGTAAATGTTTATCAAGGGAAGGACCATATAATTTGCATAACAATCGTAAGACACACAGGCGTGGTTTCTGTGAGAGGAATGGAGCGAGTGGCTTATGAAAGCTTTTATCATAACGTTTTCTACCGAACTAAATTTGTGTGCAAGAGCTCCAATACAATTAGATGGAAATTTGATCTACTAAGTGCGCATAACGTGTTTCAAGACAGTTGTTAGGACATGAAGATATAAAAAGATGAATTCCAAGCACTGGAGATAAACAGACCGAAAAAACGAACATCGCTTTAATACAAGCGCTTTGTTGAAAAATATTTCATGAGTACTATGCACATAAGAAAATCCCTATCTGTAAAACGAATTTGTAATATCTCAGCTCAGTGCACCGATACTGACAATTCTCCTTGACACTCAGCCAAGATATACGATATAGGACAAAGAGCATACCTTGAAGGGAGACATTTCTCACACTATGACATACGCGAGATTTACTGCGGCTATCACACCTAAGGATTAAAATAGTAGAAGGGGTTACAGACCACAAGCAGACATGCTACAGAGATGCGTGGAAGTCCTTAATAGTTCATATAGGTCACAGTCTATGATCCGTCCCAGGACTGGGGGTCCTCAGAGAGGGTGATCATGCAACCCTCTACTTAGGTACCTTCCAGTGTCCACGAGGAATACTCCTTCCTTGAAGCAAGCATCCGTGACATTTTCCGAAACCACAAAACTTAGAAACGCACCACAAACATCAGACAGAAACGAGATGAAAGGGAAATTACTGAAAGCAAATCGTGTGAATGAGAAACCAACCCAGCATTCGCCTGTAGATCAGGGAAAGCGACGACAAATCCCAGGTCAGAGTGGCTGATCGATGAGAATCGAACGCAGAACTTCTCTCACACGTTACCGCAGAGGCAACTCCCTCGGTCACAGTTAAGGAAAAGAGAACTTCTGCTAGATCCAAAGTCAGGAACATTTCCTAATTGAAGAATAATGTCAATAAAGAACTATTTCATAAATCCCATTATGCCAATGTTCCACTATTCAACTTTTCAAGTACATCCTGAGCCATCTAAAGTTGGATACAATTTTGTTGCACACAATTTATATCCTACATTTTGTATCCAACCTGCTCGTATCCAACGCGGTTGCGTTGCGTCTAATGATATGAAAACAATCAGTGTCAGTAACGTAAAAATATGGCGCACTCCGCATGCAACATGTAGTTAGCTGTTGTGTACAGACAGCACGGAAAGTAATCACCGCTGCCTTCTTGCGGACACCTCATTCCTTACCGTTTCCAGGGTACCTTATTACAGTAATTATTATTTATTTATGCCAACAAAATACTGTTGGTGCTTTAAACACACAAGTGGTGTGTGGGCAATGTTTGAGAGGTAGAATCGGAACTGAAAAATTCAACGCCACAGCTGGAATTTGAACCACAGGCTCTCCACTTACCAGGTGCCAGAACGACATTGAATTCTCCAACTGGTTCGTATCTTTCTCCCGGTAAACCACAAAGGAAGTCTCACATCAGAGACAATTACCCCAATGGCGACTTACTATTGTAAGCACTTTAGGTCCCGGGATTAACCATCTAAAGGTGATTTAATTACATGGCAATTCAATAATTTCAATTTCACCATAGCTTCATAGTGTAAGATCCTACTACATCACAACGATCACGTTTTCAAAGGCATGACATTCTCATCGGGGCAGTACTTTATTCCCACCTTGACATTTCATTGTTTTTCAAAAAGACCAACAATGTAAACTTTGAAACAATTACGCAATTCAATAGCAGCAACAGTGATTGACAATAACTATTAACTGCCTGCCCTCAATCCAATAATTAAAAGAAGGACTTGGGTAAACCACGACGTGGGTTTAGAAATATTCTACTCTCCTAATGTGCTTAATCATTTTTTCAATGGCTATACAGCTTCTATCTTAATGATTTTTCCTCCTTAACCAACTCCAACATGTGCAGAAAAATGTGGTGTTCCCTACCATGAATATTGCTTACTTCTTCCTGTGGTCACTATTATTATTTTTTCTTTTGGTATCTAGTGGTGAACCAAATAGGGGTAACCGGGCGTTTCATATCGTAATGTGCATAAGAAACACATGGACCAGCTTTGCTGCAATGCATAAGCATCTTGGATGTGGCCCTCTTTGCTTCTGAAGTGGCCAGAATTGCTATGACGTGCCATAGATAAGATTACTATGAAATTTAGTGAAGTTTATGAAGTCCTCATATCCCAGGACGACACAGTGCCATGAATTGTAATATTCAACTGTTAGCAGAAAATGTAAATTATTCGGAGTTAGCCGGTTTTGCCATTTAATGCAATTCCAAGCCGTTGGAAGAAACTGACGGATTACAATTTGATGAGCATTTTCCTAACACCGTTGTTATATCCTTAGACAAAATTTGCTCTTAGTAATGCCTAGAATAATTATTACTCTTCAGCGAAGTTTTGCTCCAAAAGGATGCCTGAACCTTGTCTGTAAGCATGAGATCTCATACAAATTCATGTGTTCACCCCCTCCATTATGTGCCAGGTGCAGCGCACTTTCCCAAGGAAGGAACGCTTGCTGTTCCTCGTATCAGGAGCCATACACCTTTCATTAGTGAACCTAAGTACCTTTCAGTGTTCTAAAACTATAAAACTAGGTATCAGCCTGAAAGAGCCAATATTGTGCACTATAAGATATGGGCAGGTAGCATTCTTGAAAGAGGGGCTAACGGTCAAGGGGATAAAGAGAAGGAAGTTATAATATTATGCTTCTTATTATTCCACAAGTATGCTTTTTTCGATCTTTCTTTCTTCCTTTGTCATATGATTTAATGTCCACTCTTACTACAGAGGGAACCATAGACGGTGCACATTGGTGACACATGCAATAAAATAACATTTGGGAAACGTAATTCTGAAAGGAATTTTCCAGGCCCAAGTTTAGGATACCTGCCCGGTATTTGACAGTTAGGAATACTGAGGAAAATCTATCAGTAATTTGTACCGTGGACCTCCCGAATGCGAACCTCACACATAACCGAAGAGCCATTTTCTCGGTCTATTGCATAGATGGGAAGAACTGACACAATGTGTCACTTCCCCTACATCGTAGTTTTAACCCCGCCCAGGCACATATGTTTAGCAGATTAAGGGACTCTGTGACTGAAATTTTAATTTTCGATATCTTTATAGGTATGGAATGAATACTTTGCATTGTTAAGGGTGTTTATGTTACAAAATACCACATAAAGTTCAAGCATAGTCTGTTTTATAGTTTTGAAGGAACTAATTAATCACTTTATTCGCAATGCAAAAATACCTTAGTATTCAAAATATTTCATGCGCATCAAAAACTAAAGTATCATATCACAACAGTTTTATTACTTTATACGCTCTTATTGCCCAACAAATACCATCAATCTCTGCTAGTTAGGAAAAATAATTCCTATTGAAGTATTTGTTTTTCTTTAATGGCCATTCAAAATATTTTAACTTTTTTCTGTGCATTGAATTTTTAAAGCAAAAAGGTTTTCAGATTTTGAAACCAAAGCCTGAAGTTGAAGTGACATACATGAAGCGGATGCTGGAAAAATTCTAGAAGCATGGTGCAAAATTTAATGCTCATGAAGCTCATAGTGTATTAAAAATGTAAAGTCAAATAAAAACAATTTCTCTACACATGTGCATCAGATTACTTGTTTGTCACAAATTACCTTTTTGTCTAATAGTCTTTCTCCTCAGATTCACAGCTTAACCACTGCTTTCCGCTGATTTTGTTTGGTTTTGAGCCCTTTCAGCCTCCATATTCTGTTCCAATATTGCCGAAAATTTAAGCAGAAAGGGGACGTTTAAGTGTAGCACACAAGGCATTTAAAGCTTGCGTTAGACCTTTAAAATGGCGGAATCTAAACAATTTCACTGCTAACCGATGTCTAAAGGTTTGGGGAACATTTACATAAAATCGTCAATTTGATAATTTTTCTGCCACTTGTCAGATCCGGGGTCCCTTAAGTGCATTGTAAAAATGTTATTACTGATACAGTGTTTTGATTGGCAGGATGTGTTGCAACAATTAATTAGTTTGCCTTGTTTTCTTTCGTCTGTTTATCAATAGCTTTATGTGAAATCAGACTAACAATTGCATTTTTACGACTGCTTTTGGCTACTTAGATAGGTCACTGTGAGCGAGCGTGATGGCTCAAGCTGTAACGTCTGTGGCCTGCATTCGGGAGATCGCGGGTTCGATCCCCTTTGCCGACCTTAGTGACCAACGGTTTGTCTTTTTCGGATGTTTCTCTGGGTCGCCAGACGAATCCTGGGAAGCATTTCCATATCCTCCCAACTTACTGTCGCCCCATTTCGTTACATCAATTATTTGATCTCACCCTTTATCTTGTTTCGTTTCCTTCAGGATTGGAAGCGTCGCCGAGCGTCCCGGCAGCAACATGATGGGGGAAAAACGCGCTCTGGAACTCTCTTCCCCTAATTGGACGCCGAGTCACTGGTTTCCAGGTATCCCATGGGATGGTATAAGCCCGAGGGAGAGAATGAAGCAAAGTCTGCCTCCGCCGGGATACTTCTAACTGAGAAAATGTAGGGAACCTGCCATTTGCTGCGTCGTGGCAACGTTCCGGCCGCCCTTAGGATCCATTCGCCTTATCCATCCTCCCGGAGGGTGCCCCGTCAGGGTATAGGCACACAGGATTGCCTTTCAATCGAGGTGCTAAGTTCCCTCCGCAAGTAGTCATTGAGTCATTGGTCACTGTGTCCCTCTGGTATTCTCCAAAAACGTAGTGTTTGTGGACAAATTACTTGTATAAATACTGTTCCTTGTTTCTCCAATCCTTCTACTTTATCTGCCTTAGTGGAGAATAAGATTTTAAATTTTACAACTGCTCATATAAACGCCATTTTTCTCTGTTCCAAGTGTCTTTCCTTTTCTTTGCCTTCAGCTTCTTCTGTATTTCATTCATTTTGACATTATTTCCCCTTCTGAGCATTTCCGGTTTCATTTAATCTTGAGTAATTACGTAATACCTATCATCGTTAGCAATTTAATTTGTTCCACATTCCACTAAAGCTGTTATATATTTCCTTTTAAATCCTTTGAGACCTCTTCATAATCTGAACCAACATACCAAGCATTCCAAGATTGTTGTTACCGCTCTTTGTACGACTGCACACAAAGCTAGGAAATAACTGCGTACACAGCAATGAGAAAAAGTATCAGAACTGTGTCTCTGAAGAGTGCAAAATGCCTCGGATTCCATTTTGCAGGGCTCTTCTGTACAAGCACAGAGCGTTAATAATATGCAGTGCACTCACGTCAGATGTTGGTTGAATTGTTTTGTAATTAATGCATTAAGGTTAAAGGTTAGCCGTAGGGCCGAAACCTACACACATAACTCAGATGGGAGCTCCAGAACTGTAATAATTTTAATTCTGAATAAGTAATTTACCAGAAACGATGTCCAAGGGAAGAATGCACACTTTACGTCACTAACTTTAAGCCCTATGCCTTAGACTAAATGTCGTAAACATTCCTCTGCAACAATATGCATTCAGCTCTTTTTTGTGGGGGAGGGGATTCTTTTATTTAAACCTGTGGGTGATCTGTGATTTTGCTTGTGTGTTTTAAAATTAATTAATCACAATTAAAGCTCCAATAACGAATTTGGTAATACGGACTGTATTAGGATTCATCACACAGGCGCTCGTGCAAAACAATTTAAAAAGAAAGAAAGAAAGAAAGAAAGAAAGAAAGAAAGAAAGAAAGAAAGAAAGAAAGAAAGAAAGAAAGAGAGAAGGAGAGAGGGAGAGAAGGAGAGAGGGAGAGAGGGAGAGAAGGAGAGAAGGCGAGAAGGAGAGGAGAGAAGGAGAGAAGGAGAGAAGGAGAAAAGGAGAGAAGGAGAGAAGAGAAAGTGCAGTATTGAGCTGACGGTGATATCGTGTGGTTGAGTTATAATCAGTGTTCTATTATTTTGTCCTGTACTTAGTCACAAAGTGTATTATGGTCCAGTATTTGTTTTCTGCAGCACAGCGTGCTGCGTGATTCGTATGCGTTAACTAAGCTCGCCAAGTGAAACTCCAATTTGCAGAAATATCTCCAGGTGTATAAGATCCAGGCTACAATGCAACAATGCATGAACTTTACAATAAATTTTAGGCCGCAGAAGGTGTTCAGGCTCAGGAATCTAAACGACGAAATACGCTTCTTACCGTATTCTTCCCCCAAAGATCACTTAGGCGTCTTTCACAGCAGGCAGGCATCTCCTATTGCTATGTGCAAAGAGCTACCTAATTGCTGAAGTTAAAACCATATAAAATATCAGTGGCACATGCTTTTCAACCAGGTGATCCTATAATCAGGCGCACATTTTGTGAGTGAACACTCAATGGTGTATTCAATGGTGAAATTGACCCACATTTAATACTTTTTATGGACGAGGCTTGTTTCCACATTCATGGGTATGCGTGTACACAAAATAATCGTTATTGGAGCTCTGAGAAACCCAATATTGTTCATTAAATAGCCCTTCATGACGAAAATATTGGTGTATGGTGCGCCATTAGCGGAGAAAGAGTTTTAGGCCCAATTTTTCTTGGGTCAACAGTTGACGCTCGTACACCGTGAATCAAGTTTTGGCCCCTTTCTTAGAGTTAACCGACAGGGAGCGGTGTTTTTTTTTTTTTTTTTTTTTTTTTTTTTTTTTTTTTTTTTTTTTCCAGCAAGACTCTGCAACATCTCATACAGCCAATCTTTCGATGAGAACCGTTGAAGGGGTGTTTCAGGACAGCATTATTAGGAGAGATTTGTGGGCTCTTCAGTCCCCCGACCTAACCCTCTGCGATTTCTATCTTTGGGGTAGCTTAAAGCATAAAGTGTACAAGTCAAGCTCACACACCCTGAAATAATTAAAAAAATATCTGCCAGGAAATTCTGAGCATTTCTCAATGTGAACAACGGCGAGCGACGGATAGTTTCCGAAAAAAGGTGCCAAAGGTATATGGACAAAGGCGGTGGACAGTTTCAGCATCTCCTTTCATAAAGTTGGTAAGTAAGTAAAGTCTTCAAAAGTAATTTAGAAAATGTTGTATGGTTTCATCCGCGCTGTTCTACGACAGCAGCAGTTGGTGATGAGCGCCGAGGACGCGTACCGGCAAACCACAGCGCAACCGGTTCACAGTCCTTTGGATGACCCGTTCTAAAGGCCGTTATTTTTCAAAAAAACAATATACATGGCTCACGTACTTAATGACCATCCCTTCTGTGTTAGAAACTGACACAACGGTTTGAAACTCGCCTATTATCCCATTTATTTTGTTTATTTCTGAAAAGTCACAAATAAAATCTTACTAAGGTTTGAATGAGACATTTCCAGTTTCCGTCAACTCAATTGAGGAATGATTAACATAATATAAATGTAATTAATTATAGTAGAGTGGTATTCATATGGAACACACGCTCATTAGGTTTGCCTACATGTCTTCCGCTCATATAAACAATAAAATTGTGTTCGGATAACTAATATAGAAGCTATGATATTAGGTCTGAACTACCTGAACTATCAACTGTCGTATCCACGGAACGTGTTGCGACAAAGTTACAAAATTAGTCCGGTTACTTTTCCATCACAACAATTCTTTTAGTGTCTTTCTTCGCCTTATCTGTCTCTAATACATTAACTACAACGATGCAATCACTCGACGCTCGTGGAATCTTCTTTGCGATGACTGGCATGACTTTCACAACACACACAAAGCTGTCTCGCACTCACTGAAGCACTGATCAGCTCATGTCGGTAACTGTAACTCTTCGCTCTGTTGCTGTCAAGTCTGCTTATGTAGAGCGCATGACTTCATACGGACCTTTCAAGAACTCCTTCAAACACGCCGGCGGTGACGTAATCAAATCTTTCTCGAAGGCTCCGGAGAAAACCACTTTTGTGTAACCACTTTGATTGTTGTTAGCCTCGTACACAAATGTGAGAGGTAGCCTGACTTTGAACGTTTCTGCCCGCTCGCCGGCCCTGCATGTGGTGTGAAGTCGCTTGGTCCGGTCCGTCCTTTGTGGTGCGCCGAGCCCGGCATCACAGTATTCTTGAAACACTATTACAGCCTACCATAAGGAAGTTAGCTGAAGGTTTTCTACGAAAGAAAAAAGTTTCTGTATCAATGCATTTTCAGATCTCTACATTAAAGTAGCTTATGTTTTCTGTAATTCTTCGTAACTGTCCAAAGATTAATAATGACCACAGATTAGACATAGGAAGTAAGTAAGTGATATGCAGCAACAAGGTAACGAATCTTTTTGCGAAGTTTCCATCTTAAGTGTAATCTGCCACATGCTTGTAACAGTGCCTAAGGGTCGTTGATTCACGTTTTGTTACAAGCAGAAGGCGGATAAGCAATATCTGCTAACCTAGGTTATTCTATCACCACCTTAGTAAAATACTAGTTCACAAACACAGCGATGGTGGGCTCCTGAGAGGAGAGGGATTGTGTGCAGGCTTGCTAAGGTCACAGAACTCATGTGACAGCGCTCGGAAAAAAAAAAAAAAAGCCTTATGGCAACTGTGCTGCACCATGTCAAGAGGTACGTAAAACCATAATGCATTTGTTCTTCGGTTGAGAGGCAGTGTTTTACATCATTATCCACCCAGGGCCTCTGTTTTACATTTCAATTTATTTCACTAAGCACTACAAAACATGTGCATAACTAAGAAACACTATGCAGAAGCTTCCTCAGATCGATCGTCCGGCTTGGGAGCACCAGTTTGGGTGTCCCTTAACATAAGAACAGAAATTAATATATATTGTGACATATTTTATGTACTCTTAGAGAAGTTCGGAATATTCTCAGATTTGGATGCTCTCAAATCTAAACTTGATCTCTTTTTCTTGCCCTTTTCTGTTGATTTCAAGAACGTTCTACTTGAGTTTCAGCTCGAACTTACTAATCTATGCTGTGATCTGGATCTGAAAAGGGCAGATAGTGTTAAAAATAGAGTAAGTTTTTATCGAGCCCTTGTTCCGTTGATATTGTAATTCACATTAACACCTTATGATCACAAGGTTTAAGTAAATAAATACTTTTAAGACAAACAAAGAGATACATAGTAATAAAAAGAGAGCACTTTGCTTTCCTTTCGAACTTTGTACACCCACGTTTTGCTTTGTTTTGCTTAACACCGCCGCTACCTGTGTGTATACCACAGTCTGTCTCGGAGCGCTTCATGCCCGCAAGTACCGCCAAGGTTACGAAATTGCGCTTGGGTTGACATCAGAGCTATAAGATATAACGTCAATTCAGAAGGTGTATAGAAAAGGGTGTAAACAATGAAAGGGACACCACAGTCTGCATTATTTGTTCAATTGGTGGTGGTGATGGGGGTGGTGGTGGTGGCGGCAGTGGCAGTGGCGGCGGCGGCGGTGGTGGTATGATGGCGGTAGTGGGGCAGTGGCGGCGGCGGTGGTGGTGGCGATGGCGGTGACGGTGGCGGTGGCGGTGGCGGTGGCGGGGCGGTGACGGTGGCGGTGGCGGGGCGGTGGCGGTGGCGGGGCGGTGGCGGTGACGGTGGCGGCGGTGGCGGTGACGGTGGCGGAGGCGGTGGCGGTGGCGGTGGCGGTGGCGGTGGCGGTGGCGGTGGTGGCGGCGGCGGTGGCGGCGGTGGCGGTGACGGTGGCGGCGGTGGCGGTGACGGTGGCGGAGGTGGTGGCGGTGGCGGTGGCGGTGGCGGTGGCGGTGGCGGTGGCGGTGGCGGTGGCGGTGGCGGTGGCGGTGGCGGTGGTGCTGGTGCTAGTGCTGGTGGTGGTGATGATATTAATGTTGATGATACTAATCATAATACCCTGGCGGATATTTTGTTCTAATTCTTCCAGGACGAGTGAGTTTGTCTTGTGCACTTTATGCTTTAAGTTACCCCGGAGGCAGAAATCGCTGGGAGTTAGGTCGGGGGACCGAGGGGCACTAATCCCTACCAATAATTCTGTCCTGAATCACACTTTCAATTGTTTTCGTCCAAAGACTGGCCGTATCAGCTGTTTCAGAGTCTTGTTGAAAGAAGGCAAAATCTCGTTCCTTCTCCAAAAATGGGGGACAAAATTGTATTCACGTATGTGCGGACGTCAACTGTTGACTCGCAAAAAGTTTGCCCCATAACTCAGAACCTAATACTGCTCATGAAGTAACCCTTCTTGACGAAAAAATGTGATATATGGTGCGCCATTAGAGGAGAAAGTTTTCTGAGAGTTCCAATAAGAGACTTCTATCCCTGGGGTAACTAACAACATAAAGTGTAGAAGACAAACGCACATACCCTGGAAAATTGAAGCAAAATACCCGCCAGGAAATTGCTAGCATTTCTCAATGTGAACTACGGCGAGTGATGGATAGTTTCTTACAGATGTGCCAAAAATGTGTGTATGGAACATGGTGACCAGTCTCAGCATCTTCATTCATAAAGCTGTTAAGTAAAGCTTTTAGAGGTACCTTTAAAATGTTATATGGTTTCATTCGCGCCTTTCTATGACAGAGACTGACGGTAACGCGCGCCGAGGATTCCAAAAGGCCAAACACTGCGCAGACAGTTCGAAGGTTTTTTGCTCTCTCGGTAGATTACATAGAAACCTTCTCACTTTTTTAACCTGCAACAATGTTCTTCAGATTCTTCATATGTATTTTATACAAATTATTTTTCCATCTTAGAACGTGCAGGTCAAATTGAAGTTCTCAGAATAAAGGGAAGCGAAGGAAAAGGAAATACAGAAAATAAACTAAGTACTGGCATACAGCTGTTAGAGAATGTTCGTGCAGAAGCTCTTCTCTGTTTACTTCCTTCCTTGTTGAGTCTATGCACGCCACTAATAACAGTTTTCCGATAGTTAATGCTTTATCATTAAAACTTGGTTACGCAATTTTCAAAACTTCCTTTTGCAAGGGAAAGACGTTGGGATGCTCGCTTCTTTCAAGTAATGCCGCCCTTTCAGAGCCCCACAAAGGATACATCTATGAACTACCTGACTTCCACCCAGCTATTTTATATGCAGCTCAAGATTCGAGGAAAGTCTTAACGAAATACCTAAGTAAGTCCTTCAGAAAGTAAGGAATTCTTCGAATGATTTTAGTGAGGTTTTCACTGTAACAGTTTTAGTTGTGCATGAAAGAGCTTTTGGAGCTTTCACCATGATTGAGTTTAAAGGATACTGTAACAAAATGACATCACTTTCATTGTCTATCATACGCTAACTACGACGTCCTCAGCGTTTGTCAATATTTGTGCGACACATACACCCACAGCTGGCTCACACTCACCGACTTACAACCGTAGCTCTAACTATAAAGTAAACTAGATGACTAACAAACTGAGTGACTTGTGTATGTAACCATAAACTCACCCTTCTTGGCTGTTTGTATACTGAGGATGTCGGCACACCGACCTTTCTCGATTCTACACACACGCGCGCGCACCGAAAATGACTCAACTAGAAGTCTCGAGAACGCTCCCGAAACACCTTTTGTTTCTGCCGTTTCGACAGTTTACAGTCGCATACACATACAGTTCCACGAGGCAGCCGGCTCTGAGTGTATTTGCCTGGTCGCCGGCACGGCACGTGATGTGAAATAACTTAGCCCCGTCCGCCCATTGCTGTGCGCCGAACCTAACGTCGTAATATGTAGGAGACTAAATATCCTGAATAGGTTCTGTCAGAAAAGTGTTGCAATCCAGGATTATGTTTAAATATTCATTAGAAAAAGGTATGAGGCGTCCCCTAAAAGTAGCCACCGGTTTGAAAAAAAAAAAAAAAAAAAAAAAAAAAAGGCATAAAACATTCCTTAACCTGCTTTCTGACACAGTTTCCACCATTGTTCGGGCACTTGCCACAGCGGGGAATCAACTTGTTTATTCCCTCTTCAAAGGAAGACTTCGTGAGTGACAATTTCATGCAAAACAGTTTTTGGAATTTGTGGAAACACGTCACAAAGGATTCTTAATGTGAACCGTCTGTTTTCACAAATTGCTTCATCAGTAACAACAGAAGACCGCCCGTCATCAACATTTGATCGTGCACCACTGAATTGCCTAACCCACTTTCTCACCATTCTGTCAGTACATTTTCATCATAAATCTCTACAAGTTGACGATGAATTTCAGCTGACTTCCCTTTCCGTACAACGGAACTCACTCCACAGTCGGTGGGCTCAGAAATTGTCTCAAAACATTTTGAACTATCGTTAACAACTGTAAACACAGCGGACATAATGTCGTCAACGGACAGACAATGAATCAGAGGGATGAGTGTCCATGCATGTAACTACCACACTGTTGCGGTGGCGGTAGAACGAAATGGTACATACTTTCCAAACACGCTTCTTACTATCGCCAGTGTGAAGTTGATTATCTTAACGTAATCAATGTGAGCATCTAATTGTTATTCCAAACTTTTGAATAGACTTATAGCATAAATTATAAGTTATCCGGATAACTCAACCTGACGGAGATTCGAACTCGAGACCTCTTGAATGTGAGGCAGACACGCTACCCTCACACTACAGAGGCGGGCTAGCCAATCTTAGTAACCACTAAAGCTACACATGCAATTTTCTTACAGCACTTTTATGGAAAAGTAATACTGCTGCCATTAATCTGTTTATCTGTTTTACCACATGACTTATAATTATATGCTTCTGTTTAAATTATATAAACTTTTACAATTTCCCAATCCTATATATTTTATACCAGTCCTTAATATTCATAAAAGCTACAACTAATAGCAGATGTATTTTCATCAATACAACATAAATACAGAATGTTTAAAAAAACCGTCCGATATTGCAACAGGAGTTGGAATTGGCCAAGACCAGAATAAATGTCCTGGAAAACAAATGCCCGGAAACGAATACGTGTTGAGATATGAGCTGTTTTATAAAAATGTGAAACATGCACATTTTCGATGAATTTGGCATACACCAATGTCTTTAAATGCCCCCATAGCTAGAAATGCAATGGATTGACGTCCGGTGAACGCGGAAACCACGTTACTGGACCTCCTCGGCCAATCCATTGTCCATTTAATAATTGGTTTAAGTATTGTCGCACAATGCGTACAAAATAGTGTGGTGCCCCGTCATGCATAAATCACATGCGTCGTCCTTCTACAAGCACAATGTCCTCCAAAAGCACGGGAACTCATCGCGCAAGAATCGATGATACACAACACTTGTTAATCTGTTAGGTAAAATGTAGGGTTCTAGGAGTCTGTCACCCACAATTCCTTCTACGCATTGACGCTAAAGTGATTGTGGTGCCTCGACTCCATGACCTCTCTGGGAATTGCATCTCCTCATACATGTCTGCTGTGGTGATTTGCTATGCCATGTTTGGTGAATCCCGCCTTATCCGTAAATAAAATGCGGACTGTAAATTGCGGATCATCAGCAGTCTGGCATAGAACTAATTGACAGAACTGTGATCTCCTCAGGTGGTCTAAGAGCTTGCACACGTTGAACATGGAAAGAATACAGTAATTGTTCATGCAGATCAAATCACATAAGAGCGTGGCTGTAATTCTTCGCACATTTGTTTAAGGATGACGTTCTACCTGTTCTAACACCCACCCCTCCATTTCCGGCGTGTCAATTGTACGAGACCTACCGCGATCCGTTGTCCCGGCTGCAAATGATCCCATTTCTGCAAATCGCTTTAGTCTCAATATGTAGGTGACAGACTACTAGGACCATACATTTTACACACAAATTATCAGGTGTTGTGTATCATCGATTCCTGCGCGATGAGTTAGTCGTACTTTTGGAGGACATTGTTCATGTAGAAAGACGAAGCATGTGGTTTATGCATGACGGCGCACCATCCCATTTTCTATTCATCGTGTGATAATACTTAAACCAAGCATTTAATTGACGATGGATTGGTCAAGAAGGTCCAGTAGCATGGCCTCCTCCTTTGCCGGACCTCAATCTATTGGATTTCTGACTATTAGCACATTTAAAGATATTGATTTATGCCAGACCCATCGAAAATGTAGGGCGCTGATGACCTAGAAGTTGAGCGCCCTTAAACCAAATCCAAACCAAATCCATCGAAAATGTGGATAGGTCACATATTTTTGTAAAATGGCCCATATCTCTACAGGTATTAAATAAAACTAGAATTTTGTTTCCGGACATATGTTTACAGGAACAGTAATTCTAGTTTTGACCAATCCCAACTCCTGTTCCAAAATAGACACTCTTTAAACACCCTGTATATCCTTAGGATCTTATGATTGTGTGATAGGTTATAACATACACGCCCGTAAGTGTACAAAGTATTGCTTTTATAGCTATAAAAATGTAGAGAATTCACAATTCAGTCCCATGGTCCCTTAATTTACTTTAGGAGAACTCTTTTGATTTCATTTTTATACTGTTTATAATATACCTGGTTGAAGGTACTGTTTCGGCCACACGTTAACCGGAAATTCCAGATGAGTGAAACAAATATGACTAATACAATTGTCATTAAAGAACCGTTTCCCGAGAAAAAATACTTTGTATATAATATTTCGGGCCATCTAACTTCTTGACAAATGGACATAAATGGTTTATTATTTCACTGTCGCGCAAAATTTGTGTCAACAATGCTGTAGTGCATTTCTAGCTTAATTTGAATGAATTTAGTTACAATTTAATGTTAAAATGTCAGTTTAATTTCTGGGAGAGATTTTGCAACACTGGGTTAGCATTAAATTGAGACAAAATTTATTCAAATTGAAATAAAAAGACATTACGGAATTATTTGCACAATGTTTGCACGACAGGTAGTGAAATAATGAACCATTTATAACGCGTTGTTAATAAGCTAGAGGGTTCCAAATATTTGACACAATATTTTTTTTTTCGCCGAAGCGAATCTTTATTGACAATAATTGGAATTGACATATTTGTTACATTCATCGTGTAGAATCCCCGATTGTGCAACGTATTTATGACACTAATTCCCTCTCAATTATCGTGGGAGTCAGATATATGTGCCATGGCCATGTTTATTCTCAGGCGTTTCGACTTGTATATCGGCATAACAAAATGCAAACTTAGATGGAATCCATTGTAAATTATAGCATCAGAGTAGGCAAGAATAACGTTTGAGTTTAACCTCAATTTTTGTTTAACTCTAGTATTAGCATAATTTACTTTAATGGCATTGTGGAATTTTTGGTTGTAACATACAGCTGCAAGATATAAACAGTTATACACATTTTATAACATAGAGCTACGAAGATTATTTATGGGTGGCTGTAAGAATAGATATATGATGTGAAGGCGAAATGAAGCAAAAATATAATAGGGAGAAAGATAGGCAATTACCGTAATTTGAACACGTGTTGGCAGCACACACAGGCTTTACCTCTCAGCTATTTGCCCCTGCGTTGCAAAGAATCCATTTCACGTCCAATTAACAAACGAGACAATTAAAATAACCATGAATTTCTTGGTTAGGTCATTTTACGTTTAGCGAAAATACATATGGCTTACACATGGACTCAGTTCACTGGCCTTATTCGTCAACCAAATTCTAGCTGTTCCTCTTTAATGGTAACAACCAGTGAGCATGGTATCAAACACTTAGTTTATATACTAGTGACAAATGGGCTTCGAAAAACAGGGCAAGTGAAATAATCTGCTCCATAACTCCTTCATTGTCACGTAACAAGTAGAAGAAAGAAGGCAGCGATGTCCAACCGTTTCCCCCTGGAAGCACTTGCGTAGTTAGCTGCTACTCCCCAACCTACTCATTCAGTCGAACTTGCATGTAAAATGACATCAACTGTATGAAACACATTAGACACAAAAGTGAACACGGTAAACAATTCTATATGAACATCACGTTACAAATCACCCCTAGGATTTTTTGTTAGCCAACTCAAAATAATCAGAAGCTTTGCATTCTGCATTCCATATCAACCCTTGGTAGTGAATTCTTTTGGGATTCAATGTGAAATTCATTACAAATGACCATTCAGTCGAAGGGTGAATAAGCACTTTCCTGTGGCATGTAGATCGACTCACAGTCAGTATCCAGTGACGTATTTAAACAGGCGATTCCATGGCAGTTTCTGAGTTATATATTGAATTTTCTGAGAATGACCACAGAAGACCTCTTCGTTCCGGATGAGTTTTGCCTAAAGGGTAAACGTTCAGAGACAGAGCAAAGCATATTAAATAAAAAATGTCGATCTTGTTAGAACATACAATTTATGTCAAATATTTCTTTTCTCTTTCGAGTAAACCTCTTCCGAGATATTCTTTATTGTTTGAATTTGCCAATAATTATACTTTTCTCAAATAGCAATATTATATTCCTTTTTGATCTCTTGGCCTTGCAAAGAGAATGAAATTTTAAAGCCATCGCATAGCAACCAAGTCTTAAAACATTTTACTATCGCTTAAAGCCTACTGTGCTCCCATATTACCCTTGCACCTACAAGAAAATTAGCATTAAGGTAATTTCTGAGAATACTTATGTCGGTTAAAATGCAGTTGATAGAGCCAAACGTTTGCAAGAATAGTGTGTATAAGAGTGAGCACAGCTCTACATATATTTGTGGACAGAGTTTCTCCAAATTGAACTATAGGAGCTAAAAGTCTATAACACAATATATTACGTGACGATTACTTGGTGGTTCTTCTAAGGTTACGCAGTTTGACATTGTCGCCAAATATTGATAGTCTTCTTAAACGTAAGCAGTACGAAATATATCACTAAAGAACAGAAGTTTATCATATAAGATTTAAATAAAACGCAACACATATATAATCGAATCGCCACTGCAACACAATTGAGTTTTAAAAGAGTGGCACCATCCGCTTAAAGTGGAAGGAGGTAAATCCAATATCCCCTCACTCGCATACGTTGGATATCGCTGAGCTAGGGCGTTTATAGGCACCAATTATACGCTGGACACAAGCTAAGGAATGAAATGGATAATGTTTTGGCCGCTATTGAATCGCTTGGGAAAGTATTCGTGTGAACCCCTCTTTAAACGGAGTTGTTGCTGGAGTAGGTCCTGCTCTAAGTGCAATCAATCGTTTTGTCCACCATTGCAACAACAAACACATGTTTCCTTGCAGTAACAGTTATAACTGCTGCAGTAACAATAGCAGTTACATATAGCGGTTACCAGTAACCATTAAGCTACTTGCTTTCGCGGTTATCACAATTGCAGTTACCCAAGGGCCAGGGAGTCTTTATTTTTCCAACCTTTCCATTTCTCTAATTTCTGTATAACCTCGTAACCCCTAACATGCTGACCTGTCATGCAATGTAATTCGTCCTCTGATTGATAATCAAAGGATATTGTCGGTGAATTTATTTTGATAATTCTCCCGGTCAGGTCGGTGAGACCCGTAAACCAACGACAAGTGTGGTCCTCCAGACATTCTGGGGGTTGTGAGAGAGCGATGTGACCGCCAAAACATAAAGATATGGTGTTCTCTAAAAAGTGGTTACATTTACTGTTGTTTGTTGTTGTGTTTAACGCCCGCTTTCACTACTACGGCACCGCAGGCGGTGACACTGATGATACATGGAATGAAGATGGAGCACCGGTGGAATGAGATGGCGGGGGAAACCGGAGCACCCGGAGAAAACCCGCCGCTTCGTCCACCACGAATACCACATGCGGGTCCCTGGGATCGAACCCGGGCGGCCTAGGTGGTAGGCGAGCGCGCTAACCGCTCGGCCACGGCGCCGCCTACATTTACTGCTTTATATGCCCGGCCACTTCAGTGAAAAATATTGGACAGCAAGAGGATTAATGACTTCATTGTCAGAAATCCAGCATTAGCTAATAACAACATCTGCAGTTACGTTCCTTTAATGGTTACCAGTATGGATTAGGTGTAACTACGCTCCAATATCAACAATGTCAATACAGCCTTACTTAGTCATTTTATGCAATTGCTCTCTAGCTGGATCAACATTTTTTTTTTTTACCATGGTGCCTTATGATCGCACCTGCTTCTATATTTCTGCACATATGCAGTTTGTACAGATGCGTCCGCCTCTATAGTGTGGTGGTAGCGTGTCTGCCTCACGTCCAAGACATAGCGAGTTCCAATCTCGCTTAGGGAGAGTTATTCGGATAAGGGTTCCCCCCCCCCCCCCCCCCCCCAAGATTTTCCGTTATGCTGAGAAGACGAATGGCGGTAACTTAAAGCTCCATAGACCTTGGGCTCATTTGAGTATCGTTTCTCCCATTTCATTCATTCACCGTCCGATATGACACTACGATGGAGGACGTTAAAATGTTTGTACAAATGAACTGAGTTATATGGGAACCTAACTATAAACATCACCTAATGAGGACGTAGTAAAGGAAAGTATATCATCGTTGTCAACATAAACATGACTGAAGTTAAGCATATAATAACTGTAGGGCGTTAGGTAAAACACAGTAATAACATTTTAAAGGCGATGTTGCTAGAGAAGGGAAACATTAACGCCCAAACACACATTATTCTTTCTTTGTTAGTGTTTAACGTCCGCTTTTTCTACATATGTTACAGCAGACGATGACACTGATGACGTATGGAACGAAGATGGAGCAACGGTGGAATGAGATGGCGGGAGAAACCGGAGAACCCGGACGAAACTCGCCCCTGAGCCGCTTTGTCCGTAACATGTGGTCACCTGGGATCGAACACGGACAGCTTTGGTGGGAGTTGTTGTTGTGGCTTTTTTTTTTGTGTGTGTGCTGCAGTGATTCGTTTAAGCACTAGACGAGTTAATGTCATAGATTACTGCCTCCCACCCAGTTTAAGCATTTACGGCAAAATCAACAATGCAAATTAGTATTACACTTATCTTAGTAAGGCACATAATCTCAATCCAAGAAACAAGCAAAAAACACGTAAACAAAACACAAACATCTCATTGTTTACAGTTCAGTACAGTTTTACTATTCAAAGTAAATGTTGGAACGCACGCCCATTGCGATTAACACAAAGAGTGCATCAGCGTCCCCTATTCCGCCATACTCTCGCAAAGGCACCAGCCATTTCTTTGATTTAAAAGTTTGTCGGTCTAACTTTGAATAGTTAAGTTGTGGTTAGCTTTAAACAATTACATATTTGTGTCTTGTTTATGTGTTCTGTGTTTGTTTCTTATATTAAGATTGTGTGCCTTGCTAACATAAGTGCAATACTAATTTGCGTTGTTGGTTTTGTCGTAAATACTTAAACTGGGTGGGAGGCAGTAATCTATGACATTAACTCGTCTAGCGTTTAAACGAAGCACCGCAGCAAAAAAAAAACTTTTCTTAACAAAAGTGTTTAAAATAAGGTTATCTATCAGCTCCCAAAGTTTGTAGGTCTAATTTTGGGACACTCTGTATATTTGGTGTGAGGTAGATGTATGTCTTTGTCCTTACCATTCTCCAAGTTGAAACAATCGTAGTCCCACACTTGGAGAGATTAAATGCAACTATCCAAGTATTATTAGGTTTGGGGGACATTACCATAGAAAAAAGCAGCGAAACTTGCCTCAGTTCTGAACTGAACTTTGGTGTAATGCTGTTTTACAGCTCTTTCAGCGATAAACTCTGTTCTAGAGTACATAAAATTGATGGCCTTTACCACAAACACGGAACATTCTGTCGAAACAGAGTGAAGCTTGGAATCAATGCGGTTTCCCCGTATTGGGTCTCACAAAACTTCAGCATGTTTGGACCGTACAGCAGTGGAGTATAATTGTTGCAGGGCCCCTATAGGCCTATAAAAAAATTATGTAATGGTTTCTCCTGGCACTTACCGCGGGTAAAACCCGAAACGCAATGTTACGCGCATGTGTATTTCATATTTAAGAAGGCTACAAGTAGCTAAGATGAAAGGTGAGAGTCTCCTGAAGAAGTAAAAAGGTCAAGGTCCACGCTATAGCGTAGTATTTTTACAGAATAAATAAGTCACAAATTCATTGCATGTAGCAACGGTTTGTGGTATCTAAAGTAGCACATTGCCATTGATCTCTGTATTATCACTATTTCCTGTTTCGGCTTCATATGATCCATGTACGCTTGGACTGTCGGTGGCCGCTGTACGCCCGATGGGGCACCTACGTTATTCCTTTGCGCGTTTTTTTTTCATTTCCTTTTCGATGTTGTTGTAGCCCTCGCATTCGCTCGGTACTGGACTTTTCTGGTTTTCTGATTTCCTTTTGATGCCAGCTTCCTCCGATTTGCGTTTTCTATTATTCCGTGTATATTTACGATACATATCTACCGACATCTTAAATTGTTTTGCTATTTTCAATGTTATACCAATTTATACGTATATTTCGGCATATATTTTTATTGTCTCACGTTGAGTTCTAGTAGTGCCTCCCAAGCTCTTTACAATGGCATCGAAAATAAAGTTCTAGCTAAACGTATTCTTACACTACACAAATTTATAAGTTTACACAACGCTATTCACAGCAATTAGGCGTAGGAGCTTACACTAACTCGACGATGTTACGGGCAAAACAAAAGCTGCATGGGAAATACGTAAAGAAATGCTCTATTCATTGTGAGCTCAACCGTTGTTATCGCATTATTAATCTCGTAGTTATGAGCTATTAAATTCTGACTGTTTTATTGCACAAGAAAGTTTGACCGGCTAAAACTTCAGTTGGCGAGTGAATTGACGAATAGATGCGGTCAAATCCTACGTCTGATTCATTTTTAGTTATCTTTATAGTTATAACCAACAGAAAAATCCGGCATTACCCGTGTTTTGACGGTTTCCCCTGCAAAATTTGGGCTTCCACTACACAATTTCAATAGCCTTGCGTTACTTAGGAGGCATTTAAACATACTACACAAGACAGTTAAAGGTTAACTGAAACTCTCAGGACAGTATAAACACAGAAATACTGAGAGAATGCTATGCAAAATCACTGATGAGCAACCATAAATACTAGAGTTTGTACTAATGATCTCTCGTTAATGCAGCCGAATGAACTTCCAGGATGTTGCATTCTGGCTACCTCGTCTCTACCTATAGAGAAAATATCATTGGGTAGAAGTAATAACAGTTCGTCAATATAACCTTCTTTATTCTTAGCAACCAACTTACACAATAGCTTGTAAGAAAACAGAAGAAAGTAACACAGAAGAAGGCTAACTTTGAATGTGCTATTATTCCAGGTGGATGTCAGAGTTATGAATATTACACATACTTGTTCCTTTATTATTTTGTGAAGCCATGAAACTTCAAGTATGTTGCCAATGTTCAAGCTACTACGATTATTGTTGATAAAGATATAGATGGTCTTGTGATCTTTTGTATGCATCACATGAAACTAATTTCGTGAAATGGAGCGAAAATTTGAATTTTAGGCAAGACTGAAATTTTTGCCTGCTGTTAAAGTCATGTATGACAACTCTGGTTGAAATCGATGCAACGGTGTAGAAGTCTATGTGGAACGTACACACCCACATCCACGCCCACGCACCCCCACGTTCAAGTGAACACGCGCGCGCGCGCACACACACACACACACACACACACACACACACACACACACACACACACGTTTATTTATGTCACAAAGATACCTTTCCTTACTTGTTAGCAGAACGAAATCGCATGACAGAACTCTAGCTTTAAATTTCCAAATATAAGGTAAAGTATCCAAATAAGAGAATTTAGTCTCCTAATAGGAAACACCAGTCTATCCCACCAACGACCTGCTTCTGTCTGCAGGAAATACTTGTAACATAGCCCGTTTGTTTGGATAGCACATTGTTGTTTGTGTGGTACCGGTAACATAAGTAGTTGTAAACTGAGGAGAAAACTTTGCTGCAAGACTTGAACAATTTATTGCCACATTCTCTGAAGCCGTGAAGCTCTAGGAAGGCAAGTTCTAAGCACAATTAAATTACTTGTTGGTAATATAGGACCCATAGGGGTTGTTACAAGCATCTCCAGTAATGTCTACAATAACATCTTTGAGCATGAGCAACCATGGAAATTCAGTGTGTCCTGGAACGACGTGGTCTCACATAACAGTCAATAGCTGATGATGAATGTTAATTCTGCACTGGATTATATTATGAGGACACGTGAGGGAAAAGTGTGCACAATGTGTGACATGCCATCGAAGGTCACATGAAGAATATGGCGGTGAAGAAGAGTCTTCGATATTGCTTTTTGTTCAAGGAATGGTTGCTAAGTCATTGTTTGGAGCGAGAATTATTCATTTGTTATAAAACGATACTGTTAAACAATGTCTTTGCACTTTTCCTGAGCATTAATCATCCTTTAGTGTAGTTTCTGTGTTTATTAATATAAGTAAGAAAGCTGATGATGATATCTCTTATTTGGACACCATTTTGAAACTGCTCTTTTTTCTTACTTTTCATTTCAAAGGAATTTGTGTAAACAACAGATAGGTAGTTATCAAACGTTCAGGGTATAAACTCTGCAAATAAAACACAACGCACCTTCCAGATATGAACATATTTATGCTGGTTGATCTAATAGCCAAATTTGAAAAAAAAAAAAAAAAAAAAAAAAAAAAAAGAGAGAAAGAAAAATATATCCCTTAGTACTTTACCTTACTTCTTTAGCGTATACTTGATATTATACAAATCCTAATTGGAGAAAAGAGAATATACCACGTGGCCCACTTCATCCGTCTTTGGGGTAAGTAGATAACCCTTCTTGAGTTAGAGCAGTTGCAGAACACAACGGCGCGATTCCTATAAAACGTGCGTCAGTGGAGTGAATGAACTTCATTCTGCCTGTAAGAGAAGACGAGCGGGAGAGGAATTCCCCAGGCTTCAACTATTGTGTGTAGCACGTCATAATAGACAAGAACAGTCTTGAATATTTTCCACTTCACTTATAGTGTTTACATTTTCCAAGGAAAAGCTCACTGTTGTATATGCTAACTGTCTATCACTACAGGTTCCAGATTGTAAATTGCCGCAACAAAATACATGCAAGTATAACGCACGTAATATTTCATAAGCATTTTTTGTTTCTTATTAATGTTGTATTTTATTATATATAGTTATTATTTTTGTGCGAAGTTATTATTGTTATTGTTATATTATTGTACTAAGTTGTTTATATTGTCTATATTATAATATTAATTCTATTATTATTTTATTCGTATGGTTGCTAGATTTATCGTTATTAGATTTATCGTTGTTGTTGCTGTTGGTGTTGTTGCTGTTGCTGTTATTGTTGTTGTTATTGTTATTGTTATTAATTATTACTAGTAGTAGTAGTAGTGGTGGTGGTGGTCGTGGTGGTGGTCGTGGTGGTGGTCGTGGTGGTGGTCGTGGTGGTGGTCGTGGTGGTGGTCGTGGTGGTGGTCGTGGTGGTGGTCGTGGTGGTGGTCGTGGTGGTGGTCGTGGTGGTGGTCGTGGTGGTGGTCGTGGTGGTGGTCGTGGTGGTGGTCGTGGTCGTGGTCGTGGTCGTGGTCGTGGTCGTGGTCGTGGTCGTGGTCGTGGTCGTGGTCGTGGTCGTGGTCGTGGTCGTGGTCGTGGTCGTGGTCGTGGTCGTGGTCGTGGTCGTGGTCGTGGTCGTGGTCGTGGTCGTGGTCGTGGTCGTGGTCGTCGTCGTGGTCGTCGTCGTGGTCGTCGTCGTGGTCGTCGTCGTGGTCGTCGTCGTGGTCGTCGTCGTGGTCGTCGTCGTCGTCGTCGTCGTCGTCGTCGTCGTCGTCGTCGTCGTCGTCGTCGTCGTCGTCGTCGTCGTCGTCGTCGTCGTCGTCGTCGTCGTCGTCGTCGTCGTCGTCGTCGTCGTCGTCGTCGTCGTCGTCGTCGTCGTCGTCGTCGTCGTCGTCGTCGTCGTCGTCGTCGTCGTCGTCGTCGTCGTCGTCGTCGTCGTCGTCGTCGTCGTCGTCGTCGTCGTCGTCGTCGTCGTCGTCGTCGTCGTCGTCGTCGTCGTCGTCGTCGTCGTCGTCGTCGTCGTCGTCGTCGTCGTCGTCGTCGTCGTCGTCGTCGTCGTCGTCGTCGTCGTCGTCGTCGTCGTCGTCGTCGTCGTCGTCGTCGTCGTCGTCGTCGTCGTCGTCGTCGTCGTCGTCGTCGTCGTCGTCGTCGTCGTCGTCGTCGTCGTCGTCGTCGTCGTCGTCGTCGTCGTCGTCGTCGTCGTCGTCGTCGTCGTCGTCGTCGTCGTCGTCGTCGTCGTCGTCGTCGTCGTCGTCGTCGTCGTCGTCGTCGTCGTCGTCGTCGTCGTCGTCGTCGTCGTCGTCGTCGTCGTCGTCGTCGTCGTCGTCGTCGTCGTCGTCGTCGTCGTCGTCGTCGTCGTCGTCGTCGTCGTCGTCGTCGTCGTCGTCGTCGTCGTCGTCGTCGTCGTCGTCGTCGTCGTCGTCGTCGTCGTCGTCGTCGTCGTCGTCGTCGTCGTCGTCGTCGTCGTCGTCGTCGTCGTCGTCGTCGTCGTCGTCGTCGTCGTCGTCGTCGTCGTCGTCGTCGTCGTCGTCGTCGTCGTCGTCGTCGTCGTCGTCGTCGTCGTCGTCGTCGTCGTCGTCGTCGTCGTCGTCGTCGTCGTCGTCGTCGTCGTCGTCGTCGTCGTCGTCGTCGTCGTCGTCGTCGTCGTCGTCGTCGTCGTCGTCGTCGTCGTCGTCGTCGTCGTCGTCGTCGTCGTCGTCGTCGTCGTCGTCGTCGTCGTCGTCGTCGTCGTCGTCGTCGTCGTCGTCGTCGTCGTCGTCGTCGTCGTCGTCGTCGTCGTCGTCGTCGTCGTCGTCGTCGTCGTCGTCGTCGTCGTCGTCGTCGTCGTCGTCGTCGTCGTCGTCGTCGTCGTCGTCGTCGTCGTCGTCGTCGTCGTCGTCGTCGTCGTCGTCGTAGTAGTCGTAGTAGTAGTAGTAGTAGTAGTAGTAGTAGTAGTAGTAGTAGTAGTAGTAGTAGTAGTAGTAGTAGTAGTAGTAGTAGTAGTAGTAGTAGTAGTAGTAGTAGTAGTAGTAGTAGTAGTAGTAGTAGTAGTAGTAGTAGTAGTAGTAGTAGTAGTAGTAGTAGTAGTAGTAGTAGTAGTAGTAGTAGTAGTAGTAGTAGTAGTAGTAGTAGTAGTAGTAGTAGTAGTAGTAGTAGTAGTAGTAGTAGTAGTAGTAGTAGTAGTAGTAGTAGTAGTAGTAGTAGTAGTAGTAGTAGTAGTAGTAGTAGTAGTAGTAGTAGTAGTAGTAGTAGTAGTAGTAGTAGTAGTAGTAGTAGTAGTAGTAGTAGTAGTAGTAGTAGTAGTAGTAGTAGTAGTAGTAGTAGTAGTAGTAGTAGTAGTAGTAGTAGTAGTAGTAGTAGTAGTAGTAGTAGTAGTAGTAGTAGTAGTAGTAGTAGTAGTAGTAGTAGTAGTAGTAGTAGTAGTAGTAGTAGTAGTAGTAGTAGTAGTAGTAGTAGTAGTAGTAGTAGTAGTAGTAGTAGTAGTAGTAGTAGTAGTAGTAGTAGTAGTAGTAGTAGTAGTAGTAGTAGTAGTAGTAGTAGTAGTAGTAGTAGTAGTAGTAGTAGTAGTAGTAGTAGTAGTAGTAGTAGTAGTAGTAGTAGTAGTAGTAGTAGTAGTAGTAGTAGTAGTAGTAGTAGTAGTAGTAGTAGTAGTAGTAGTAGTAGTAGTAGTAGTAGTAGTAGTAGTAGTAGTAGTAGTAGTAGTAGTAGTAGTAGTAGTAGTAGTAGTAGTAGTAGTAGTAGTAGTAGTAGTAGTAGTAGTAGTAGTAGTAGTAGTAGTAGTAGTAGTAGTAGTAGTAGTAGTAGTAGTAGTAGTAGTAGTAGTAGTAGTAGTAGTAGTAGTAGTAGTAGTAGTAGTAGTAGTAGTAGTAGTAGTAGTAGTAGTAGTAGTAGTAGTAGTAGTAGTAGTAGTAGTAGTAGTAGTAGTAGTAGTAGTAGTAGTAGTAGTAGTAGTAGTAGTAGTAGTAGTAGTAGTAGTAGTAGTAGTAGTAGTAGTAGTAGTAGTAGTAGTAGTAGTAGTAGTAGTAGTAGTAGTAGTAGTAGTAGTAGTAGTAGTAGTAGTAGTAGTAGTAGTAGTAGTAGTAGTAGTAGTAGTAGTAGTAGTAGTAGTAGTAGTAGTAGTAGTAGTAGTAGTAGTAGTAGTAGTAGTAGTAGTAGTAGTAGTAGTAGTAGTAGTAGTAGTAGTAGTAGTAGTAGTAGTAGTAGTAGTAGTAGTAGTAGTAGTAGTAGTAGTAGTAGTAGTAGTAGTAGTAGTAGTAGTAGTAGTAGTAGTAGTAGTAGTAGTAGTAGTAGTAGTAGTAGTAGTAGTAGTAGTAGTAGTAGTAGTAGTAGTAGTAGTAGTAGTAGTAGTAGTAGTAGTAGTAGTAGTAGTAGTAGTAGTAGTAGTAGTAGTAGTAGTAGTAGTAGTAGTAGTAGTAGTAGTAGTAGTAGTAGTAGTAGTAGTAGTAGTAGTAGTAGTAGTAGTAGTAGTAGTAGTAGTAGTAGTAGTAGTAGTAGTAGTAGTAGTAGTAGTAGTAGTAGTAGTAGTAGTAGTAGTAGTAGTAGTAGTAGTAGTAGTAGTAGTAGTAGTAGTAGTAGTAGTAGTAGTAGTAGTAGTAGTAGTAGTAGTAGTAGTAGTAGTAGTAGTAGTAGTAGTAGTAGTAGTAGTAGTAGTAGTAGTAGTAGTAGTAGTAGTAGTAGTAGTAGTAGTAGTAGTAGTAGTAGTAGTAGTAGTAGTAGTAGTAGTAGTAGTAGTAGTAGTAGTAGTAGTAGTAGTAGTAGTAGTAGTAGTAGTAGTAGTAGTAGTAGTAGTAGTAGTAGTAGTAGTAGTAGTAGTAGTAGTAGTAGTAGTAGTAGTAGTAGTAGTAGTAGTAGTAGTAGTAGTAGTAGTAGTAGTAGTAGTAGTAGTAGTAGTAGTAGTAGTAGTAGTAGTAGTAGTAGTAGTAGTAGTAGTAGTAGTAGTAGTAGTAGTAGTAGTAGTAGTAGTAGTAGTAGTAGTAGTAGTAGTAGTAGTAGTAGTAGTAGTAGTAGTAGTAGTAGTAGTAGTAGTAGTAGTAGTAGTAGTAGTAGTAGTAGTAGTAGTAGTAGTAGTAGTAGTAGTAGTAGTAGTAGTAGTAGTAGTAGTAGTAGTAGTAGTAGTAGTAGTAGTAGTAGTAGTAGTAGTAGTAGTAGTAGTAGTAGTAGTAGTAGTAGTAGTAGTAGTAGTAGTAGTAGTAGTAGTAGTAGTAGTAGTAGTAGTAGTAGTAGTAGTAGTAGTAGTAGTAGTAGTAGTAGTAGTAGTAGTAGTAGTAGTAGTAGTAGTAGTAGTAGTAGTAGTAGTAGTAGTAGTAGTAGTAGTAGTAGTAGTAGTAGTAGTAGTAGTAGTAGTAGTAGTAGTAGTAGTAGTAGTAGTAGTAGTAGTAGTAGTAGTAGTAGTAGTAGTAGTAGTAGTAGTAGTAGTAGTAGTAGTAGTAGTAGTAGTAGTAGTAGTAGTAGTAGTAGTAGTAGTAGTAGTAGTAGTAGTAGTAGTAGTAGTAGTAGTAGTAGTAGTAGTAGTAGTAGTAGTAGTAGTAGTAGTAGTAGTAGTAGTAGTAGTAGTAGTAGTAGTAGTAGTAGTAGTAGTAGTAGTAGTAGTAGTAGTAGTAGTAGTAGTAGTAGTAGTAGTAGTAGTAGTAGTAGTAGTAGTAGTAGTAGTAGTAGTAGTAGTAGTAGTAGTAGTAGTAGTAGTAGTAGTAGTAGTAGTAGTAGTAGTAGTAGTAGTAGTAGTAGTAGTAGTAGTAGTAGTAGTAGTAGTAGTAGTAGTAGTAGTAGTAGTAGTAGTAGTAGTAGTAGTAGTAGTAGTAGTAGTAGTAGTAGTAGTAGTAGTAGTAGTAGTAGTAGTAGTAGTAGTAGTAGTAGTAGTAGTAGTAGTAGTAGTAGTAGTAGTAGTAGTAGTAGTAGTAGTAGTAGTAGTAGTAGTAGTAGTAGTAGTAGTAGTAGTAGTAGTAGTAGTAGTAGTAGTAGTAGTAGTAGTAGTAGTAGTAGTAGTAGTAGTAGTAGTAGTAGTAGTAGTAGTAGTAGTAGTAGTAGTAGTAGTAGTAGTAGTAGTAGTAGTAGTAGTAGTAGTAGTAGTAGTAGTAGTAGTAGTAGTAGTAGTAGTAGTAGTAGTAGTAGTAGTAGTAGTAGTAGTAGTAGTAGTAGTAGTAGTAGTAGTAGTAGTAGTAGTAGTAGTAGTAGTAGTAGTAGTAGTAGTAGTAGTAGTAGTAGTAGTAGTAGTAGTAGTAGTAGTAGTAGTAGTAGTAGTAGTAGTAGTAGTAGTAGTAGTAGTAGTAGTAGTAGTAGTAGTAGTAGTAGTAGTAGTAGTAGTAGTAGTAGTAGTAGTAGTAGTAGTAGTAGTAGTAGTAGTAGTAGTAGTAGTAGTAGTAGTAGTAGTAGTAGTAGTAGTAGTAGTAGTAGTAGTAGTAGTAGTAGTAGTAGTAGTAGTAGTAGTAGTAGTAGTAGTAGTAGTAGTAGTAGTAGTAGTAGTAGTAGTAGTAGTAGTAGTAGTAGTAGTAGTAGTAGTAGTAGTAGTAGTAGTAGTAGTAGTAGTAGTAGTAGTAGTAGTAGTAGTAGTAGTAGTAGTAGTAGTAGTAGTAGTAGTAGTAGTAGTAGTAGTAGTAGTAGTAGTAGTAGTAGTAGTAGTAGTAGTAGTAGTAGTAGTAGTAGTAGTAGTAGTAGTAGTAGTAGTAGTAGTAGTAGTAGTAGTAGTAGTAGTAGTAGTAGTAGTAGTAGTAGTAGTAGTAGTAGTAGTAGTAGTAGTAGTAGTAGTAGTAGTAGTAGTAGTAGTAGTAGTAGTAGTAGTAGTAGTAGTAGTAGTAGTAGTAGTAGTAGTAGTAGTAGTAGTAGTAGTAGTAGTAGTAGTAGTAGTAGTAGTAGTAGTAGTAGTAGTAGTAGTAGTAGTAGTAGTAGTAGTAGTAGTAGTAGTAGTAGTAGTAGTAGTAGTAGTAGTAGTAGTAGTAGTAGTAGTAGTAGTAGTAGTAGTAGTAGTAGTAGTAGTAGTAGTAGTAGTAGTAGTAGTAGTAGTAGTAGTAGTAGTAGTAGTAGTAGTAGTAGTAGTAGTAGTAGTAGTAGTAGTAGTAGTAGTAGTAGTAGTAGTAGTAGTAGTAGTAGTAGTAGTAGTAGTAGTAGTAGTAGTAGTAGTAGTAGTAGTAGTAGTAGTAGTAGTAGTAGTAGTAGTAGTAGTAGTAGTAGTAGTAGTAGTAGTAGTAGTAGTAGTAGTAGTAGTAGTAGTAGTAGTAGTAGTAGTAGTAGTAGTAGTAGTAGTAGTAGTAGTAGTAGTAGTAGTAGTAGTAGTAGTAGTAGTAGTAGTAGTAGTAGTAGTAGTAGTAGTAGTAGTAGTAGTAGTAGTAGTAGTAGTAGTAGTAGTAGTAGTAGTAGTAGTAGTAGTAGTAGTAGTAGTAGTAGTAGTAGTAGTAGTAGTAGTAGTAGTAGTAGTAGTAGTAGTAGTAGTAGTAGTAGTAGTAGTAGTAGTAGTAGTAGTAGTAGTAGTAGTAGTAGTAGTAGTAGTAGTAGTAGTAGTAGTAGTAGTAGTAGTAGTAGTAGTAGTAGTAGTAGTAGTAGTAGTAGTAGTAGTAGTAGTAGTAGTAGTAGTAGTAGTAGTAGTAGTAGTAGTAGTAGTAGTAGTAGTAGTAGTAGTAGTAGTAGTAGTAGTAGTAGTAGTAGTAGTAGTAGTGGTGGTGGTGGTGGCGGTGGTAGTAGTGGCGGTGGTAGTAGTGGCGGTGGCGGCGGCGGCAGCGGCGGCGGCGGCGGCAGCGGCAGCGGCAGCAGCAGCAGCAGCAGCAGCAGTAGAAGTAGGAGTAGAACTAGTAGTAATAATAGTGGTAGTACGAGTAGTGCTGTCTTTCTCCCAGCCAGACTTAGAGGACTACGGTATCGGCACAGTGGCTCATGTAGCCTGCACCCCAGAAGGCAGCCCGTAGAGGGAGCGGTTAGGTGACAGGAGACAGCCTGCGGTCGATCAAGGAGCCAAAATAGGGTAGAGGGAAGGGTCCCTAACAGTTCCAGATTGAAGCTTACCGACGTCTAGTCAACCGGCACCAGTCCTCCTCTGCTAGCTTACACATCTCACGGAGGGGGGGGGGGGTCGGAAACAAGAGATCACCCCGATGGGGGACGGAAGTTTACAGAGAACATGTTTTAATCCTGTTATCCAGCGCCGCGACACCTACCGACACGTGACAACTTGAAAAACCCAAACGAGTGAAGGGTTAAAGGAAATGAGAGGTGAGGTAAAATGGAGGGAAAGTTAATTCGGGAGATGAAAGGAACCTACCCAGCATTTGCCTAGCGATACGGGGAAAACCCCACAACGGCCCAAGTACCAACCCGCTTGGTATCATGAAACAAAGTGGTCCGTATAAGTTAAATTTAGTGGAGATATCCTCATATGAACGAAATTATTAAAATCTGGCGAAGAGCATTATCCACGAATTTCTCACCACTAAACACGTTGACGTATGTGGATCAGATTATATCAGCTAATGTAGAATATAATTTTCAAAGAGCAGTAAATTGTCCGTGATAGCAAAAGAATACAACAGAGGAATTTGAATAAATAAAACCAAACTAATCAGAGGAAAGAAGCCTCTTAAACTTAAAATCTCCATCAACAACAATATTATTGAACAAATCAATGACTTTAGCTATTTGGGCTGCAATCTCTTACTAGAGATCAAACTACACAACATCTATACACAATCAAGTAAACACTGATCAACAAAGTCCGACCAGAGACTGTTTTGAAATTTTATAAAGTGATAGCAATTCCAACTTAACTTTATGGCCCAAAAACGTGGGCTTTAATCACAAATGAACTTAGGCGAATAGAAGCTGCTGAAATGAAATTAAGACCTTTAGTGGGTTATACTTTGTAAAATCACAAAAGAAATTAAGAAATAATAGAACTACATGTCATATCCTTAACGGAAACCAACAGCACCTACGGAGATAACTGGTATCAACACATATTGCGAAGAGGGAAAAGAGATCTTGGACGACCAAACAAACACCAACTTCCAATCTGAAGCGGATGTTAGAAAGTTATTTATGGTGATAATCCTTATTTTAGCACGTTCTTCTTTAACAAAATGTCTTATACCTACGCCCATTTCAAAAGTATCTGATCCTTTGCATTTCTCCCTCTCCTCTCTTCTCCTTGCAGGATCCACAACAAGGCGCCTTATCATGGTGAATTATAAATAAAAAAGAAGGACCAGCAGCTTTCCTTTGCACAAGCCGGATTTGATTAAGATGGTAGTGAAAGAAGTTGCTGGTGAATGACAAACTCATCAGCGGTGTCGTGCTTTTTAAGCATCTCCATCTTAGCTATAAATGCTTCAATGAATGAAGTACTATATTCTGGGAGATGAGTACGAGAGCAGTACATCTAAAGAATCAGCTGGGCTAATGAATAAATATTATAATGCTACCGTTGTGAATTTGTTGTAGTGCTGCTCTTGTTAACTAAAGTAATGGTTCCTTTCATATTTAACTTGGCCTCCCCCTAGTTAAAATCTACAACTAGTGAACAGCCAAAGATTAAGTTTGGAAAATACATTAAAGTTTGCTCTCAATGATATGAACATTATGGTGCAGCTTATGTGTATAAAAGTGTGCAAATGACAACTACGGCATCATAATGAAGCAAACACGTTCTAAAGGCAAAACCTACGTTGAGTAGTTGATGCAGTGGGTCACATTTTTCTGAATACATTATCCCAGATTTCGTCCATGGAAATGAAGTCACCCCTATGCGAAAACAGAATGAGATTATGGTAATTTGGCATTCTGACACGTACCCTGAGAGCATATGCCCACATACAGAACACCATGTGCAATTTCTCCCACCAAAATGATTCCATTTCAGCCACCAGGAAATGTTGACGAATAAAAACCTGAATTTTTTATGCAATTATAACTACTACGCACGTATGACCCCAATGTTCAATGAAATGCATTTGGGGTTTTTCCCATACATCTATTAAGTACTGATTGCAAACAGTTGGATGACAATGAATATCGAATCCTGTGCAATATATGGATATCCTGAAGTACGTAGAAGAGCAAATTTGCCAATAGGATAAACACCGAAGTGAGTAAGTACTGCAAACGAATTGATATTCATGGAGTAATGAAGAATTAAGAAAGTATAGGATCCTATGTATATTTTATTTTTAAAGTTCAGTAGACTCTGGACACTTGCATCAACCGTTTCTTACATGCTACAGATTAATAAATATAATCTGTGTTTAGAATGTCTTGGTTATGACTTGCAGATGTAGTCTCTTCAATTGGCTATCATTGCACTAAAAATAAAGATTAATTACAGGTCCGGGAATAATGCGCTTTGTTCTCCTAATTGTGTTACCTCTCTTGAAATTTGTTTTCATGATAACAGCCAATAATACACTATAAGCATTAAGCGTCCCTTAAACGTCTCAGGTCTGAATTGACGATGAAAGATATGTGCGGATTATGTTCAATTGAGCCTGGGGTCAATTGCACCGAGAGTTGTCACACGTTGGTAAGAATAATTAAATCTGATGAAAAATGCTATCAGGTAGTTGGCCCCGATCAATATCCGAAGTACATATATACCCTACATATTTTAACACACGCATGTAAATCCTACTCAATCGAGGTAAGCACCAACATGTATACCACGTGACTCGCATAAATGATCGAGCAAAGGTAAGAGTTTCACCAGGGTTATATGAGAACCTGACGTTAAATTGCAATAAAACTGTTGACATATGAACGATAGATGCTACCGATTAGAATGATTAAGCATATCCTTATGCTTCGTTTACACTGCAGTGGGAGAAAATAAAGGCGACTCAAAAAAAAAAAAAAAAAAAAAAAAAGACAACGCTTGGTATGTTGTGTGGGATGGCAAACTGGTTGGTTTTCAAAAAGGAACTCCTCTCCGGAAACGCATTGTTTGGACGCTGTAGCGCATTGAAGTTTGAGATGGGTTTGTGCTCACATATCGTTAATAAACCCAACCTGAGTAGCTCATCGTGCAGTCTACATTACAAAACGACTCAGCTGTGCGCTTTCTACATCATTGCAGAGCTACATCGGCGGTGCGGAATCCTCACACACATGACCCGATAGGTGCGGCTGTCTTCGAAGATTTTCAATCGCTTCTGAACTCAAGCAATAAGGTCCTCAACTGATGTTGCAGGAGTGCCATACACCATACTTTTCATACAACCCCACAGAAGGTAGTCGAGAGATGTCAGATCTCCACCGTGCTGGCCATGGAACTGATCCATCTCTAACAACCCATCGATTTAAATATGCAACTTGAGATGATTCCGCACATTTGCATCAGTGTTCTGGAAGTGCCTTGTGCTGCAGCCACATTACCTGCCAAACATTTAGGGCCACTACATCCAAAGGAGTATGCAGATCGGTCCTGTTATTCTGTTAGGTAGTAGATATGCTCAGGTCATTCATCCGCCGTACACAGGCAACTAAATATGTGCATGTTTCCCGTATTGAGGCACCAAAACGAATCAGAACACATTGTCACATCCGTTCGTTCTCAGACTTCAACGCACCTCAGCGCCCAAAACATGCACTTCCAGGCAGGGGCTCCTGTTTGAAATCCGATCAGTTTGCCATCCCACACAACATATTAAACGTTATCAGTGTTTGTCTTTTTTTGGGGGGGGGAGCGGGGGAAACCATGTATATTTTAAGCGCAAAGAGGTATATCAACCAAGCTTCGACAAAGTGTGTGTTCCCGATATTTGTGCCTTTCCTGCATCAAGTGTAAAACTGGTGTTAACCATACTTGTTTTTGCTAACATGTGTTCCAGTATACACTAAAAATGTGGACAAAGATTCATGGGTGTTCGAGCTTATTATTACCAGCATGGATGTACCCATGCATTCCTTCTATCGAACACCCCTCTATTTTAACAAAGGTTTAAGTCTGAGACGAATTGTGCATTATGGCATACTCAATCGAAGAACAGAAGACCTAATCAAATCACAATCTGATAACTCTCGTCAGCCTTATTACTACTCCTATTTAGAAAATTAAATAAAGGGCAGTTATATGTTATTTCCCGTATCTGTAATCAATGTACACATATTCAGTTTGTAACGAAGCCGCTGAATTCACCGAATGCATGTAAGATATAAAGCAGGTACCGGCAGGGTTTGCGCGATCCAGCCATTCTCTGGCTCACTGCTAGCTTAGAGCCTCAGCGCGGCTCTCAGGTTATGTCAGTGGCGTGCTCTATTGATGATACAACCAACCATGCAGTAGGTCAAATTAATCTTAATGTCTATTAATAGTGAAGCAATATTCTACATCTAGCATTACAAAGTGGCGTATGTAATTACAGGCCTATTTATTGCAATTTATCAGACAGTTTATCATACATAGTTCTGTGTCACACTTGCAACAAAATCGCTAATGTATTTAATTATCTTATACCTATATGTACAGCACTTAATCAGCAAGACATAAAACAGAAATGGCTTTTCTGCATTTAACTGATGATTCCTTAAACGTAATGGGAACAAAATTATATTTCGTTATATAAAAACCCAAGACAGACAATACTATTCGAACAGTTGAAGGTCTAATTGTTGAGAAATTATGAACAGGTAACATATGTAAATTATAAAATACAAGAAAATTAAACTGCAACTTAAAATTACATGTTTTATTTTGTTGTTGATTAGTTTTCTGTTAAGCACGTATGAACATTTGTGGAGATAGTTTGAGCTGCCTTGATTATAAGTACGGCATCAAGATTTTCATAAAGAACACATATATGTACCCCCATGGGTAAAACGATGACTCATGTCTGGAACGTCAGATTCGTCTAAGTCCTACAGGCACAGCACCTTGATTGATCATATGGGTTAATAATATTAAGATTTGGAACTTGTGACAACCACTACACAACTTTATCCCGGGTGGTGTAAACAAGGCGTTGTGTCATATAGTACCTACTTGGACTAATTTGGCATTCCAGACAATCCTTTGGGGGGGGGGGGGGGGTGGCGGGGGGGGGGCTACGGGTGTACATGTATTGCTGTACCAAACTTAAAACCGCTACAGCTATCCACTTCTGTGACGTGACCGGTCGCTGTTCGGCAAGCAAGCTCTTGGTGCCATCTATCACTCACCGCTCTAAAATAGTGTACCGGCGTCTGAATCATGCAATCTACGAGTTTTAAAATTTGTTAGATAGCTTCACAATACAAGAGCATTATCTTTGCGTTATGTTAGTGAAAGAAAAAACACAGTTTAATACACTTAATAAATATTGCCACACATATAACACTAGGAGTGCAAATGATTACCATAGAGTGAGTACAAATAAAGCTCAAACCAACAAGGATCCATACAAAGTAAGAGCGATATTATACAATAAAGTACCATTGACAATTAAACAAACCAATGCATCAAAATTTACACACGTTTTTAAGGCATTTTTAACAGAGAAGTGTTTATATGATATAAGCGAACTATAAGGAATGGATATATAAATTCATCCTAAAATTGTAAAGGACAAAATTATATAAATGCAAACATGCTTAAAAAATTTTTCTACCAATTCAGAAACATATAATTATAACACAAGAGGTAAATGTAAATTGCATTTAACCCCACATCACAATAGATTATTTGAGAATAGCTTTCATTATAAAGGTATCAAATTATAGAATAATTTACCTTCGGAAATAAAAAATATACAATCTATAGCAAGTTTCAAAAAGAGATTCACAACCTCTTCTTAATAAATGTTTTTATACAATTGATAAATTTTTGCATTTGAAAGAATGAATTGTATATCTTATGTTCTTGTTTAATATAAATACATTTATAAAAATAGTTTTTTTATTATATGATTGATACTGCTTTTACTATGTAATACTTATGTATATACATATTTTGACAATTCCATATTCATAATCAAAAGACGCAATAAATGTAATATTTTGTTTTAGAAACCCGATATATCCAATATAATGTATTTCATCTAAGGATGAATAAATTCAATTCAATTGAATTGGTTCCACATTTTCTAATGCAATAATAATGTCTGTGGCAATTCATTACTATATTGGGTATATATTTGAAATATTGTGCAACTTTCAAAGGCAATGTGGTTTCTAGATACTATCTTGTCCCTTTAGGATCGTGGCTATACTCAAACGATCCAAGTGCTATTATTTGCATCAGGCTTCTAGAATAATGTCTCAGAAGCCCTGCAATGGTAGTAAATAGGCAGCCCTGAATGTAAGAGGAAAGGAAGCTTTGTTGTTTTATAAGGCCTTCGAGTTGCAGATAATTAAAGGAACACAAGATCTGGCTAAATCAGGGAATTAATTTCGTGCACACAAATGGAGTGAAATTAATTATATTATGTGTTCACCGGATGCCTTACTGTTGATTCAAAATATTGCGGAGGGTAGCGGGATTATTTCGCATGATCTCCCTCTGATTCTTACGCATAGACGGAGAGAAGCAGGAAAGAGCATCCTATTAACAGTGCCCATCTGTGAAATGTTTAAAATCCAGAACTGTAGGTTGATTAATTTTAAGTTGAAATACAGCAATCGGGGTTCAATATACACTATATACATGAAGTTCTTTGCGTATAGTTAATTAGCACAGGATATTCATATAAGTTGCTCTATTGTTTTTATTGGTTTGCAAAATTTCTCAACACGATATAATTAAATTATAAGAGTAAATTTTACTCTTTAACCCTCCGTCAGGCGCAATACCTATTGTTACGTGTTCGGGCGCAATATATCTGAGAGATACCACGTACATATCTGCCTCTGTGCTGTCTGAAATTCCTCTTTAATGTGAAATATTTGTATTTTATTGTGTTTTAATTATGCTATTTTTCTATACCAAATTCTATTTTCAAAGTATTACAATACATCATACTACATTTCAAAAACATGAGTTATGTAAGTTGCAGAAAATAAACTAATACTGCGAATGTACAAAATGTGAAAGGGTAATTATTCTTATATTTGAACATAAAGTTAACAATAAACATCACCAGTTTTATGAAATTATAAACATTATTACAATGAATCAGTTATTTGAACTAAATAATTGTATGTGCGTGTGTCTGTAATATACTAGAAAGTTTTCACTGCAAATTCTCAGCACACTTCTTGCAAACCTGTCCGCCATGCTCTAAACAATAGTACATTTTACATTTCTTGCAGCAATATCTTGAAAGTCGCTTCTTTCTGGAGTCTACAAGGCAAGTCTTCCAAACTTTGTGCTTATTTTCAGCAGAAGGACCTGCAGAATCTTCATCACGGAGTTCTGTCGCAGCTTCACAGTCTATGTCACTTTCATAATCAACATCTTCATTATTATCTTTATTTTCATCCCACAGTATTGTTTGGGCTTTCTGTAGGTCGTTAGGTTTACACAGATTGAACACTTCTTGCTTCTTAGACATTATGGAACGTAAAAACGTGACCAGCAGAAAAAAAGACCACAGAAACAATGAGGTACGTGAGCGGGCGCAATGTATCTCACAGATACTTTTGCTTGATAATCGAACGAAACAACAAGCAGCTGGCCAATAATGAACCAGGAAGTGCTACAGTGTGTTTTAGGAAGCTACAATGACTTGCATTCATTTAGCATAAACAGTTGCGTCATATTGTTTAAAAAAGCGGGAGAGGTATCTCTCAGATATATTGCGCCCGACGGAGGGTTAAAAAAGTAATTCTTTTGAGTTAAACTCTTTGGCACGGCATTAATAAGTTATAGATATAATTAGATAGGAGGGAGAAAAAGGTCACTTCAATGTGTTCCTTAAAGGTATATACAATACGAATATTGTTGCTTAATAGCATCACAACTTCGCATGTTATAAAATTCAGCTCTTCATTTGTTAATGTATTATTAACAAAAGGGTATAGAAAATGTCATTGATTTACGCCGAAAGGTACATCGCGTGGAATAAATGAAATGAAAAAATAGAAAACTGATGTCACTAAAATAACACTTTTCCTGATTTTATGTTGTTTTAAGGGCATTGAGTACATATCCTGTCTCTTTTTCAAATTTTCCTGGTTCTCTGCATTCAGTTTAATATAAGAAGGGTCCTGAGGATTCGCTTGGATGATTGGTTCAGTTTAATGTTGGCAGTACTACATCTTTTACTACAATTTTATAGCTAAGTTTATAGGCAGATATCCAAATCGCTATATATACTGCACCTTCGTAGAAGTATAATAATTACATATAACCAAAGTACAAAAATTTTAGAGCTCAAGATCACTAAAATCCATGTTTGGGAATTTAGACAGCTTTGGCCATCCTTCCCAGATTGGTATATCCTTAGTATTGTATAAAGTAGAACACGTCATTTAAACGTGGGATTAAATAAAGATACTGCATAAATGATAAAAAATGTTTACATATATTTCCAGGAAAGCAAGCACGTGTATGTTAACAAGGAAGAATAATGAAACAACTGGTACGATGTAAATTCACAAAAAGGACAGAAACTGTTCTCGTTAAATTCAGAAGAGAGGGTGTTAAAACCTCACAGTATCGTATGTAGAGTAAAGGAAAGCGTATAAAGAAATCCTTGAGCAGAGCAAAACAGAAAAAACAATGTGGAGTTCCATGACATGCGCAAAATCATTAGGCTGATTAGAAGTCAAAAGTTAACAAAAGAAAATGTTTCATTTGAAGATTGGATTAAACATTTTAGAGCAGACTATGAAGGAGAGGAATTTGGGACGAAATCAATAGTTTCAAATACCAAGGGAATAACGGGAGCTCTATTTCTGCTTATTGCATAACTAAAGTAAAACAACAGATCTTTTAAACAATAAAAAGTTTAAAAAATAGAGAAGGTTAGAGCAACAGAGGGACTTGGTTATTAACCCATGCAGAAAGATAGGGAAAATAGTACATGTTCAAGAAGCAATAAATCATATGTTAACAGTCAAACGCTATTTAAATTATGTAGCTACACTCTACAGTTGCGAATAGGTCCACAAAAGGTTGTCTATTATGACCTTGTTAGCATGTAGAACACCTATTAACTTTGCCACTGCTTGCCTTGATATACATACATTTTATTCAACTTTGGTTACTTATATTTTTTTGAAACTTGGTAATCTTCTAATAACAAGTATCAAAGTCTAACCTTCCACAATAGTTGGAATATATACAGTGGATATTGCCGATTAGAATTGCGTAAAAGCTTCACAATTAAAAAAAAAAGTTTTTTTTCACCATTAAAATTATTGCAAATACTTTAAACCTGACAGCAATTCTACAATACTGGTAATGAAGATTTGGTATGTATCCTTACAATAATACACAGAGTTTCAAGCTTTTAGCTTGAATGCTTCTAAAGAAAATGGTTCATGAATTATGAGAAATGTGTTTTTGCAGAAAATGGAATATTCTCTATTCTTACCTTTTCAACTTTAGAAAGCTCTAGGTTTGTACCTATGTTCCTGTTAGACTTCCTTGTCCTTTTAATCCTCCTTTGTACCTCTCTCCTCTTCACTCTGGCTTCTTTGCACATCTCCATAGCTTTATCAACCTTAGTGAAGCGCTCCAGGTCTAATATTCGCATCTGGTTCAATATCCATTGCCTTCATTACGTGGATTTTCTTGTAGCACTTGTCATTGAAGGGACATGAACATAAATTTCAATTGGATTTGCTCCAACAAACACCTTTTTTGGACTCATTGCTGTGATGCATCTTTTGAAACACTTGTTTTGTCTTTGAGTCTTATCATGTAGACATTTTTTCAATAGTTCTTCACCTGAATGGTTCCTGTTTCCGTTCCATTACCCATGTTCCTCTGATTCGTAGTTCCCAACCTCTTTGTCTAGTAGTGTATTTCTTCATGTGAAGTTCACATGGTGTAGTGTCATTGTGCGTCAAGAAGCCTGTATTCGGCAACATTACCAGCAATTGTAGTGCCAGGGCCACTTCCTAATTCCTTGACTTTCTTAGCAGCATTCAGCATTAAACCCTAAGAAACCTCATTCACAGTGATATATAACTTGATGGTACATATCAAAATTACTGGCAGGCCGTGGTAGGATCATAAGGCCACAAAAGGTACGAGCTGCCAGGTTACCTTCTCCAATACACCTCGTGACATTAAAAAAAGTTAAGATTTGCACATGTAGCTTTTCTTGTATTTATTAATGATGCAACTGTTGAGTTGCTCACAAAATTTACATTCTAAATTTACTCTAATCGACAAACCTCTTCTACTTCGCTGCTCTTCAGTTATTTTTACACTATTAATATAATTACAACTTGAACAATATCGGTCATGCAGGTGTAAATTCCTTCTTACTAGGGTTTCCAGTAACCAGGTGAAAGAACTTCGAAAAATGGCCCTTCTAGACGTTCAGGTAATTAAATTGTTTCTATCACAGTTATAAATTTCTCTATAGATGGTATCGATGTTCGTTTTCCATCATTTTTAAACTGGATAAACCATTAAAATATAAAGAAAAATGAACAAGTGCATGTTCAAGTTCATGTTCTTGAGTGCACTTACAGATTTAGAGTGACGAATTAAATGCCTTCATAGCAACACACCATTTGGAGTTCAGTACATTTTTGTTCTAGCAGCTGAATTACAGAGGCTGTGTAAATATTTTTTCCCATTCATTCTATATGATTAATGTTTCCATTTACTTGATACGTCTCACAGTCTCTTGATGTGTATGCACTTATATGATTGCTTCTGGGTAGTAATTATTTACTAGCCAATATGCCTATCAGCAAGGCAACTTGCCTGAGAATGTAATGGTGATTAATGTAAAGCTATGCACGCGTATATTGAACTACGCCGTTACAAGGTAGGAAGACTTACATGCTCTTCATAAATGAGTGATATAATTTTAATTACTTTAAGATATACTGAGTAAGCTGGACGAACATGCATATGCCACAACTACTACAACATTGCTGAAAACAATGAGCAAATCCTCATGCCAGCATCGCCAATAGCTCCAGTCTAAACCATGCTATTCCCGACCACAGATACTTACCCGGCTCTTAAAGTTTCTTTACTCCATCTAATTTGTACCGCGTTTTGAAACTTCAATTACGGCTTCTGTCTTTATTGGGCGTTCATTTCCTATTAGTTTATGTTCAACAGTCATTTTCTTTCTTTACAATGTGTAAATGTTTTCACTAACCCTTTGCTGCTTGCCGTTTAATCCAATTTTCTATAACTCCCATTGTGCCCCCTCTGGTCATCATTTTGGATAGTTTGTATTATTTAATTCTTACCGATAACCTACATTCCGCAGGATTGTTTTGTCTCCTTCAATTATACACAATCAGTATTTTGTTAAATTGGGTTTGCCGTAGACTGCATCTTTCCATGGATATTCAAAGTTTGATGTACCGCTGTCTCTTTTATCCCATTCCCATGCCTCACTTACATATAGTAATGGCGATGTAACCATTGCCTCATATACAATTTCCAGTGCTTTGACAGACATATTTGGTACCTTGTTAATATCGCTGTGCTTCAATAAGCAGCTCATTCCCTTTGTGTTTCATAAAATCTGTAGTTCTTCCATACCCACCTGTCAAAACGTATGCCAAGGTAATAAAATGTTTGACGTGTCGAACTGCTGTTTCCCCATACGTCCAGGTTTCCCTCTGATTGTAAGCAGCGTGCTTTTTCAAGTCCAGGACGTCAGTTTTGAGCCATGCCCATTGTGTACAATAATTACGATGTGCTCTGGGAACTTTTTGCAACCCCTTTACTTGTAGGGAATTGAGAATCTTAATGTCATCTGCATACAAAACTAGATATTCTGTTTACTCTTCAACAGTGGTGTAACTTTGTATAACTCCTCATTGCATTAACATAACAGCAATAAATAAATTAAGAATTAAATATGATTCTATACAACACAATTTAACCCGTTCTGTACTATGACAACTCTCTGATCAATTATACTAGCCGTTCTTAATAACAAATTACACTTTTGTGCATTGCCTTAAGTGTGTTAATAATTTTCCAGGAAATCCCTAACTTCTCCAAAGAGCACTGCATTCCACACTGTCGAATGCTATTTTAAGCTATGTCAGAGTATAGATTTGAAGCCTGACTTCTTATATTATCATTAAGATTAGGTAGTTTAAATTCCTTGTGTTGTATCTTAACCCAAACTTAATTGCCTCATATCTACCCCACTGTACACTCTCCAAACACAGGACAGCAATGAGGGGCCTCATAATTATCTGGAACTCTGTTATTCCTTTTGCTCATGTAAAGTGGTTAGATAATGGCCGTTTTCCACACCTCTGTATGTTCTCTCCGTAAAACATTACTAAATTCTGCATTTTATGAATTATTAACGTGTGCTTGTCGTTGGCCGTTCTCAGAGTCAAAAAATGGAACTTTCATTGGACCAAGCAAAGGAATACAAAGTAACTACTTACTCAATAACGGTTATCAAAGTAAGGGAGACAACAAGCATGACAGACACAAAACTTAATGGCAGCTGATAACTCACCATTACTATACTCTTTCCAGCTGTGCAAATTACTTTTGTAGGCACAAATGAGATTTATATCTTCGGCTTTACAGCATGTTTCACAGCGTGTTATGTAAAATGTATGGTCGTAGAAGTCTGCCAGCCATTATTCCTGTCCACACAATGATACTAAAGCGATCTTGATACTTAAACCAAACATTTAATGGATGGTGGATTTGTGAACGAGGTCTAGTAGCATGGCCTCTGCATTCACCAGACCTCAACCCATTGGATTTCTAGCTATGGGGACATTTAAAGACTTTGGTGTGTGTCAAATGGCATATATCTTAACACGTATTTGTTTTAGGATATATTTATAGGAGCATTTATTTTAGTTTTGACCATCCCAACTCCTGTTGCAATATTGGACACTTTTTTAAAACAGCCAGTATATATAACAAGTATCATTTAATGGCTTGCCCTGTGGCGCAGTTGGTAGAGCACCTGCCTGCTGTGCTAGGGGTCCCGGGTTCGATTCCCGGCAGGGGGGTAGGAATTTTTCTCCAGCCAGGATTATTCCTCATCCTTCCCTGTGAATGTGTATGTGAATTCAAAGTATAAAACCCCCAAAGATAGAAAAACCCAACGAAAACGTGTAACACCATTTGTTAATAGGCAAGGCCACCGATTTGACCTCTGCAGTTAAAGGCGGGATATAAATGGAACAAAAACAGGTATCATTTAATGATTTATACCTATAACTGTATTTTAATTATTATTAAAATATATTTGTAACTTCAAAATATGTAATCAATAGTTCGTTTTCATCTATTTTATGACTAATTTACGTATAGCTACACAAAACAGTAAAAAGGAATGGTTCTTATGGAAAGAAATTTGAAATTTGCAATAAAAGCTTTCTGGTCTTAGCGATCCTTAGCATGACCAGAATGAATGCAGTGAACTCATTTTAATAGGTCATGAGTTTAAAGAGGCCCCTTTAAAATCAAGTAGTTTACTGTTCAAGGGATACATAAGATTATTTTATTCAGCATCTAGGTTCATTGTAACACATGTTTATGTTCTCATATGATTATGCAATTTTAAGGATACGCATCTGTGAAAAAAGGCTTAACATTTCAAAAATTTCCAAAAATGGATTTTAGTTTTATCAAATAGTATAAATATTCTGCTTTATTTTGATATACTTTTTATAGCCTTACGGCATTTTTATGTATGTCACGTGGCCGCCTAACTGATTGCCTGTAAGTGGTCATGTCCATTTAAATCCATACAGTTCCATTATCCTTGCTATGACTTCAAACTTAGTTTTTCCACGTTTTTATTTTTAGCACTGTTTGCTCTTTAAAATGCTGCACACGATGCAATTTGCAGTACTTATGCATGAAATCTGGTGTACCTGCTTAGAAATAACATTAAATAGAAATGATGAGATAATTTCTTCATACCGTGAATAACTGCAGAGTAATTAAATATTAAAGTTTACATTTCGAAATTTAAATGAAAAAATAATGATTTTAAACTTTAAAATGTATTTTTATCCAAACTAAAAACAAGATTAATAAATTATCTCATCAATTTGCTAACATTCTATTACAGGACATAACTGAAAATTATTAAATTTTTCAAATCAAAATTGCATCATGGGGGAACCATTTATACAAATACTAAAAAAATGTAATAAAATATTAATATGTAAGCAACTAATTTGACTAAATATATGAAATTTAGCACAGTTACTCCTCACCATACAGTGATTGTTGTGTTAAAATTTCAAATTAATCCAATCAAAACTGTAGATTTTCAAAATTTCACAGATGGGTATCCTTAAATCAAATTTGGCCATTTATAAATTACGATCTCACCTTGTCGAAGGGATATAAGCCATTTGCCTTTAATGCTCACATAAATTGGTAGAGCTCCGTACTAATTACACATTGTTACATGAAATAAGTTAGATTATTTTCACATGCCCATTCTGGGCGGTATGTGGTGTCTATTTATTTTTCATTCACATTCTCAGGCGGTTTCCGGGAAAAGCGTTTCATATAGCGTAAATACCCATATTATCTATGATATTTTTTCCATTTTAATATATACCTGTTGCTCCCACGATCCATTGAGCGTCTTCCTCGTGAGTGAAATTATTATACCTCTGTTGTGGCATTCTGCTTGGATATTTCAATAAAGGCCGTCAGCCATCGCGGTTATATCCTATGGTTTTGCAAAAAGGATCAAAGAAGCCTAGGGCCAGTAATGAATACTCTAGCTATAATCAGAGGAACTTGCCTGAGTGACAGCTACAATGTAGCTGAAATCTCACCACAGGCTTTCATTAAACTCGAAACTCAGAATGGACGCTGAAAAGTATCAGAGAAGTATTCCCTAATTGGATTAGGAAATTCCTCTAAAAGGAAGTACTCGGGTTGTTTTACAAATGTCATACTCTAAACGTTTTACATGTTCTAAGAAAATATGTATTTTAGTACATCATATTGCATTTTTTGTCATCATATGGCGCGCAATCGAGATGTCGCGGGTTCAATCCCCGTGGCCGACCTTCCTTCCTCATGGGTTTTATCGGAGGTTTGCCCGGGTCGCCAGACGAATACTGGGAAGGATTTCCACCCTCCGAAATTCCTACCCCTCCATTTCGTTAGATTAAGATGATTAAGAGTAACATATAGTCACTGTACAGTGATGTAAAATACAAAAGGTAGCAATACCACAGAAAACAGTATTTTTATCACCATTCTTCGTGTTCAAAGAACAAAAACGAAAATTAACCTTTAAAATACCATGTTCTAGGAAATTCTCTTTGCAGTCCTCTTCTACGAAAGCAATTAATTATTTGGGCTACAGCTGTCTTAAGACGATTAAATTTAATTAGACAGACCTTTCATCCTATTTGTACCATATTTTAGTCTTCATAATTAATGTTTTATGATTGTGAGCCAGTAAAAGGCATCTGAAGTACATCAAATTATAAAATATATGAGCTGTACATCATAATTATAAAAGAATATTAGTGAGTCATGCTTTTTAATAACAATTTGAGGTCATAGGCCAAATGTCTTGACTTCGTTCAGCTACCAGAAGGTTACTTGGAACTACTTTTTTAGTCTAGGTTCTAAAGGAGCTCAGATTATACTGTTATGCCACCGACTCAGACGGCTCTGCACTTATATGTGAGGTTCACATTCAGCAGTCCCAGGTTCCATTCCCGTTAGACCCGGTCAATGTAATCTTGGTTGTTTTTACTGACTTTCCTAAATGCTGAGTTAAAGTGCGAGAGCAGTTTGATAGGTCCGTGAGTTTGAAGAGAAATCGCGCACCAATCACAGATTTCTTGTTGGCGCCAAAGCTGTATACCTATTCCGTAAAAAATTCCAGAAATTCAACAGCATCTGCATCTTAGAGCATCGTCGGAAGCCTGCGCTAAATTTGAGGAATTGGGCCAGGAACTGTTATCTCATCCACTGTATCCTCCAGATTTGGCTCCAAGCTACTTGTTCTTCTTAAAAAACCTCAAAATCTGGGCCGGTGGGAAGAAATTCACATCCAATGAAGATATGTCAGAAACAAACTGTGTTTTGCAAACTTTCAAAACTCGTGTTTTACAGAAGGGTTAATAAATTGGAGAAGCCTTGAGCAAGGTGTATAGAGTTACAACGAGACTATGTTGATAAATAAGGGGTAAATATATCTTCTTTTAAAAGTAACTGACTTTTTAAACCGCTCTCTTATATAATGCCCTCCGCCATTTCTGTCATTGCATTCCTTTAAGATGCTTCAAGTTCAAAGGATCTGTCGAGGCAGAGCAGGCATATGGTAGTACTGTCTGCTTGGCGTTCGTTTATGATCGGGCCCTAAAGGGGCCTCCGCTTGGGGAGAGGTAAGTCTTAGGAGGGTTCCGCTGGAGTCAGGATGCAACACCTGGAGACGTTAGGGACCCCGCCTGTGTCCGAGCCTGCCGCTCTGGATATTTCGTTCACTCCTTTCTTCTGAAGGCTCCCAGGAGCTGACTAGGTGACTGTGTGTGTTTAAGTGCCATATATTCCTCCGTATTCTGATAACCATGGTCAAACTGTTCTGTTAGAAAATGTGTAGTTCGTCCGCCAAATAAGCAATGTTAGTTTTACCGCTCCGCTTGCTTTGCTCAACTCTACCATATATATCCCTTTTAATGTAATTGAACCTCAATCGGAATAATCTAGCGATTTGATAAGCCGTAGCACAACAAAAGGTGCATTAGCTTATTTAAAACGATAACTCTAATTTTACCACGTATTTATGAACAGCGGTGTGGCGACTGGTGAAAGCATGCAATTATAATCAACTTCTGTGCCGATGTCCCATGAAAAGGCTCTTTTGTGTGTCTGGTGTGGAAACGATTGTGTTTATTTAATGCCGCGGCACAAGCTAGTGTGATTACAATTTATACGTTCCAGTGTAATGGAAAACTCCATCACGTTGTACCATGCACTGCAATTTGAGAAGTCAACGAAACATAAAAATCAGGCCAGATTCCTTGCCTCACACTGTATTCATTGACAGGACAAGTACAAATAAATTGATATATGAGACTGGATATTTTCTCTCACCCAAAAACAAAAAACTTTACATTGTGCAAACAGAAAAGCTTTCGTGCTCACTGGTGGCTGTGAAGAGGTCGAGAAGACGAATATGAATGTACAAAATTCACTTCAATTGTTCTACCCATTCTAGTCAGTCGTACTAGTGTATTTTATAGGTATCTACTTACGATAAATTTTGGATCAAATTAAGCAATTTAAAGAAATATGATTCGAATTTACTTAACACATTTGGAATGACGTAATTTATAAAATCAGTATCCTCCTTTCTCTTACATAATTTGTTTAAATACATTGATGGTTTACTTAATGTACGTAGAAAGACACTGTAATGGATAAAACTATATTTTTACAAACTGAAAAACGGTATAGTATTTCACAGATACGTGGTGGCATTGACAACCCTACTGTTTTAAAATTCCACAATTTATGAAAAAAGGTATGCGTAGAAGTAAACATAAAAGTGATGACAAGTATTCCATGATAAATATAACTAGTTCCAGTGGACATTTTTTTCTCGTAGTAATGGAATCTTAAACTTTTGTTTGTAGGTAGTGGATAATACTAATTTTTTCTATTAAAATCGTCAGAGTATCATTATCTCAATATTAGGACTACATTAAATTCCCGATAACTCGTCCCTCGATAACTCGACATTCCGTGTATCTGGACGACCGTTTTTATTTTTACCTTTATCGTTAAACTATAACAATTTCTATTATGTACTACATCGTGTGAACAGTATAGGTACATTTTAATTGGTATACGTATACAACCTACCACATTCTCCCTCACATTGACAGAGCTTATTGACCTACGACCTCTAGCCAGAACATAAGCAGCCGGCAGAACATTGTCATGAAACCAAAAGCTTGCCACTAATAATGTGGATACATTGCACAAACACTTGTTTGGTACGTTTGAGGGTTTATTGCTTTATCCAGCTATTTTTAGGCGTGGCGAATTGCGTAGTGGTTTATGATCGAGTTCATTTTTTGTATTTATAAACCATAGGGGTGTCAGGTTGTTTCCGACTTCCGTGTAGTACATAGACATGGCGGACCGTGCGTGATTAAGTACAGTGCCATCTCGCATTATCAGGAGTGTCTAGTTTATTTCAAGGAAGGGAACTAACGTTACCCCCACTATGAATTTGCATGATGTCACTCGAGCAGCTCCTAGCAAGGTCATTTGCCACGTCTAAAAGTACCCCTGTACGTGGTAAGCTAAACATTCAGTTACATATTTCTGGTTACAGTGCGGCTTCCAAGATTTTATGGTAACTGTTACTGTTGTGTTGAGTTGTTTATGGCAGTGAAAATGTCGAACGAGAAGAAAACACTACAAGTTAACATGACAATGGAACTTAAATTGGATGTGTTTAATAGACCGGACAAAGTTTAACCTATTATTACGTAATACATTTTAGAATATATGAGTTTGTTTCCTACATTGCGACAGAAAACGTATTCATGTAATTTACAGTATTACCCTATGAGTTGTAAATAACACTCCTTATTCCGCAAAACTATAAATTCCCGTAACTCGACAACCTCTGAGTCTACATTAGGTCGAGTTATTGGGATTTCACTGTTCTACTACTAATAATTAAAAATTCGTTATGCAATCACTATCAAAATTGTAAGCCTCTAGCAGGGAAAAGGTTTTCCATAATGCGATTTCTTTTTCCCCTTCCCGTGTTACTGTATAGGAAAATCACTGAACTTCTTTGCAAATCACTGAACTCAAAGCTTCCCCAAGACTCTGAGCCAATGCTTTCTTTATTCCCTTAGAGTAAGACTCTGCTATATGTGAGGGAAAATAGCTCTCAATAATAAGGAATTTTCACATTATTCAGGAATCGAACGGCCTCCTACAGACAAACTCCTACACTACCATCTGAAATTGCCAATAAGTTCAGGGCTGCAGGAGGCAGCTAAGTTTTCCTGCGTATATGTAAGTACAAAAGACTTACGAATAAAAAGTTAATGCCTCCATTGGCTAAGTACAGTAAAATTATGCATGCCATAAATGTATAAATCTGATGTTTATACATTCCCTCATAAAAATCTTAGAAGTAACTGATATCATTAAACCTCTGTCGCAGTTTTTACGTGCATTTAAATTATTTCCGTGTGAAATTATCTGCATTCTTCTCTGTAAATCTGATACAGTAACCAAAACTGATGTACCGCAGCATCTATAGCCACAAGAGAGTATTTTCATAGGTTTTATATAGTTACAATGACACTGGTATTTTACCTAACGCTTCGTTACATAAAAGGTACTGATCAGAAAGTTGAATTTCTTACTTTTGTTCCCTAAATTTGGCAAATGCGATGGTGGACATGCATTGACTCCCAGGCACGCTCAATTTATTTCAAGCAAACTTATTTTTGATGTGCTTTGTAATTCTGGTTTAAAACTCTCAGAATGCTACATTATACTGTTATTGCAAATAACAATAACATAACTGCAGTATTTGTAAACAGAAGGCAGCATCTACACTGAAAACTTTACCAACATTAGCAAGTGTACAAACATATAGAGCTTTTATTTTGTTGATGAATGCACCAAACCAGTTTTTAAATGCCAAACACGCAAATATTTATAACATTTTAAAACCCTTAGAATTAAGATATAGCAATACTCTATGCATCAAAATTCGCAGAAAGCTTCGAATAGTAATATGGTAGCAAAAACAAAAAATGCAAAATGTTGACCAAAAGCACAAGTTAATCTCCCCTTAAATTCGTACTGGGTTTCTTTCGACTTAAAAGTGCTCTTTAATAGTGGTTACAATCTTTACCCTCACATTACCAAGGGCGAGGTACTTTATGCCCAACTTGTGTAATTTTTTAAGTTTTCTCTTTTAATTTTTTAAAGGCATGAAGTTAATAATAATTGTGAATCACTGTTTCTAATGCTGAATTGCGTATTTGTTTCAAATGTTTCATTGTTGGTCTCTTTGAAAAACAATGAAATGCCAAGGTGGTCGTAAAATGCTGCCCCGTTGGTATAGTGTGATTCAAGTACAAAAGTAGAAATAAATAGTTAAGTGATGTTAAATATTTCTTGTATAAACACGATAAGATACAATACCCGATTTTAAAGTAAATTTGTTTTACCAATGGTGGTCACCTCCGTTGAAAGTATAATCTCCGTAATAATGATTGTAATAATAACTAACGTGTTTCATGCAAAAAAGTAAAAAAGGAATAGTTAAACGCTGTTAAATATTACATTCGTAAACATAAGATATAACACCAATTTTTAAAAATAAATTTGTGTTACAAATTGCTCAGACATTTTGTTACTAGTGGTGGTCACAAAGTTGGCAATCGAAGTAATGGAATGGGGCTTGGTAATGTTAGGATTAACCGCAACGGTCGTCCTGATAAATGATAACTGTTATAGATTATCTCGGGAAATTCACTTTAAAAGCAACCTACAGAAACCATCATTCAAGCACTTTTATGAATTGTAACAGGGCAACGACCATAGGAAATTATTTATCATTAACACACAGATTGCGAGTGAAATGCATGCTGAAAATTAGGTGCATATGAATGGTACAGCATACTCGCAATAAATGTAGACCTAATTGCAAGATACATTTATTTTCCAATAGCTATACTTTGGCAGCAACTGTTGTTCACACGAATCTTGCAATACTCCTTTCATTGTTTGAGGCACTGTCAACCCTCACTTGTTTCATGCAATGTTACCAAGATTATACATTATTTCAAGGTCAATGTGTATTGAACATTTGTCGGTCACTATACTCTTAACAGTCATGACAATATGTATAATGAAAGCTTTAATGCGAACGTTTATCTCAATAAATTAAAGTATATAGAGGACTAACACTGTTCCAGCAATAGTTTTAGGAGCTATATAAAAAGTGGCAGAGGGTTGAGAATGTCATATAAATTCACACCCATTTATTTTGAGTGAAGATGACTTTACTTCCAGAAAACTAAGGATATGATTTTTTCTGTCATATAAACATATAAAATATCTGGTGTTTTTACTATAATGCTTACTGCCAATTTTAGGTCAAGAGTTTTCGAAACAATGGTTTCATATAAAGAGGTTGGGGATAGGATAGTGAAGTTATATACGAAGTTTGACAATTATCAAACATTTCGTTGGTAACCTATGCTGTTAACAGGCAAACGCACACATTTTTATTGATTGAATTATCGATCGATTATTATTTATACTAAGCACCAATACAAATAATACTGCTACACATGAGCCCAATAATATCAACAACAATATAATAATAATAATTATAATAATAATAATAATAATAATAATAATAATAATAATAATAATAATAATAATAATAATAATAATAATAATAATAATAATAATAATAATAATAATAATAATAATAATAATAATAATAATAATAATAATAATAATAATAATAATAATAATAATAATAATGATAATGATAACAGTAATGATGATAATAATGATAATAATGATGATAATGATGATATTAATCATCATCATAATCAGAATAATAAGTGATGATGTGGTGGTGGCGGCGGCGGTGGTGGTGGTGGTGGTGGTGGTGGCGGTGGCGGTGGTGGTGGTGGCGGTGGCGGTGCCGGTGCCGGTGGCGGTGGCGCTGGCGGTGGCGGTGGCGGCGGCGGCAGCGGTGGCGGCGACGGTGGCGGCGGTGGTGGTGGTGGCGGCGGTGGTGATAATGCACAATAGTTGTGTTATAACGTTCCACAAAACAACCCATAAACTTATCTGCAATCTATTTCTCTTTTTGCTGGCCATATCCATTTCTTTTTTGCTTTAAACAAATACACGCCTACCTTCTTGCTATCCCTATTAATGAGATTAATGAAGACTCCCTACCTGTTCATTTTCAACCATTTCTTATTTGTGCAGTTTCCTCAACAGTTCTTTCCCTTTACATTCGTAAATTGTATATTCCATACCTTCTTCCTTTTCTCCTCATACCTATTGTACATTGTTTCCGTTTGGGGCCTTTTCTCTTAAGCTTTAGTCTTCACACACCCGCTCGTACACAAGCAATACTATCTTTTTGTTCCTTAATTAATTTACGCTCACACACACTTCTCTTTCCCTTTCATACTTTACTTGTATGCATGTTTCTAGGGATCTTAAGTGCAGATATGTGCACATACATACACGGACCTTTTTCACGAAGTCTCGAAACATGTATAGAATATTTAGGTGGAGTGTAATACTTTCTCTACCTAGTAGAGCAAGGCAGAGAGTGTAGAATGAATGGAAGCTGGATCTTTCCACTTGAGGTTTGATCAATTACAACTATATCCGGCCGATATTTTCCACGACCCCACGCAGCCCCTCTGGAAAACGGTCTTGTATTGATTCAAACAGAGAACTGGTAAGTGATGCCGGGAGAAGCAACAGGTGTTTGTACAATCGGGTATTCCCTAAGGTTAATAACCGGGTGTGTGTGTAAAGTTATTTCAGAAGCACCCGACAGAATATTACTGACCTCGCGCTACTTCCCCTCACTGCTGTGTGTCTCTGATTTAAGGTCATCTACGCTATTTTTACACAACGGTGTTTTCTACAGCTTCCCGTTGATATTTCCAAAGTAAATTTTAAATTCCAACACATGCTTTTGCTACCAAGGAAACCCATATCTATATAACTGGTGTCCAAAGGCAATATGTTCAGCATAGATAATTCCTACTATCTCTACTACGTACAGCAAGTAGCGGAAGTATTGTATTCTACCCATATATTCGATGTCGAGATTTCACGGGAAGTAATGTTTTGAGGCCCCCTAAATTCAGAAAGGGGCATTTTTAATAGAAGGTTCCTGTGTGTGTGTGCATCTCTCTCTCTCCCTCTCTCTCTCTCTTCCTCTGTGTGTGTGTGCGTGTGCGTGCGTGCGTGCGTGCGTGCGTGCGTGCGTGTGTGTGTGTGTGTGTGTGTGTGTGTGTGTGTGTGTGTGTGTGTGAGAGAGAGAGAGAGATACTGTGAAGAGCATAGCGGAAGTTAGGACCTGATTTTCAGGAATAGCTTTAAAAAATCCTGTCCCGGCTTTCCTTGACAATCTCATGTCTATGCACTTTTGAATGTCTGTTAATTCTGATAGTAGTAAAGCTATCGTCGATTGGCTGAGCAGAGAAAATATTTAACAACCGCCATTTTAAACCCTTAGGTTTAACATCAGAAAATCTATCCCCAAACTCCTGTGCAGAATGTATAGAATGTCTTTAGTTTCCCCTTTGGCTTAGCAGAGCTATATCTTTACGAGGAACACGAAAGTACTTGTGTTCCCATTCGCCTTTGAAGACTTACTTATTTACTTTGTTATCTGATATGATTCCGCCACTGCTTTACTGAGAGTTGCTTTGAGCGACTGCCCTGTTTTCAGAAGAAGATAACACAGTAGGCGTGGCCCGATGGCTAAACGGTGTACCGAGCTGGACAAGGTTAAAATTACGACCTAGGGGAATGAACACGTTCAGTTTTCCCCATGTCTATGCCATCTCTTATCTCAGATATGTTGCTTTTTGAGCACCAACTCTACTCAATTTATTGGCTGTGTATTGCTTCCTACTTGGGCGGGAAGTACAATTAACATGAATAATTTTTTTCTATATTTTCGGTAAAAATATCACCTCAAAGAAGTATTTATAACTTCTAGATTTTCTAACTTAGAAAACTAAAATTTGGTATGGTAATTACTAATGCTTGTTTAAATACTGTATATTTTTTCAGAATTTTTTAATGTCCTTATATTCTATTATCCTTTTTGCTACTTAAAAACAATAAAATACGTTTTCTCCAAAAGTTCTTGAGATATTTTATTGAAAATTTGTATTAGTTATTTTTAATATACAACACACAAACCCCTGAGACATAATTTTATATGTAATATCGTCTTTGAGATAAAAACCATATATTGTTACTTTGACTTAATTATTGAAAATGCATAGCAGTAAAATCTCACCAACGTTTAACTAAAATGTTTATGAAATTATTATACAGTACAACCTTTGCTATAAAACTGCCAAATTTGATAACTGCATATGCAATAGTTTTAGAGAAATGCACCTTCAAGGTGAAAAAAAAATGTATGTTTTAGAAAGTTGCAGTTGAAGATTTACTTTGACTTTCGCTGCAGAGGTGTTTCAAAAGTAAACACTTCAAAACTAAGCGAGCTCAGTAAACGCATTTTGCCATCTTGTTCACAGCCTACTAAAAGCGCGCAAACAATACCTAGGAATCATTATTTATTTATACCAACTAACTTACTGCTGGTGTTTTTAAACATACAAGCCGTGTGTGTGCAATATTTAAGAGGTGGATACAGGATTACGCGAATCCGTGTTTCAAATCCCGGCTATGGTATTTAACTCTTCAGTCTTGATTCCACCTCTTAATACCTAGGAAACTGACAGTCAAACCAGAAAGAATTAAAAAATGGCAAACTCGTTTAAAGAGGAAGTAAAAAGAGGGCGTGGCACAGTATAATTAGTTTCCATTTGAATTGTTTGTTTATAGTTAAAGTCATGATAGCGTAAAACTTTCAGGAATACAACCCCCAAAATATAAACTATTTTTAATGACAAGAAAAACAAATGGAATTTTTTAATAATTTTACCTATATCTACCCTTGGTAATTGCATACTAAATTTCAAATAATCACATATTTTGAACAAATTGTGTTCAACGTTTACACAATGAATGTGCCAACAGCCGTAAACACTAGCATGTATATACACGCAGACGATATGACATGAATATCAAATAGGGCGAAAGTTATCTAATACACACGAGACTACAGAACGCATTTAATGCTCTGTAACACAGGCTCATCAACTAAGGAATAAAAGTGAACCCCTGTTAAAGGCACCAAGCGAATAGATCATCACCATCCCCGACATAGTCTATGACCCTTATTTGTTTTCATACAGAGTACATGGGTTGGAGTAAAAATGGACCAGGCTCATTTACCGCGCGTCATGAACAAGATCAGTGGCCAGTTAGGTAGGAATTACTCCCTAATAAGTATTAACAATGTGCTAAACATGAAGAAAGGGCTGACATTGCACAAGACATGATCACAACCATACTTACCTATGATGCGCCGTTATGGTGATATGCCGCTGCAACTCACATTAAGAACTTACAAACATGTCCATGCTTTATGTACTCGTATAACAGCACAGATTTCTAGAATTTCACCCAGTCATGCTGCATGACGAGTAATTCCTCAAAAACCTAACGTCCATTACTTATGCAAGACGTCCGAAACACCACAGCCTAATGATACAAAAATTCGGCAGCTATGAAACACAAACACAACTAACCACTTTCTATTTTTGACAGAAACTTGAGTTACGGGCAGATGAAGTACGAGAATTCTTAGATTACCTCCTACAACACTGACACGACATCAGACTGCACGCAAACACAACTGATCAGCTGACCTCTCATACTGTTACAGGCGAACGGTAGCCTTCGAGGACCTTGAACTATCCGCCAAAGCGGCCCAAGGAGTTAACCCTAGCAATGTCAAGCTTTATTCCAGAACTCATACTACCAACAAGCGGCGGGGGGGTTTGCACTTTACGACCACCACTGGTAGCACAATGTGTGAGCAAATTTTAAAACAAATTTGTCTTAAAATTGGGTATTATATCTTTCAATATCTATTAAGGTAATATTTAACACTGTTTAACTTTTTAAACCCCTGTTTTTTTACTTTTTTATACACGGATCACACTGCCAATCCTTACAACATAACTTGTACTATCAACATGAGGGGGCGGGGGTACTTTGTGACCTTGTCATGTTTATAAAGGTAATGTATAACATTGCTTAACCATTCCTTCTTTATCTTTTTACATTAATCACATTATGCCGACGGGGCAGCACTATATGACCACCTCGACGTTTCATTGTTTCTCAAAAAGACCAACAATGAAAACTTTGAAACAATTACCTAATTCAACGGTAGAAAAGTGATTGTCAATAAGTATTAGCTGCATGCCTTTAATCAAAAAATTAAAAGACAGAATTTGAAGCATTACAGAAGGTGGACATAAAGTACCTCCCCCCCTCCTCCCCCCTATGGTAATGTTAGGGTTAAGGCCTCCCCATCACGGAAACAGACTAAGATCTGACAAGTTTAGAAACCCTGGGACAGTACGATAAACCAGACTCCACGGACCATGTCCTGGAGAAATAATCTGAAAACATGACGTCCCAAACATCCAAGGACAAATACAGACCTACCGCAAACGACGATTGGCTAACCTATTAGCCAGGAATATATGTACCTCACCTACTAAGTTTTGAAGTATACGCTTGTATTACACCTAGGTTCATGCGTGCCCTAACGTAGTTATTAATCTAGACCAGCGATGTCCAACCTTGTCTGTTTGGAGACGTTTACGTAATGAACAGCTGTTCCCCACTCCACTCTTTCAGTCGGAGGGATAGACAATCAGTGCAGTGACGGACACAAACAGGCGATTTCATGGCAATTTCTTACCCCGAATTTTCTGAGAATGTCCTCAGAAGACCTCTTCATTCTGGATGGTTTTTGCATAAATGATAAACAGTAAGAGACAGTCGAAAGCTTACTAAATACAGGTGGATCTTGCTAAAACACGAAATTTACGTCAAATACTTCTTTTTTCTTTTGAGTGAACCATTTCCAAGGTATTGCTTATTTTTTGGAATTTGCCATTACATATGCTTTTCTCAAATATCAATATGATATTCGCCTTTTATCTCTTGGCCTTGCAAAGGGAACGGAATTTCAAAGGTATCACATAGCAACTAGCTCTTAAAACATTTCACTACCACTTAAAGCCTACTTTATTCCCATATCCCCCTTGTATCTATAAGAAAATTAGCAACAAGGCAATTTCTGAAAATGCTAATGTGGATTAAAATGTAGTAGACAGAGAAATAAGTATTTGCAAGAATAGTGTGAATAAAAGTACGTATAGCGATACATATATTTCCTAACAAAGTTTCTCCAAATTGAGTTATATCAAAAGTCTGTATTGCAATAGGCTACGCGACGATCACTTGATGTATCTTCTAAGAATGCTATGCAGTTCGACTCTGTTGCCAAATATTGACAGACTTCTTAAACGTAAGCAGTACCAAAAAAGTCGCTAATGAACAGATGGTTATCCATAAGATTTGAAAGAGTTTTCGGAAATCAAACGCAGCATACATATCATCAAACGGCCACTGCAACACAATGCACGGCTGGGGGTTAAAGAGTGGCAAATCCGTGCATGGTGGAAGCATGTAAACTTTACAAGAAACTTCTATTTGAATATAGCAAATACAAAGCAAGAATTCTTCAGGAACTCAGAGATGTATTGAGGCATTAGATCATCGGAGCTGTATATGGTAGTTCACTTCAGCTTACTGCTTGGGATACCACCTTTCATTGATCCTCCCGGAAGGCATGGAAAACCACTTGTGTTATTTATTTTCCGTAGTAAATGTTAAAGGTTAAGCAATTAATTTCTCCCCAACACACATAATTCTTGATAACGTGGATGATACCACCAGTCGCCATAAAAGTTGCTAATTCGTTATTGCAAACTAATGGACAATAAACAGATAGGAGAATAACACCACAGCACATTCACGTTGCAAAATGTCTGCAGTTGTCATAAATACCCGAAATAAAAATGTCATTAGGGTATTTTAAGTCATTATTTATTGTCACCAATGGCCAAATGTTCATATCATTAGAGAGTTGTTTTGTGTGGAGTTCATTAACTTTAATTCACATCGTTTTCAGACAATTTCATTATTAAAAATTGTAAAATTGGTAAATACATTCGGTAGCTGTGGTGGTGCTGGTGGTTTTGGTACTGGTGATGGCGATGTGTGTGTGTGTGTGTGTGTGTGTGTGTGTGTGTGTGTGTGTGTGTGTGTGTGTGTGTGTGTGTGTGTGTGTGTGTGTGTGTGTTTTAAAATAAAATTAACGTCCTGGGTGAAATGATGCTCAAATGAGGCCGAGGTCCAGGGAGGTTTAAGTTACTCGACATTCGTCTCTCAGAATAAGGGAAAACCTCGGAAAAAAACCTTACCCGGATAACTTACCCTAAGCGAGATTCGAACTCGCGACCTCTTGAATGCAGACACGCTAACCCTCACGCTACCGAGGTGGGCAGGTGGTGGTAGTGCTGGTTTCTCACATTATACTGCTCATCTTAAAGCCCATCCCAGGGAGGGTGTGGTTTCACAAAGTATACACAAGGGACCAAGTTCAGCAGACTTTGTGTCCATGGTGGCGATTAACTTCAATTACCATGATACAAGCGCTTGTCCTCATGTTTCATGAACCTCTGCTGGTTATTTGTACATTTGCAAACCAGCTGAACGTTCAAAACATATCCTTGTAAATGACCTTTACACGAATTATATATGCATATTAGGTATTCAATAAACAACCTGGTTTAGCGCTTCTATTCTCCTTTTATCTCCTAGTACTGCTATGTTGCCTCTTTGCATAATATTAAAAAATCATTCTAACATTAAAGTTTGTGTTATTTCAATTTTTTTAAAAAAAAAGCAAAAAAATAAAAAATAAAAAAGCAAGAAAGACTTTCAGCGTTTCCAAACAGGGGCTACAAATGACAAAGCGCAACAAATGACAACAGTGATTTGAAAAGCAAATTAAACACTAAAATAAAAAGAAAAAGCGATATATTCATATAACACGTAGTAGTAAATGAGCTATAAATGATGCATCACCACATTTTACTGTCTCTACGCTCACAATCCTCGGGGACACTTTTGGCCTTTTTATTTTTTAATGCTTTTTATTGGTATACAAAAAGGCCGCCTCCGTAGCGCCGGGTTCAATCCCCGGTACCAGCATGGGGATTTTATCCCCTCTGGGAGGTCTGACACGGGGTGGACTCAGCCTCGTTAGGTCCCGGGGGGACCAATTGAGGAGCTACTTGATGGAGAAGTAGCGGCCCCAGGTCGAGAAGACCGCATAACCGGCCGGGAGGGCTCGGGGCGCTGACCACGTCCCAACCTCCAGTACTGCACCTCACCAATGACGCCTGTAGTGGGCAGAGGTGGGGGACGCAGCGGCTGGGCGGTAGGCCTTGGCCCTTCGTGGGCTGTCGCGCGGGATTTACATTACATTACATTACATTGGTATACAAAAGTACCAGAGATGCTACTGAAAGCATTAGTCACAGATAGTTAACATACTTTGTTTAGAGACAATAGCAACAACAATAATCATCATTTATCTATCTTCCGGTGTCATAACAGCTGTTATCGTCTTCCGATGCCCTAACGTCACTCCTTTCTATCCTCCCCCATTTCTTCTTCTAAATTTCTGAATTTCATTGCCATTACAACTCCTTTCAGCCAGTTCTTTAGATGTCCCCTCTTTCTTCCTTTTGGTGATACCCATTCCACTATTAATTTAAGTAGTATGTTATCTATCACTCCTTTAACGTGTCCATACCAACAATCTCTTTTTTCATAATACACAAAATATCCAAGTATTCTTTACCTCCCATAATTTCTTTCACAGTTTCATTTCAAACCTTTTCTAATCTTGATTTTCTAACACATCTCAAAACGTCCAGTTCAGTAGCTAAAAGTTTGCTGATTACCTTGTGTGATAATTGCCAAACTTATGATCTGCATACGAGTAATCTTTGCACAGGAGTTCCACAAATCTCTAATACTCTATTCTTTGTTATATTTTTACTCCAGCAAAACTAATTTAAGGAGTTTAAATTTTCCTAGATTGGGTATTTGAACATATTTTTTAATTTCCGTTGTATTGTTACCAAATTTATCAATATTCGTGCCTAAATAAGTGCATTCCTAACAGGGTACAATTTTTGAACATCTTAAAATCTCTAGGGTTCTGTTTACTCTCTAGTGCATAGGTAGTCTGTTTTATTGATATTTATTTACAACCCCATTTTTCATACTCATCCTCTATTTTTTTTTTTTTTTTTTTTTTTTTTTTTTTTTTTTTTTTTTTTTTTTTTTTTTTTTTTGCCATATGCTATGCCATCTTGATCTTTTGCCATGATTAGCTGACCAACTGCAAAATGTAATGAATAAATGAACATGTTTCGAACTAGTATTCTCATTCCCTGACGTTTTCTTTTTCAGTTTCTTAATACATGTTGGAGGTAGATTTTGAAGTCTTGGGGAGAGACTACATCCCTGTATCAATCCTTTAGTGGATTTGAATCCATCTCTAACTTTATGTCCTATTTTAACCTTTGACATACTTTCTTACTATAATGATTTTATTGAGGTATTATTTTTTATTAATAGGTGTTTCATCCAAAACGTAAAATAACTTACAGCGTTATCATATGCTTTTCTTAAGTCTACAAATAATAAATACAATTCTATGTTCCTGGCTTTCTTTTTCTATTTTAACTGTGTTAATCAGCATATATTATCTCCACATGTGACACAAACAACAACAACAACAATAATAATAATAATAATAATAATAATAATAATAATAATAATAATAATAATAATAATAATAGTAATAATAGTAATAATAGTAATAATAGTAATAATAGTAATAATAGTAATAATAGTAATAATAGTAATAATAGTAATAATAGTAATAATAGTAATAATAGTAATAATAGTAATAATAATAATAATAATAATAATAATAATAATAATAATAATAATAATAATAATAATAATAATAATAATAATAATAATAATAATAATAATAATAATAATAATAATAATAATAATAATAATAATAATAATAATAATAATAATAATAATAATAATAATAATAATAATAATAATAACAATAACAATAACAATAATAATAATAATAATAATAATAATAATAATAATAATAATAATAATAATAATAATAATAATAATAATAATAATAATAATAATAATAATAATAATAATAATAATAATAATAATAATAATAATAATAACAATAATAATAACAATAATAATAACAATAATAATATTAATAATAATAATAGTAATAGTAATCATAATAGTAGTAGTAATGATGATGGCGGTGGTGGTGGTGGTGGCGGTGGCGGCGTCGGCGGTGGTGCTGGTGCTGGTGGTAGTGGTGGTGGCGGCGGTGGCAGTGGTGGTGGCATTATGACGTTAAAATATATTATGAACCTCGTTTAATTAGACCATGGGACTATTTATAAAATTCCTAGTTGAGGTGTTTCTCTACGCAAGGGAAAATATTGTTCGAAGTAGATAAATGCCATATTGCAGGTTAAAGTCGTTTAGGCATTTTATGCATGCATGTCAAGAGTTTTCATGGAATTCTCCTATCCTAAAGGGGTTATGCGCTGAACATGTTTGCGCTTTTGATTAAAATACCATGTATTTAAAATTATCACATGAGCAATATAATATGTGTCCTGAATAATGTCAACGTAGCAGTAAATTGGTGTTGTTTTAATTGTATTTTATGTTAGTTACGCGGGAAAGCATAAACATGAAGCAATAGTTTGCCCCAGGTAACATACAGCCGTCGGTAGAGTTACGTTTTAATACTGTTATAATTTTTACTCGTAGCATGAGCTGTTTAACTACTGCTATTGTGCGTTTCAAATATACGATGTTTTACCTTCAATGCTGATTCACGTTTTGTTTGCTATTTCAGTATTATTCCTTTGGATGTTTCATTTATAATAACTTCCTAGGTATATTTTGGTTATCTGGTGGCTATAACTTTTGATACAACTTCCCTCTACTGTCTCTCTGTTCCCTTCCATTTTCCCGTTCATGTCTGATCTACCTTACACAGACAGGCACATGTTTACACAGAAGTCAACTCCCAAGCCTTAGGCGATACAGTACCACGAAGCAGCAAATGTTCGCGGCGTGAGAACAAGCACAATGTTCTTTATTGCTCTGAAAAGGTGCCTTCGCGTTTTCAAGTAAAACCAAATTTGTGTTAAACAAAAACGTCCTTGCACTGCCCTAGCATCAAGTTTGGGAATCCACTTCTATAAGCTGGTATCCAAACTACTACCACCGCAAAGGCAATGGTTCGTTTAGCTTTTGAGACCGTGGTTGCTATATTGACTTCTGATACACATTTTGACCTCCGGTATATCTACAAGTCATGTAAGTATAGCGACTTCTGTCGCTATTACTTTCTAGAAAATGATCATCACTAGGACTACTATTAATGCCATCCTATCGTCGCTGTTTAAGGCTGGGATATAGTGAAATTCAAATGTTCCATAAATGTGCATACAAAATATTAAACGTTTATCTCACTGTCATGGATATAAAAGCAACTGTAACACCAATGTTCAACTCTATTTGTATTTTTACTTCCTCTACTGGTTTGTGTTCCACCCAAAAATTTTATGTCAAGATTTCACCGAAAATATATGTTCTGAATAATAATAATTAAAAAAAAACACACGCATTTTTAGAAAAAGGTCCGCGTGTGTGTTTGCATATCTGTGTCTGTGTGTCCGTTAGTCTGTCAGTCTGTGGATATCATAACTGAAAAACGACAAGTCGGTTAAAAACCAAAGTTGATTATTAAGTTTAATGTCTTTCAGTGACGCAACACGAAGATTTTGAAGAAAATTGCTGCACCCTAAAGTACCCTTTACGTGAAACATTTTTAGAAAACTTTGATTTTCTTGAAAATGCGTCTAACGATTTTGATTAAAATTACATATGTTTAAGCTATTTTTATAACAAATGAAACGTATATTTTGCATTTTCTGGCTATAGCATTTGTAGTCCTGTTTAGTCTGGGTGGCTTTTGAATAACTCGTAAGCAGTAAGAGATATACAAAATCTTACTGTACAAAGTGTAGATCTCGCTTAAACACACAATCTATGTCCAAATAAATTATTTTGTGGAGTGAACCACTTCGGAGATATTCCCTGTTATCTGTGTCAGTTTCGGAAAACTTAACTTTAGTCAAATGGAACATTGTTATTCATTTTTATATGTTAATCGAGCAAATAGAACGGAATTTGAAAGGCTTAAAGGATTTAACTATCGCTCAAAGCCTACTGTATTCCCATATTCCCCTTGTACCTACAAGAAAATAAGCAATAACATAATTTCCACAAATGTTTATCTCAACTAACAGTTTATGGATACACATTTAATTTGTCTTATAGTCCACTTTACAATACTAATGAATACACAGAAACTATAGCAAATGCACAAAAACCATATGCCACTTTACTCTCTGCATGTTTATCTATGTATACTGAAAATTTGAGCTCAATTGGGTATAAATTATAGCCAAAATGACGTTTAAACACTAGAAAGTTGAAAATAGCAACAGCGAGAAAATTGACATTGAAATAAAGCATGCATACATTATGTAAACCATGTAAACACCATGTAAATAGTAGACCTAACCTAGCAAAGAAACTCGGTACTTATAACTAACGCCTAAGACTCTTTATAAAACTTAATATGATTCATTATATTTAGACGCAAAACATAGCAAATGTAAATAAATACACTGCATATACTGAAAAATTTTAAAATCTATACTTCTAAAACTGAAAGCACGTGTAGGATAGTACATTTCAATTTATAAAAACAAGCAATATGGAAGCTTAGTAGCCCGGTAAGGAATATTCCTTAGCAGCAGATTAGAAAAATCATTAGGTTCTATTAGAATTGCAGGAAATATGAACGTGTGTACTTCACAATCTGCAGTTCAAAATTGAACTGTCAGCAGCCACGCCCACTGCCAGACGTCAACAAACCACTTACTCAGCTTACTCTTTAATACGATAATTGAAGGACTTAAAATGATCGCAGAGAAAAAAATAAAAATACTTCTAGAAACCTAAAGATCTAAATTATTGTTTGAGTTATAAAACTAACAATGGCGTTTTTGGTCAATTTTCCCTCATTTTCCCTATACCCTCACCTTAAAACGATCATCTCAACTTGTTAATTCATACATAGAATGGTTTGTCAGCATGCTGTGCCTGCACATACATCAATAACTGGACGATAATACGAGGATGTCCTGAAAACGTTGCAAGTCCTTATCAGCCCTAAAGACCATATTTCCGTGAAGCAGGCTGGATACTGCACCACGATAATGCACGGTCACGTATTGCCAATCTTGTTACTGAATATCTTGCAAAAACCAATGTGACATGCACCCCTCGCCCTCCCTATAGTCCGGATTTATCCTCGTGTGACTTTCATTTTCCCTAACGTGAAGAAACACGTCCATGGGAGGCATTATCCACCACCAGAAGCAGTAGTGAAGGCTGCTGAGGCAATTTTGAATCACCTCTCAAAAATGTTTCCAGCGTGTATTTGCAGACTGGAAGAAGCGCTAGGATAGGCGCATTACAACCAAAGTAGACTATTTTAAGAGGAGTCCCAATGCCCTATCTTTGCCAATGTTAAAGTTTGACCCATTATCTCAGTAACTATTCAGGATAATGGAAAAAATATTTTCAAGGTATGTTCAGCAATACCTTTACAGTTGATGGAGGGAAAAAATTATTAAGAGGAAATGTATGACTTTTTTAAATAAAGGTCTTAAAATGTTATTGAATAATGATGGCTTTTAAGCTAAAAAAATAACCAGTCCATTATACATAAAACCTTTTCCCTTAAAATAAAGTCTGTTTAGACAGAAATGTGCGATAAAAGTTTCAGTTTTTAGTGCCGATTAGTTTCTGAGATAATGTGAGATAACTACGTCTTCAGAAATAACTTTCAAACAAAAAATTAAAAAAATAAATAAACAAAGCACAAACCTCACCAATCCACTTTTCATTTATCCTCCAGAATGTTTGTTTCGACCACGAATACTGCAGCTCACACTTTCAAACAATGCTCTAGTAAGCAGTTTTCAATTGATTGTCATGTTTTATCATCAGAATCGTTATTTACAGTATCATAAACTTGTTCGCCTATTTGTTACTTTCTTTGTGAAGCACTTGATGACTGAGGTTTAAGTTCTGAGATACTGTAATTTACTGCACCTCCTGCAATAAACTCATCTCAAATAGCATTTTTAGTATTCTTAAGTGGTATATATTTTACCTGTGAACTTTATCCTCTTGAAAACGCCTTTTGATTCCGTCACATTTGCAAACACATTAAAACACTGACTCGTGTATGTAGCACAAACAATGCAACCTAACTTTTCAAAAGTAACTTCGTAGTATTTCGAAACTCTCGCACGGAGGAAATATGAACAGGATGTCAATAGCTAAAGTAAAACTATCCGTTCAAAATAGAAAAAGATCTCTTCTCTAACACTATTATTTGTAAAGTTATTGATGCTTTACCAAATGGATGTGCTAAAAAGCTACAATGCAGGATTATTTTCAACAATATTTTTAACTATTTAAAATTGGTATACCTATATGAGCGTTATGCTAAAATGAGCAGAAGTTTTTAAGTACTTATATGCAATCAAAATATAAAAGTGAAAAAAAAAAAAATCCCATTTCGACCCCGTTAAGAACGGCCATCAAAATTATGAGGATGAGTTTAGGTATGTTGTCAAATACAAAAGAGAAGGAAAAAAAAAAAAAAAAAAAGAAAGAAAAGACATAATCGTTCTTTATTGAACGGTACTCATACAGGAAACCTTTTTGCTAATGCAATGTCTTAAAGAAAACATTTAAAATTAAAAGCGTAACTTGTAGTGCTCCTACGAAATTTGACGCAATTGCAGATGTTACAAGCGGGTACATGCTTCTTTTCTATATAAACGACAGAGCTTACAGACTCAATATTAAAAATCTAATGTGTTGTAATTTCTTTATTCTTGCGCACACTATTCCTACAAACGCTTACTAATCGAGATAAACATTTGTAAAATTTATCTTACTACTAATTTTCTTGTAGATGCAAGAGCACAGCAGACTTTAAGCTACAGTCAATTGTTTTAGAATTCGTTGCAATATGATGACTTTAAAGTCCCGTTCTCTTTGCATGACTAAGAAATAAAATATGAATAACGGACTCCCATTTGGGAACGTCTATAAGTATTGCAAAATTTGGACAGTTAACAAGGAATATCTCTGAAATGGTCCACTTCACGAATAAGATAATTTAACAAAAATTTTGTGTTTTAACGAGATTTACATTTTATATATATATATATATATATATATATATATATATATATATATATATATATATATATATATATATATATATATATAATAAGATTTGTCTCTCATACAGTTATCCAAAAGTCGTCAAGAGTAAAGAAGGCTATATGAGCTGTAGCCAAAAAATTCAAAATATACGTTTTATTTGCCATAAAAGTACCTTAAACAGGTATGTCCAACCTTCTCGCTTTGGAGAACCTTACACAGTGAGCAGCATTAACCCACTCCTCTCCTCAGCTGGAGGGACAGACAGTCAGTATACAGTGACGGACACAAACAAGCTATTCCATGGAAGTTTCTAAGTCATACCTTAAATAATGTTCGCAGAAGACCTCTTCATTCTGGTTGATTTTTGCATAAATGGTAAACAGTAAGAGACAGGCAAAAGTTTACTAAACAGAAAATGTGGAGTTCGTTAAAACACACACTTTGTCAATTACTTCTTTTTTCTTTTGAGTGAAACATTTTCGATATATTGTTTCTTATTTGTTTGAACTTACCAATATATACCTTTTTTCAAACAGGAATATATTATTCGTCTTTTTCATTCCTTGGCCTTGCAAAGAGGACGAAATTTCAAAGGCACCACATAACAACCAGCTCTTAAAATATTCCACTATCGCTTAAAGCCCACCGTATTCCCATATTCCCCTTAAACCTACAAGAAAATTAGCAATAAAATAATTTCTGAAAATGCTTATGTCCGCTAAAATGCATTATACAGACAAATAAGCATTTACAAGAATAGTGTGTATAGCTCTACATATATTTGTGACCAGTTTTTATTCAAGTTGAACTATATTAAAGGTCTGTATCGCAATATGTTACGCGACGATCACTTGACGGATCTTCTAAGGCTATGCTTAATATTGGTTGACCTCTTAAACGTAAGCACTACCAAAGAAGTCACTAATGAACAGATGTTTATGGCATAAGATTTGAAAGTGCTTCCGCAACCAAATATAACCAACCCACCACTGCAACTCAAGACATAGTTGGGGGCTAAACAGAGGCGAAGTCCGCGTATGGTGGAGGGAGATACACTCCCCTCTTTCGCAAACAATGGATATCACTTATCTTAAACATATGGCATGTCAAGCAAACTCGTAGAAGCCATTTTTGAGAAAATCAAAATTGTATAAACATTCGTGTCGCAGGGTTTAAATATATTAAACATAATAACAACTTTGGTTTTTAACTGGCTTTCGATTTTGAGTTATGCTGTCTTTTTTTTTGGCCAGATTTAACCAGAAATATCGACATCGAATTTTTGGGTCAAATGCAATACTTCCCCTAGTTACTATACGTAGCAGAAAGAGTAAACCGGTAAATCTGTGGGCCTTGAGTTAACAAACTGACTGTTTACCTCATAACCAATTAGGAAAGACAGAGGTGGCGATTATCCAGCCTATTTGGGTAGATGGTGTGGTCAACATCATCCTTCCCCCGGACGCAATGTTTCTGAGACCAACATGGGCTGAACAATCCGTACCGGCATATGTTCCTAGACACCAGTATTCCGTGGCTGGGAACCAGAGCACGACGCTCCTACGCACTAGGCCATGGCGTAGGATGCGAAACGTTAATCGGAGACGGGAATCTTAAGTATGTATAAAAGCAATATCAGCTTTTGAGGGGTGGGGGGAGGGATGTTACATTCACTGTCGACAGCTCAAGCTTCAACTCATGTTTTGGGACGGGGGAATTCTGTAATTAAAGTCCTCTTACTCACGGAATTCGCAATGGGGGAGGGGGTGGAGGTAACTGTAAAATATTATAATTATAAAGGTAATTAAAACCCTAGGCGTGTGCACATTAAACCTTCGTTTTAAAATCGTAAACGCCAATATTTACAAAACTCTGGATGTATACATGAAACAGTTTTATAAAATACTCGGCCTTGCCGGGTTTGGCGATTTTATCCCTAAAACTTTTAAACTTGTGATTAATGGTATAAAAGAAGTAAATAAATAAAACCAGCGGGAAAACACTATGCAAAGGCATGGTTGAGCAATTCCAATACCACAGGAACAAAAGTAAGTAGAGAAACCCGTGAGAATGTAATAGTTACATTTCTGTGTTAATCATACAGAAAATTGTACGAATTGTAGAAGAGTGAGTAGAGAAAGAAATGCGGTTGTGTTTCGTAAAAAAGAAGTGAGTAAAGATTACCGTGTAAATGTAGGGTGACGTCACACCATTTTCATCAGAAACAGTATTTCTGTCAGCATGTGCCACATAGCGTTATTTTTTGTAAGTACCATAGCTGGTGCAGTAGTTTGATGTGGTTGGTGGTGTTCGCTTTGTTGTACGAATCTCAACTGTTTTTTATCATACTTCTGCAGTTTTTACAGCAACCGTCTAAACATCGTGACTATTTGTAAGTTATTTATCATATTCTTACTATATGTTTGTTTGTTTCGTAGTGTTTAACACCCACTTTTACTACACACGCACCGCAGGTGGTCTGTACCGGGTGGAAGGAAAGTCATTACATTAATTTAAACCAGTGGTAGATCTCGGTATTTGGAACACATTTTGTATCTTACATATTTGTCTCTGATCATTTCCTACGGAGATATTTTAGTTTTGTCGAAAACAACCCGGCAACACTACAGATTGTGTGGGTGGTCACTTTCCCTAGTTCAGTACATAAACAAACAGCGTAACGGTGCGTCTTAAAATAAACTCATACCCTGCCCTGTCCTTCCGTGATTACTGTGGAGGGTAGGGGCCAATCACAAGTGTTAGCTGCCAACGAAAGCGAAAGTGCCCGGTCTGTTTACATTCACAAACTAGGTGAATTCCCTGACCAACCTCAAGGCAACGTTGTCGACTTACCTAACACGTGAGAGAGCAGTTTGCATTATTCCTTCAAGTCTTTTAAGTGATTAATTATTTCGTAATTCTGAGTGATGTCCCATAATTACTACCGAAGCTATGTCAGAAATAAATTACTCTACGCATCTTACAAGTAACAAACTGTTATCTTCGTACATTCTTGTGGAATACGCATCCAATTGGTATAAAAAAAATATTTATTTTTTCGAAATTGGCTGATCAAGGAACAAAATTCCATTAGACCTTTTTGTTTGTAATGCTTCTGTCAAACACATGTTAGAAGGAATTTAAAGACTTCCCTTCCACCCTGTATGTTTAGTGATAGATGCTTGTTTTACAGATTTACGACAAAATGTTGGTTAAACTTACACGTGGTTAGGAGTAGCGGGGAAGGAACCATGAAATGGCCGCTTTGCCGAAACCACACTATTACAGTTTGCTCAAATTGCACCACCATTGCTCCATGCTACAACTGATACTATTACAATTCATTTCATTTCAATTTATCCTACTCGGATCCCATGTGTCGTATACGTGCACAAAATTGGAGGTGTTAACAGCAACACCTTACAAACTGCTACTAGAAGAGCAAAACGAGGCTCAAACCAAAAGTTCAAGAAATTCATGAGAAAATTCACCGACAGCTTAGAAAATGGCTAGGGAAGAACAAGCGGAAATCCAAAAGGACGCTCTAGAAGGTTTTCCAAAAACGGTAGGATCATTAAAAAATAAGGAATCGTGGTTTCCTTCATTTGTGAGGAGGATAAGATGGAAAATATGCCTCGGTGCTAAGCGTGTACAAAGTGGGTCCATGAACAATGTGCTGGCAACTATAAGAAGGGTAGTTTTCTTTTGTGACATTTGCTAATTGGGACATTTTGACTTTGGTCATTTTTTCTATTTGTCTACCTAATTGCGTTTCATGTATATCATATTATTATAATATTAGAAGACTTAAGAGTTCAATTAAATGTTAAGTCAGTTTATGTCAATGCCAATTAGTGAAATGCAATTTTGGCAACCACAAGTGTGATTTCGGCACCAGTCAACTAAGTGGCACCAATTGCACACAAAATTGTTTCAATTTTTAAATAACGCTTCTTACCGATCTGTGTATTCTTATGTATTCTATAAAGTTAAGTTGATGTTTCTATAAATTGATGCGATTTAGACCACCTTACCATAAAGCGTTGCATTTCAATTTTAAAAAAATATGGAAAACTGTGTGAATTGTTTGTAGTAGAGAGAGTAGAGAAAAAGTCTGATTGTGTTTCGCAAAAGAAAAGTGAGTAGAGAAATCCGTGTGAATGTGACGTGTGGAATTTTTATTTCACTTATGGGAAATTGTACAAATTGTATGTTGAAACGCCAGTGGAGCAGGATATGTGAATGCATTACGTAAAAGAAAAGTGAGTAGAGAAAACCATTTGAATCTTACATTATATAGTAGAATGGATGGAATACAAACCTTGTTCATGACAAAATACATATGTGCCGAATTTGGAGGTGATCGATCATCACCATCACCATCACCATGATGATGATTATGATGATTACGATTACTGTTATTATTATTATTATTATTATTATTATTATTATTATTATTATTATTATTATTATTATTATTATTATTATTATTATTATTATTATTATTATTATTATTATTATTATTATTATTATTATTATTATTATTATTATTATTATTATTATTATTATTATTATTATTATTATTATTATTATTATTATTATTATTATTATTATTATTATTATTATTATTCAATTCGATTACAAGTCTGCCTAAAAAGAACAACAAACCGTAGTTTGGTCACCTTGCCCGGCTCTCCCCTGGCTATTTCATAACCATCACAGAAATGTTCTTCCACAGACGTTTGAATTGCATAAACAACAGCCTGGAATATTGTGGTATTGCTACCTAGGGGAACAAAAATGTCACATTCTGCATGAAATCCAGTTCCTGACTTCATTCAGCCAAAATGCTGAACGGTTTTTTAAAGGACAGCTTAGGAAGCATTCAATCACTGTCCATCTCAAAGACTGGGGTTCGGATTATATTTGTGGCATCAGGACTCGCCTCAAATGTTTAAGATTATGCCAGTAACCATTCTTTTGCCAGCCTATATGCGCCCAGCCTTACTCTTCCTCAGATACAAATAGCTAAAGGCGGCATGTTAAGAAGGGTTTCCATTCCAGCTGATGCGAAACATTGAGAATCCTCTTCTTAAAAGCCCGCCTAAACCTCTTTTCTACCGGAATAACGATTATTCATTGCCATTGGAAACAGAAAGTGGATTTATAGACCCAATCTGTCTTTTTTCCCGTTTTCAAGCAACAATTTCTCTTCTTCTAAGATATGTGCGGCTGTTCTTTCACTTTCCTAAAGCTAACCATTCCTTTCTTCTGTGTCTTCGTCATATATATATAAAACGTACCATAGTTATGATATAGTTATTATTAGATATCTTCATTATCTCTTTAAAATTAAACTTGTTATAGTCTGTCCTTTTCCTCAAATTAATAGTACTACTTGACTAGTTTCCCGTTCATCCTGTTTATTCTCTGTTTAAAGTTACTGTTTTCCTAGTTATGAATTGTTGTTTATTTCTCTTATAACAATTCTTCACCTTCTAATTATCTTTTATTAAGAGACTTGTTAATGTCACTATAGCCATGGTCATTAATAATGGTATTTATGTTACTGTTGTCTTTGTGTGAAGCTTCACTTTATTCTTGTATTCTTTGTCTTCTTATTCGTCTACTTACATTTCAGTATTAATCTAATTGATGCTGTCCTTTTGTTCGATGTGATTATTGTTGATAAAACCGGTTCGTATGCAAAAGCACACTTTGCTATTCTTTCATAGGACTCATTATATCTTCTGCCCTCCAACCTACTGGATCTTGCTACTGGGCGCACATCTCACAATCTACTCTGGTGTATCGAAGGAATGTGAATTGCATGTCAAACTAGGATAATGGATTACTCTGCTAGCTTACAGCTGTAAGTGACCCAAATCGTCCCTCCCGCGACCCTCCACACATAAACCTGTGGTTCTACCTTTCCCTGACTAAGAGTGGACAAATAAAGTACAAGGTATTTAACCGTATACACTTATGGGCATCAAATGCTTTTTTTTGCATCTTTTCCATTGGTAGATAACTGGACGACCTGTAATGTCAAATGGAAAAAAAAAGGCTTTTGGTTCCTAGTTCAGAAGTGCAGGGCAGATAAGTGATGGGAAAGTGCAAAGTGACTAATCGTGTAAGAAAAGAGAGGCAAGGAAAATCCACTTTCTTCTTTCAGGTTATTTTAAGAAAAAAAAATAATCCCTCGTTTTCCTTCGCACCCTTCGTCGACATTTATCAAAGCCATTACCTCCACGGGTCACACGTAATTTGTGACACATTAAAGGGGAAATTAGCTAGTAATGAAGTAATGCAACGACACTGCTTAGCAATTAGAAACTAAAAGCAAATCTAGCATGAATATGAATATTTGCACAAACTCTGTAATTATTCGTCTATGGAAAAGTTCAACACTATTATGTTAAGGAAAATATTCAGGTTAAATGGAGAGAAAAAGAATGGTGCATATGTTTATTTCAAACAGGCACCGTGAAAGTCAACAGTATTGGAGACATCACTAGGTAAAAGAAATGTAATATTTCTAAAATTGGGCTTATAGCTCCCATACCAAGGAAGAGGTGATCACAGAAACTATTTTCTTCAATCAACTGCAACATCATGTTTGCATTAGGTTTTACATCAATCCATCTCATGCTAAATAAATTTACTAGTGGCTTGAAACGTTTGATAAACATGAAAAACAATAGATTTGTTTGTGGTAGACGCTGGACTGTTTTTCTAATCCGTACAAAATAATGTGCTCGTTTTAAATGTATACGATTTCGATAATCATAACTGGAACAAAGCTGAAATGTTTCTCCCTAAGTGATTGTGAAAAGAAATATAATTCGCCTTGGGTAACCTTATAAGGAGCAGGTAGTTTCAGATACACACATTCCATTCCTTGAAAATCTATTCTACTGACCAGAGCTTAAGGCAGTAAAACCTACCGAATCAAAGTGTGTTCTTTCTATAGGAATTACGCACCAGGGGCCATACAATCGAAGCCAAAGAGGGAGCGTGGATATGGCTTCTACAGCCAGTGCGGGAAACTTCACTGGGAATTAATAGAAAGTTCCGATAAGCAGCTATCGTGACACTGGGTTTCTTGTTGGTTTTGTACCCGCAGGAGTTCAAGCACGAGCACTAATTGAAGTGGAAATGTAATACTCGTAACTAAATTTAAACTAACTACACGTTAATTTAATTCTACCACCTCTATAATGGAAATGACAAACGCATGAGTATGTGAAGAAGCACTGAACTAGGATACATTCACATTTCTGGCAGTATTGGAAAAATCAGCATACAGATTTCTGTACTACGAGTATTTTTATCAAGTGGTGTTTCATATTCATATGTGTGACAGTTTGGAAGAAAAGTAACATCCAAAGGATATAGAAAGAAATAAGGCAAAAAACTATGTACATATAACTTAGCTAAGTTTTATTTCAGAGGTTACTTGAATGAGACAATTCGGTGGGCATGCACTAAGAACGGTGGAGAAGGAGGTTATTTAGCACTGCGGTAAAGACAGGACTGTAGTTCCAAATAAAGCTTCAGGAAAAAGAGATGACCCAAGGCAGAACGAAGGTTGGCGGCAGAAGCAGCACAGCGGGGATCTTAACGATTCTAGATTAAACATCCCCCAGCCTACCCCACAATTCCCTCCTTATCCTCCTAAACAGCTTCGGACAGCCTGTTCGTGCCAGGAAGTAACACTTTTGTCCTCCAACCATACCTGCCGCATACGGCGCAAACCACTGTTCACTCCGCCTGGCAGTGCAACTCTGAACAATAAGAGAAAAGGGAGATAGCTATAGTCAGCGTGAGTAGTCCAATGGAAATCGAACCTAAATGTTCCCGAATGTGAAGCCAGATTCAATCACATCCCACATTCTACTCCAGCCATGGACAAAATCTGATCAAAAGGGCCACTCCACTAAAACACGTTCTTGCCTCACTCCACGGGCCATCGCTCCCCTTCACTTCTGTTCAGCTTTACCTTTGCTTCATTCAGTGGCGAGTTCATCGGAGCATCAGTTTCATGAAAGTGGTAGAGAGAATTTTTGTATGTTACACAAACAGGAAAGTTTGCCGTTTCATTTCAATTTGCGAATATAAAGCGTTATAATATCAAACACCACTGTGACCACAAGTATAAAGAGAACTTTGGAGATCTCACAGGTATTTATTTGCAAATTCAAAAGGTACTATCTGACTATTAGTATTTATAATCATATAAACAGGGCGATATCATTCCACTGTTGGGGAGTTTAATTTCCTATTAGTTTATTTAATATAAGCTACCGTATTTCGTGTTTCAAAGTTTGAATACAATATTGAATTTAAAACCAAACAATTCATTATATCGATCAAATAGTTTTAAAATATTTTAAGGCTAAACAACAATGGAACATTGCCGGTTTATTTATTGTGAAAGGGAAATAATTTAGTATGTTATTCATAAGGTAACGTAAGAATATTACGTGCATAAGGCAAAGGAAGGTTATAAGCTTGAAGATTGTACAATTTGCCTAACCACAGTAGCAGGTTGTAATAATTATTGTGTGCAAAATATATTTAATATAAACAATATAATATATATAAACAAAATAATTCATTACAGTATAGAAATTATTACTACTGCACAAGTGGAACGAAGCCACCACTGCGCCTGTTGTATCAAAACAACCTTCGTCACTCGGCAAGATATGTGGATTGGGTAAGCCAAGTTCAATCGCTACCTCTCCTTTTGTGCCCATGCCTGTTCTACTCAGTGAAGTGTGATTATATTTTAGAGTAGAGCATTCCAATTCTCTCGTTTTCCATTTTACTTTTTTGTGTCACTGAGCCATATAAGTTGACGTGTTAACATACGTCAATGCTTAAAACCTTTTACTAAACCTTTTAAAACTTGAGTTTAAGACACAATGATTAATGTGCTCAATACTTCATTTTTGTTAATTAACTGAAACTGTATTTCTAGTTCACTGCGCTTAGCATTGTAACCTAGAAATACTCCAAATTGAAACTACGCCGACTGCGCACCGGTCTTGGACTGTTTAGCCCTTGCCACACCTACGTTCTGATTACGTATAGATATTAGGTGCGTCATGCCAACGTAAGTCAAATCCACCACGGAACCGAGCTTACATTGATTGACGCTTCTAGAGCCTGTTTACTCCTCTCACTCTACAGTGGCGTGTCTAATCACAAACTTCAAAATTATGTCCAACAAAGGGAATCTGACTTGTAATTAGACATATTTTTAGCGATCACGGTAGTAAAACGTAGATTTCTAAAACCCTATATCAAAGCATTTAAAACCCTGCTTCACATTAATGCTATGGCGGTACAAAAGAAGCGGATTTTCTACTGCTGGGATCTATAAAGCCAAGAAAAGGGCGAGTCGTTTGTAGAGAACACGAGATGCTTTTCCTTGTTTTGTGTCATAAAAACAAGAGAATTGCTGTGATTAAGTCGTTCGAGGCACAGTAAACACACTACAATTAAACTCGATTAAAAGGTTCCGTTTACAAGGAATAAGAGATAAGTTGGTGTAACCTACTTAACGTAACACTCTTTAGAACGGCAGAGGCAGAACTGTCGTGCTCATGTTCCGCATCTGTTCTAATTAGTCTGCTTTTATTCCCTAACAAAACATTTTTCTTGGATCACCGTGATTCTATATACAAGTTTTAACCGCTCTGGGTTATTTGTAACTGGAGTCTGAAGCTTGATATAGGAAAAAAGAAGTTGGGGCGTTTGGACTATAGGAAGTGGGAGGGATAAGTCTGTCATAAGATCACAACACAGAGGAAGCAAGGTACAGTCGAGGTAGGAACGTTGTAGATAAAGTTTTTGCACAGCTTACATTCAACGCTGTTGAAGTATGATATTCACTCCCAAATTCTTGTGCAAGTTCAACAATACCTGAATATTTCAATTTTCGTGCTGCAGGCGTTTTACTGTAGGGAACTAATGAACACATTCGAGAGACACTGTGCGCTGTAGGCTCTGTGTTTTGTGCTGGCACTGCACCCGCACAATGACGTCACGCTCTGCCCTTGGGGAGGTAACCTGCGATTGTCTCATTTAGCGATAGCTGTACAGAGGCTCGAACTGTTTCTATAACCAAAGAAGAGAAATATGAGCATTCATTGCATAGCATAGGTAAATGTATAGTGTAAACAGAAGTGTTCGTGTATCAGTCAGTGCTCTTAGATGCGTTAGTGGCTGAAGTATGAATGCAGTGCTGGTGCAAGCATTACTTCCCCGATTTTTTAAATGATTAATTAGTTCCCTTCAATCGGGTAGGTCATTTCGTATGTTGAATGACCAAAAGGTTTGAAATGATGCTGTCATATGATGCACTCTAATATACGAGTATGTATACCACAGCCTCTACTATGGTTGACACAAAATTTAATGGCGGTGGCTCAACACAACATCCATTCAGAGACTTTCCGTGCCTTGCGGTGTTGTATAGTTAAATACGCTGTCAAATCACGCTGTAAAACGGTGACATAAATATAATTTGTGCGCAAAAAACGTATTTGTACAACAGGAAAGAGAATATTAATGGTAAAAGTGTCAGCTGCCATTAAATTTTGTGTCTGTGACATTCCTCTGAAGTAGCTGAGCAAATATCAAGCTAACGTGAATTTGCAAATAGGCTTAGGCACCTTAATGCATCCACAGCTCAATCCATTACCTTTGTTTTTTTTTTTCTTTTTTTTTTTATCCTTACCAGTGGTTATCGCCACCAAACAACATGAGCAAAAAGTGGAATAAAGCATTTTTGACTTAACATACACAGAAGCATTTTTTTTCGTGTAAATGTATTAAATCCCTTAGCGGTTAGCCCTTACAGTTCCTTATTCTACACCTATTTATGAACAGATCAGGAGCAGGTCTTCCTCGGTATTTCAGTTTCACCTTATCTTCTAACGATGGTTAATGACTTATTTCTCACTTCTCAATATAACATGCTTTGTTAAGCAAACACATTTGTAGAGCGCTGAACCACGTGTGGTCACATGCGATACGAGTAGAGGGATGTCCAACCTTCTCTCTTTGGAGAACCTTACGCAGTGAGCGGCTATTCCCCACTGCACTTCTCAGCCGGAGGGACAGACAGTCAGTATCCAGTGACGGACAAAGACAGAGCCTTCAATGGAAGTCTCTAAGTCATACCTTGGGTTTTCTGGGAATGTTCTCTGAAGAACATTATGGATGAGGTTTGCATAAATGGTAAACAGTAAGAGACAGGCAAAAACTTACTAAATAAAAAATGTGGATCGCATTAAAGCACTCAATTTGTATTAAATACTTATTTTTTATTTTGAGTGCACCATTTCAAATAGGATTAAAACGAAATATATAGAGAAATAAGCATTTGCAAGAATAATATGTATAAGAGTGTGTACAGCTCTACATGTATTTGCGAACACAGTTGCCCTAAATTGAACTATATTAAAAGTCTGTATCGCAATATGTTACACGACGAAAACGTGGTGGATCTTCTAAGGCTATTCACTTCCACTTTGTTGCCAATTATAGATAGACTTCTTAATCCCAAGGAGTGTTTAACTTGCGGCTTACCGTACAATTCTTTGCCCTCTATATATATCAGTTGGTACTGTCACGGATTTGGGCTATCCCCTTACCCCTCCACTCTCTGCTGATGTCTAGACTGAACGTGCAGTATGCTATGATTGAAATGGCATAACTTCATAGAATAGTAATTATGAGGGGGGACTTACAACTTGTAGTTATTTCCTCCAGCGTCTATGGTTTTTTCTTGTTAGGCAAGACATTTTAATGCACTTTAAAGAATAATAAGCATGAGTGCGTTCTTAGTGTAATCGTGGAGTGCACAAACAATTTAAAACGAATATATCTTCCTTTTTACTATTTCTACTAGTAAGGTAGAGAAAGTATTGTATTCCACCGAAAAATCTGATGCCGAGATTTCACCAAAAATGTTTTCAGGCCCCCTGAATCCGAAAAAAGCATTCTTAGAAAAAGGTGTGTGTGTGTGTGTGTGTGTGTGTGTGTGTGTGTGTGTGTGTGTGTGTGTGTGTGTCTGTGTGTGTCTGTGTGTGATAACTCAAACGAAAAATCGGTTAAGAAGCAAAGATGGTATTTAAGCTCAATGACTTTGAAGGATGCGAGACGAAGATTTTGAAGAAAATTCCTGCATCCTAAATTAGCCTTTGCGTTAAAAATGTTTCGAAAATTTTTAATTTCTTCAAAATGGCCCTAACGATTTTGATTAAATGCCATATATTTGACATATTTTTATAGCAAATGAATTATATCTTGAATTTTCAGGCTATAGCCCATGTAGTCCTATTTGTTCTGGATGACTTTTGCATAACTGGTAAACCGTAAGAGATAGACCAAATTTTACTGTACAAAAATGTAGGTCTTGCTAAAGCATGCAAATATTTTTCTTAGAGTAAACCATTTCCAAGATATTCATTGTTATTTGTGTGAGTTTAGGAGAAGTTATACGTCTGTTAAATGGAACATTATTATTCATTTTTATATATTAACCGTGCAAAGAGAACGGAATTTGAAAGGTTTAAAAGATTTGACTATCGCTCAAAGTCTACTGTATTCCCATATTCTCCTTGTGCCTACAAGAAGATAAACAACAAGATAATTTCTGCAAATGTGTGTCTCAGCCAACACGAAGAAGATATAGGAATAAGGGTTTGAAAAACTGGTTAGCACAAGAGTAGAGAAAGTCATGTGAGTGCAACACACCAGATTTTTTAAGCTAGTGGCAAGACACGGAGACATACTGCCCAGAGCCGTCCCTGAAGACCTGACCATACTGCAAGTAAACGGTGTGTTTACGAGCTGGATAAGCCACGGCGTTAATTTGTCACGTAAATTTCTATCACATTAATCTTACAGTAATCGTGCAGTATGGCATGAATAGTCACGTGGGCTACATACGTAGCTGGCCCTCTTAAAATGTTTTTGAAAACTCTCAGTGCTTATACTGCAATTCCAAATGGCAATTGTTTGCACTTTTGCGAAAATAATAAATCCAAGAAACATTTTAAAAATGACTTGAAGTTGTAGAACATACAGTTATGCTGACTTTAATTTTTTATTAATTCACTAAAGTCCTATGTTACTTGTGCGATATAAGTGATGAGGTGATGACGTTTTGGCCATTTAGCAGACAGTACGAAGTGGCAGCGCTATTGCGTTTAACCATAACGCTAAAACAAGGTGAGAAAAGGCAATGGGCAAAGTTTCTACAAGCGTAAAACAGCATAATGGCTTTGGCTAATGACCTCCCATTAACGATTTTATTTTCGTCGTACAAAGCGCCGTGGAAACAAAATAATTTCTCTTTGTGTGTAGTTAATGGATTCAGAAACTATTATATATGAATTAAATACAGACCAGAAAATTAAAGTGGTGCACTTAAAGTGGCCAATTAAAAGTAAAGAAGCTTGAAACACATCTGTTTGGAAGGACCAATGCATTGCACAAATGCAACAGCAGCACGGCTAAGTGCAGAAAGCGAATTCAGTAAAATGCACTGTTCGGGAGCACCTCACAGTTTCGTATCGTCTTACGGAGTCTCGTAAGGAGTGAGACATAACCGCTGACCAATGAACTGCTGACAGCTGCAATACGGCACTAGAGGCGTGGTGCTGTAATGAGGACAAGGAATGGTGGAGTGGGGGAGGATATACACCTGCGCTCATAGAGAAGCCACTTTTTAATTTTCTTTAGATTTATCTTCACATTCTTATTGCCTATTATGGAAAATATCGCAAATTTTCCTTTAAGTAAACAGCAGTTGTTGAGTTCAACAATTCTGTGTTATAAGAAAAGCTCTAACTTTGTCCTTAGAAACACAAAAACGTGTAAAGCTTTATAGTGAATATACTGCAAGAGTACATTGAAAAATATAAGAATGTTTCCTTCTTCTACAAACTCTCCGTATATTTATAATGGGATTAGAATTTCCATCGGAATATCCCTAAATATGTTTGTCTATTACACTATATTATAATACAGTTTCTGCTTTCGAATGAAGGGTTTTCTTCTAATACTTATACAATAAACCGCCTTTCTTGGGTGGCATTAAAATTTAATTCCATTTATGTGAATTTGTCACACTTCTTGAAATTTGTCGAACTGTGTTACCAGCTTACCTAGACCAATAACCTGGCGAAGTGCAGCTTCTGATGCGTATGGCATGTTGTGAAACAAGCAACACTTATAGCTTAATGAGTAACGATTTAGTGCGCCAACAGAAACAATCAATACTTTACTTCATGTTGACGTATCATTGGTTATAGTAATGTCCAGCCTGTAGCACGAATACCGCTCAGTCATAGGAGAAGAGTAAAGAGAGGTAAAGAAGGGGAAGCTATGAAGGCCTCGTTAAACAATGATGTATTTTACGATTTCTGTACCTTAGCATGACTAGTAAGCTAATAACATTTCAATATTTCTCTTCACTTGCACGAATGTTACTTAAATGTTTTCTTTAAAATAGATTTGTGATCCGGAGTTTCGTTCAGATACTTTTTTTCTAGCAGATTTTTCAAGTACAATTTTTGATACGAGTAGTGTATCTGCCTAGTAAGTGGGGCCACGAGTTCAAATAGCGGTTCTGGTAGAGTGCTTTAACACTCAGCTGATAAATAATTAATTTAGAACAGTTAGTCGCTACTGAAGTTAACGGCCAGTTTAACTGTAAATGACGTTACTTTCACTTGTATTCACGTCGTAACGTGCACATTTCAGTTTCTACTTGGATGGACATATGTTAGTTGCTAGCTTTACCTTCACTTTCCAATCTTGCACACAGGAATGTTGGACGCTGGTATGTGGGTTGTTTTCGAGGTTAAACCCTCTAAATCTCTATCTGAACAAGCTCCGATTATGCTGAAAGCCCGAAATCCTAATGCTGCTCTCTCACACTTCCAATTATCACTACACAGTTTATTGCTAGATTATATATTGCATTAGTTTTGGATATTCCGTGAATATACGTTTAAAGATTTACCTGAGATTGCCAATAAATTATACACCATACGAATCTTCCTCACGCATTATTTCCTTGGTTAGTTTACATCTTCGAATTTTCTCCAGTCACAATTATTATAATGAGCTTGGTTCTGGTAATAAAATCAGCATCAGCATTGAACTTTATGTTGAAATACTTTTATAACGCTATGGCAGAAAGCTGAATGTGACCCAAATAATCTAAACCTGTTATAGTCCTCTCAGTTTTAGCGCGCTATATTCCTGCTACCTTCCTAAGTCTCCTATCTCATTCTGTGCTTTTTATTTCAAATTTCCTCGCTACTGTCCTATTTAAATGATTCAACCTTTACTTTGTTTCATGTGCCAAATCTGAATTAGTTTTCTACCTAACACTTCACCAGTTCACAGTAAAATAATTATCCATTATATTAATTTGACCGCCTCCGTAGCGCAGTTGGTAGCGCGCTTGCCTCTGATGTGGAGGACCCGGGTTCGATCCCCGGTACCAGCATGGGGATTCTTCCCCCACTGGGAGGTCTGGCACGGGGTGCACTAAGCCTCTTAGGTCCCAAGGGGACCAATTGAGCAGCTACATGATGGAGAAGTAGTGGCCCCAGGTCGCGAAGGCCACATAACTGGCTGGAAGGGCTCGGGGCGCTGATCACGTTCCACCCTTCAGTGCAACACCCCACCAATGATGCCTGTAGTGGGCAGAGCTGGTGGACGCAGCGGCTAGGCGGTAAGCTTTGGCTCTTCATGGGCTGTTGCGCTAGGGGTTAATTTTTTTCAGTTTACTATATTAATTTATACATAAGGAAGTTGTAATAATTGTTTGGCTAACTTCTCATTTTGTGTAAATAACTGACGTAAACGTGTAACAGCTAATGACAGTAGGTTCTAACGTTAGGTATAAAGCAGAGTGCATGGAATCGTACCGATATACAGTGGAACGCCGCTAACCCGAATTAATTAGGGGTGTGGTCTGTTTCGATTCGGAAATATTTGGATTATCCGAAAAACGAAAAAAAAAAAAAAAAAAGAATGTATATAGACTCAGCTGTAGCATTAGCAACTACAAGGTAATAAAGCTTGGTGATGTGAAAAAGTGACAACGTTGCCATTACCACGCATAATGTATTCTTCTGACTTGTGGACATAGCCGATCAATATGATCGAAAATGCAGGGGAAGATTGCCTTTTTCAATGGACGATAATGAAGATCAAGGCATCAGTGATGCGGCCATTGTCTTTATGGTCCAGAACCAACCCAATATCAATTCTGAAGATGTATATAGTAAAGGGGAAGATTTTCCTAAGAATATCGTGTCACATTTGATGCTGCAGGTGCCCTTGAATTAGCATTACGCTACTGGAAGATTACGCTGCTGCCACAGCAAACGATGTAATGTTCCAGCGACGGTGGCTCAACACCGCATCTTCAAGCAGATTTAGTTCCTTGCGACAGAAGATGACCGATTTTCAAGTTAAGTGAAAATTACTGTCGCATAAACATGTGATAGTTACCCATACCGTACCTAAGTAAATGTGAAACTGATGTTTAACAGGAACTAAATGCATCATGCACAGACACACTGCCTATAGTAAAGTTCAGCAAAATGTTTTTGTGCAATAGATATTTCATAATAATGATAGTAATGATAATGATAGTAACGATGATGATAATAATAATAGTAATAATAATAAATAATAATAAATAATAATAAATAATAATAAATAATAATAAATAATAATAAATAATAATAATAATAAATAATAATAATAAATAATAATAATAAATAATAATAATAAATAATAATAATAAATAATAATAATAAATAATAATAATAACAAATAATAATAACAAATAATAACAAATAATAATAATAAATAATAATAATAATAATAATAATAATAATAATAATAATAATAATAATAATAATAATAATAATAATAATAATAATAATAATAATAATAATAATAATAATAATAATAATAATAATAATAATAATAATAATAATAATAATAATAATAATAATAATAATAATAATAATAATAATAATAATAATAATAATAATAATACTGGTGGCGGTTGCAGTAGCGGTAGTAGCACTGGTAGCAGCAGCCGTCGTCATCGTTGCCTTGGTCGCCGTGGTCGTCGTCCTCATTGTCGTCACCGTGGTCGTCGTGGTCGTCGTCATTGTCGTCGCCGTGGTCTTCGTCGTCGCCATGGTCGTCGTGGTTGTCGTCGTCGCCGTGGTCGCCGTGGTCGTCGTCATTGTCGTCGCTGTGGTCGTCGTCGTCGTTTTCAGTCGTCGTGGTCGCCGTCGTGGTCGTCATCGTGGTCGTCGTGGCCGTCGCCATTGTCGTGGTCGTCGTCATTGTCGTGGTCATCGTCCTGGTCATTGGGCTCGTGGTGGTCGTGTTAGTCGTGGTCGTCGCAGTCGTTGTAGTCGTCGTCGTAGTAACAGTGATCGTAATCATAATAAAAACTAAAGTAAACGCTAATAATAATAACTTTGATAAGCATATGATGTTTGGTATTTATAAAATACATGCTATTATCACATAGGCTGCTTTCATCATCTTCTTCATGATCAGTTTGTGACTAAAGATCTCGTTTCCAGTTTATTTTCAGAATTGGAACCATCTGATACATACAAGATATCATCACAGGGTAGATCATGCACTTCTGCAAAATCCTTGGGATTTGGAATTGCCTGACGTCCTAGTCAGGCAATTGCGTAGGTGCGTTCGTTCACAAACTATAAACGTAAGGGTTTCTCAGGCCTCTAGCGACCAATGGAGGGTGCTGTTCTCCCTCTCTTTTTCTCTCTACAGAAATCAAATGGAAACGACCGGGATACTTTGCAAGGCTTCACTACGACAGATGGACTCAGCTTCCACATGGAAGCAGAAACTGAAGGAGACCATGGACAAGAAGGGAGATAGAGAACTTCTGGGGTCACAGTCGTTCAGTTGTTGAAATGTTTGGAAAGACTATGAATAACAAGTAATAAGAAATAATAGAGTATCAAAACAGAAACTACATTTAAGCTAATTAATTTAAGCAATTGTTAATGGAATTCTTAGTGAAATCCAATGCGAGCAAGAAAAGAATATTCGCAGTGCTACTTACATGGAATAGCTCATCAACAGTCTTATAAAAAGATTTCCCCCCCCCCCTTGCAGGAAGCCTTGGCACAACACTGTAGCGTTTGGATAAATCGAGAAATTTCCAAAGTCCAGTCATGCGATGTTACGACACAAAGTGCAATTGTGAGCCTCGGATGAAACAAGTCTTAATTAAGTTATAGGACTGGTGAAAAAGTCTTCTTCTATATTGCTGGGCGTATTGATCCAGTTTTTTGCACAAGTGTAGTGTTAGGACGGGATGCGGGTGTGGAGGTTTTATAAAACTTAAGAATGAAGGAATGTCTAGCCTTCGGAGAACTTCGCAATGCTTGTTAAATCCTCGGATTAGTCCAGTCCTCCTTCAGGAAGGTGCAGTTTTGCTATTTATGATTTAAACGATAATAACTGAATGAAAAACCACTCAACTGTTTACTGTTTATATATAAAATTGATTCCTACCTCAGTAATACAAATTTAACAACCTTCATTAATCCTTGCAGTAATACATTTTCCATCCCATGATTTATTTTTTTGGAAGAGTAACCTAATGAACAAGGGTTTACATATTAGAACACAGAAATGGATAATCTATTACATGTTACACTAAGTACTTACACAATGGTCCTATGTATTTACTGTGACAAATTCACTTTGGTTACATGCTAACCTCCAAATCCAGAAGTCCGAGTTAGATTTCCAGGTGGGTGATGGTAATTTTGTTTGTTAACGACGTTGTCAATTGCCAGGATCCTATCAGAGTCGCCGTTGTGCCGGAATTTCGTCCCGCAGGAGTTCTTTTATATGCCAATAAATCTAATCACATGAGGCTGTTGGACATTTAAGGTGTTCACGTTCGTTGACAAACTTGAATCATGAGTATGTATATATTCATTACGTTACATACATAGATATACTAACTGGAGCCAAAAAGCTTCGAAAACCTTCCAGTGAAAAGAGAAAGGTGTGAAATCTATTCAATTAGCTTATGAAAGCATTGTATATAACCCCATACATACATTAAAGTTTACCATGCTTAAATTACATTAATACATTCCAAAAGCTGACATTGTAACCTATCACAGAAAAACTTAAACTGGGCTGGCTTATAAATATGAGAGCATTATACCGACGATTTTGAAACACAATGGAGAGAATTTAAACTCCAGTTGTGGATGAGCCAGGCTGGATTTTATTCAGCATTTTCTTTCACTATTGAGGATAATAGCAGACCATCAGAGGTTTAGTTTCCCGAGCTTATTTCTTATCTTCATTTTAGTATGTGGTTCATCGCCTATTCACGGGTCTAAAAATGTAAAACCTAAAGGAACGCAAGATACGTCAATAGAGCAAATGAGTGTTAAGTTTACAATTTTACATGGATACAAGTAAATTTACTTTCAGCGCACTACTATATCAGACAATTTAATCAAACTGCAGCGAAATAAAGGAAGGTAAGTGTAGCACTGTATGTGAGTGTGCGTGTGTGTGTTTGTGTGTATGTGTATATTTTCCCATGTTATTTATTAAGTATGGGTTCAAGTTCGAGAAGAAAATATTTATTAGACTGGCTAACCACATTTAAGTCTATTAATGCAGTATACGTTGCAGACTTCAATATTTAAGTATGTGTGAAAGGCCATCTTTAGACACTTGGGACGTACTGTAAGTAGTAAAACTAGGTTATGCAAATTGAAAAAAACTAAGAAAATGACAAAGGTTCCCTTTAAGGTACATCTCCACGTTGGGAATAAGAATTTATATTTTTAGCCACAATATTTTTAAACTTGTTGCTAATAATTGGCATAATAAACTAGAAATATTTACACTTCCAATATATAAAAATATTTTAGGTAACCATAAAAAATTTAAAAGTGGAAATATACTTTTTGTTTAAAAAATTTGGTAGCTTCCATAAAAATATAGATTTTTCAGACTTTAACACTCCAATTTGTTTCTCTAAACATGTGCAATGATTTAAACCTCAAATATGTGAAGTAAACTGGCTGTTTAAAAATTTATGAATTCAAAGTTCCTCTTTCTACCAAATGCATTTTTGTTTAAATGGCTAAAGAGTTTCTGTGATCTATGTTAAAATCATAGTTATCGGCTGCATCCTTCCCTGTCTAATAAGCTTCAAAATGATGTATGAGTGAGGTGTGCAGCATAATTTTAGGTGTACTTCCTTAGAATAGAAGAGAGTAAAATGCTGGTAAGTTCTGCAATGAAAACTGGAATGTCAGGGCTATTATATGACATACAAACCAGAAAGTTAAACGATTTGGGAAAAAATCACCCTTTCCGGCGTGAAGATGTACCTTAATAGAAAAAGAATCAGTTTATTTGTAGACTTAAGCTAAGGAAGAAGAATTTAAAGAAGTGACCCATTTGGAGAGTGGCTATCTGTGGCGCGGAAACTTTAAACTTGCGACAAGGTGAAGAAAAGAGACTGGAACCATAAGACTTTTACATATGAAGAGAAATCAATAGTTTGAACTGCAATCAAAATAATTACTGGAAAGAAAACATTCCTAAAACTAACCAGAAAGAGGAAGACATAGCTGGGCAATGGTGTAAATGGAAAATTGCACTAAGACATGTACTGGAAGGAATTGTGAATACGAAGGTTGAAAGGAAAATAAAAAACCAGGTAACTTGGAATATTAAGATAATTAAATTATTTACAGAGGAGAGTACTGTATACAAAATCCCGTGAGGAAGTGCAGTAAGAGAGCTGCACGGGCGTGTGTTGGAACCGGTGCGAATAGATCGAGCCTGTGTGAGGGTCGCTAACATGTGCTGCAGAATCCTTCATATTGACACCACGGTTCACCCAGCAGCCACCGTTCAGGGAACTAAAACGCCACCTATCCGCCGAGAGCAGCAGTTGCAAGTTCTTGCGAATGAATGAAATGGGTGAAATGATGCTCAAATGAGCCCGAGGTCCATGGAGCTTTAGGTTACCTGACATTCGTCTTCTCAAGATAAGGGAAAACTCGGGAAAAGAACCTTACCCGGATAACTTACCCTAAGCGAGATTCGAACTCGCGACCTCTTGAACCTGAGCCAGACACTTAGGACCGCCTCTTAATCCCGTTTCTGAAAATTATTTTGCCACATTTTCCAGCAAGGGGAATAGAAAAGGCCTAATATTGCATGCATTGCAATGGATAATTTAATGGGCTGAAAATAGGTATAAGCGTTGGCATTCTGTCGGAAATCCGCCGTTTTAAACAAAGCAATCAACGGCTTTAGGGCATGGTGTATACCAACGTGGAAACTTGGTCTTTATCTTTTAATTTGAAAAGCACAGAAGTAATTACTTTCTTAATTATCTCGTATAAAGAAACGTGCCCCAAGGAGCGTGAAATTAAGGAGGTCCACCTGAGAATAAACTGGTGTAAGGAAGTTTCATTGTTTTTTCTTTCAAATTAAACACATTTCGCTCCTTTTCTTTCCTAATAATTGCCCTATAGTTTCCTAGACAAGTTCATACATAAAAGCGCCTCTGCAATTAAAAGGAAGATTGAATACTTCAGAATATGGACGCTTAAGGGGCCCCTGGGACTGATGATTTTTACATTCACGCATACAAATTTCCCCAAACCTTAAGTCATCAGTTGGCAGCGACATTTTTTAGATTTCAGCATTTTAAAAGGCCCAGCGCAGGGTTTAAGCGCCATGTGTACTGCATTTAAATGCCCCTTTTCTGATTAAATACTCGGGAATATTTTAACAAAATATGGGCCAGAAGGGCTCAAACACAACCATATTCATCGGAAAGAAGTGGTTAAGTTAGGAATAGACTACTAGGCAGAAAATGCAGGATGTGATTCATGCAACAAGTCAGTTTTAGGCCAAACAGGTAATCTGACTCATGATATTGATGTATGGGTGTAGAAAAATTGTTTTTTCTCGACTTTGCATTTTCAACACACTGTCTGCTCCGTGCGCATTGAACTTTGTACTATACTCCTAAAATTTTTCCATGTGCTCCATTTATGCGACTTCAACGTCAGTCTTTGGATTTAAAATATGAAAGTTTGTTTATCTTTAAAAACTCAATACACAAGAAAGATTTAAACAAGTTTTCAGTGTCCATCAAAGCAAAGAAATTAATTACTTTAAAGGTAACTATTTTTTCTTCCTACTAGTGATTGATGGTGTTTCTTTGTTGTTGTTTTTTTGGCAATTAGTTTATAAAATAATAAAACTGTAGTGATATTTTAGTTTTAATGAGCATATAATATTCTGAATATTAAGATATTTTCGCAATGTGAATAAATTAAATAATCAATTCCCTCAAAACTATTAAACAGATAGTGCTGGAACTTTGTGTGGTAGTTTCACATATATACCAGCTGAGTCAGCCATTCATTTTTGTGTACTGTTTAACGCCCGCTTTTACTACATACGGCACCGCAGGCGGTGACACTGATGATACATGGAATGAAGATGGAGCACCGTTGGGATGAGATGGCGGAAAACCCGGAGGGAACCCGTCCCAACGCCGCTTCGTCCACAACAGATGTGGTTGTCTGGGAACCCGGGCCGCTTTGGTGAGAAGCGAATGGTCTAACCACTCGGCTATGGCGCTCCCCTTACTTTGGGGGGGGGGGGGTAGGGGAAGGTAGGCCACCCATATAAAGGCATGTGCACTTCATTCCAGGTTTGCGCTCACTAAAATGCATTGGATGACGTTTTTAGAGCGACGAATGCGCAAAATTTAGAGTAGCACTTGTTTAAGGGACAGAACGTACTCCTCGCTAACTAAGAGGAATTCCGGGTTTCTGGCAAATTTTACATACTTTTTATTGGAGTCTACATAGCAACGCAATTCAGTAAACCCCTCTGATAAAATGGATCTATCATATGAGTACATTAACAACATCAACTACAAAGAAAATGGTGGATTCTTGTACTTTGAGTCTGGGTTGGTTCCAAGAAATAAGAGGCACACTTCATTCACCGTGGAGCCGTGGAACCGTACAGTCCAAACGCACATGTAATTAAATAACGGTTTATCAGAGGCGTTTACTGAATTAAATTGCTATGTATGCTTTAATAAAACGTTTGTAAAATCGACTGGAAGTTCCTCTGAATTTTGCGCATTCCTCTCTTTGAAATAAAAATGTAACGTGTAACTTTCACACGGTTTCTTCTACTCATTTTTCTTGTATGATACACAACAAAGCTTCTTTCCATATTTCCTCTTCTACAAACAGTTCGTACAATTTCTATATGTTTGGAGTAGAAATGCAGCGAATTACATTCTCACGACTTTCTCTACCCACATTTCCTTCTCTACTCCCTCTTCCACGGAATTCATACAATTTTCTATAAGACAAATAGAAATGCGTATTACATTCACACGACTTTGTCTACTAGCTCTTCTTGTATTATTTATTATTATTCAACAGTGCTTTTGCACAGTGTCGTTCGTGTGTTTTTATAAAAAATAAAGAAATAACTAAAAAAGTAAAGTTGTCAAAGTTAGTGTCAGGAAGCTGAAGCTGAATTAAAAAATGTAAATTTCGGAGTGGGAAATATGGAAACAAAAACGGAAGCCGAATTGAAAAATGCATATTCCGGGATGGAAAAGATGAAAATGGGAATGTCCGATATGAAGATGAGCCATCGGAGAAGATTAACGAGCAACTGACCGGGATGAAGGAAGACACGGAAGAACTTGCCGGAAAGATGAAGGATCTTGGCCAAAGTGTTAAGGCCCTGGAAGATAGAATCGACGGCAGTATTAAGAACCGAACTCCATGATGGAACAAATGCTCAACGAAAAACTCAGATGGGGAGGCCTATCTTCAGCAGTGGACGTCTTATGGCTGAAATTATGATGATGCTGATGAAATATTCATATGTATCTTTAATATGTCTTGTATTTCGGAAACGTATCTAACAATTAAGGTGAAAATTTATATTTAGTTAGCGTTTTTCTTTTCAAACGCGTCCTCTCCCAAAAACACAATTTAACAAAAACTAAAAAATAATAAATGAAAACGCCGAGCAGAGCTTGGTTGCCCAGGTACTGAAAATATAAGGAGAAATGGAGTTTAGGGGCCCGTCGACAGCTAGGTCATTTGGGAATATAAGGATAGCATACAATGGTAAATAGATCTTATCTTCTCAGATAGCCAGCCTGTACTTAGAGCTCTAAGTTGCCATAAGGTAACATCAGGACTGGTTTTAAATCGTCTAAACATGATCACAAGCTTGGCAGAATAGAATGGGATTCAAGTCATCTGGGTGCCAGGTCATAGTGGTATAAAGTTGATGATCTTGCAAGACCAGGAGCAGCTTCAAAATTTATTGGACCAGAGCGGGCTCTAGGAACATCTCCATGTTTGATAAGAGAACCTATTAAGAACTGATCCAAAGAAGATCGCTATACAACCTGACCCAAGACTCCCCGAAATAGACATGATAAACTATTCCTTAGAAAACCACCTAAGGAAAGAGCTGAAAGATTTCTTAAATGTAATAGACTTCAACTGAGAGTAATTACTGTTTTTCTCACACGACTTGCTTCTGCCAAAAAACATCTAAACATAATGGGAGTGTTTCAGGATAACTTACATTGCAGATTGTGCAAGACAGAAACTTAAACAGCTCAGCACATTGTCTACTCCTGTGAGACCTTGGCTTAGAGGAGGTACATTTCTTTTGGGAGAATGTTTTTACAAGCAGAAGAATGTAACACTATACTATTTCTAAGACTATACTCATTAAGGGTGGCAGGTGTAGTGAACTGGATATAGGTAGCACAATAAGCCCAGGGCTGAAGTACCTACGGAGAAATGACATAAATCTGTATCGAATAACACAGGATCAGGCAAGCACAGAGTCCCTAACGATTTCTGAATGACAGTAACATCGCTGCTTCGACCCGTCGGTTATTGGAAGAGGTACCGGCCGCCCATGCAAATACCAGGGGAAATTCCTTATACAGCGCAAAATCCACTGTCTCGCTGCCACGCACTAGTCGCCGTCATCTGGTCCTGCAACCTTGAAACATATGGAGATGAAACAAATGGATAGAAATTGTGGGTTCAGGAAAAGATGGCCAGAAAATTCGTAATGAACAGAAACCACTATGGTATTCGCTTATCTATTGGGAACACCACGATAAGTCCACCATAGGGTGGCCGGCCCAGTGGTACTTTAATCTGGGACCTACATTGCTGCATCCTGCATACTTGAAATTATTTTCTCTTCCCCTGCGGCGGGAGTACAGAGTGTGGTAACGCCACACACTGAATTCGTCTTCAGTGCGAGCATGTTCAGCAGTGTGAGCTGACGTCACACCGGCATTACCTGTCCTCCCCTGCTTTAGCCTTCCTTTACTGTATCCATATATGTCCACCCGTTTATGCCCATCTATCACGTTATATCAGCAATACACTCATGTGTCTCCCTTTTCCAGTGGTAAATTGCTTAACTCCGGATAGCGTTTAAACACGAGCTAGAGGGCTATGTTTAAGCTCGTGGTTAAACACCACTTTTCAGGGAGAGGTGATCGTTCCTTCTAAGAGTAAATACTATTTACTTCATAGATTTACGTTATGCGACACCACAACGCATAGAGTATTAATAATGGTACCTATATAAACAAGTTTGTAAACAGCTTAAAATTCAAATAGCTTCTAGTTTCCATCCTTGCATATTTCATTGCATATAGCACATGGCATGTGATATTAATTTACCATACACAAATGTAATTGAAGTTCTAAAAACGTGAGGAAAACTCCGTACATCAAACATACACGGCTGTTCCCATTTAATTGAATAAACAGACAGTGAAAGCGTAATTGTTGGCATAATTTTCAGAATATGAATGTGTTAGCCACACGAGTCTCCTATTGTATATATACCATTCCTGCTAATTCATGCACTGAATAATTATAATATTGTGCACTAATGATGTTAAATAGCTGATCAATTAATAATATTGTAACACTATATTGACCATTATAAGCAACGAAACTCTATGGTTTGCGTATAAGGAAACAACAGATATTGTATCTATCGCAAGTAACCTATTGGAAATATCGTGGAAAATAATCGAATATGTTTTTATTGTTAAACATGCTGCCGTCTCTTCTTTTATTTTGCTCGATAAATAGAGCAAAGTAAAACATAACTGAACAGGTAAAATTTGTTTGTACGTATGGTTGCGAGTAATCAGTATAAAATGTGCGTCATTTTCCTTAGCTTTTGAAAATGATCCATATTGAATAAAGAAACTGGGTGACGTAAATATCACGTAATAGCAAATACCTCAAAGAAGACGAGAAACCATAAATCTCACCCTATAACGGGAGAGCGAAAATGTTCCGAACGGGCTGCGCGTTGTTTTACCTGTCCACATTCTCGGCGCTCGTTGCGATCTATAAGAAAGGCGCGGATGAAACCATACAACATTTTTAAAACTACTTTAAGGGCTTTACTGACCAACTTTACAAAAGGAGATGCTGAAACTGGCCGACATCATTGTCCATACATTTTTGGCACCTATTTAGGGAACTGTCCATCGCTCGCCGTACTTCACGTTGAGAATTTCTTGACGGATATATTGTTTTAATTCCTCCAGGGTGTGTGATTTTGTCTTGTAAACTTTGTTTTAATTTACTCCAGAGATAGAAACCGTAGAAGGGTAGGTCGGAGGACCGAGGGGCACACAAATCTCTTACTAATAACTCTGTCCTGAAACACACATTCAATTTTCATCGAAAGATTGACCTATGAGCTGTTGTGTGTTGGGAAAAAAAAAAAAAAGCAAAGATCACGCTCCCTGTCCATTAATTCTCTAAAAAAGAAGCGGAATTGTGTTCACATATGGACTGTTGACTCGAGAAAAATTGCTCCTATAACTCAGAAGCTAATGTTGTTCATAATATACTCTTTCATGACGAAAAAGTTGGTGTATGGTGCGTCATTAGCGGAGAAAAATTTCTCAGAGCTCCAATAAGCGGTTTCTATCCCTGGGCAACTTAAAATGTAAAGTATACTAGACAAACCCACACACCCTGGAAGAACTAAAACAGAATATCTGCCAGGAAATTGCCAGCATTTCTCAACGTGAACTAGGGCGAATGATGGATAGTTTCCTAGAGGGGGCCCAAAAATGTATGGACAACGATGGTGGCCAGTTTTAGCTTCTCCTTTCATAAAGTTGGCAAATAAAGCCGTTAGAAGTAGTTTTAAAATGCTGTACGATTTCAGCAGTGCCTTTATATGATAGCGGGAGACGGCAATGAGTCCCAGTAGAAGTGGATAAGGACAAAAGGATCTGTTGCTGGGCTGTCACATTGGCCCTACTTAGCACCGCTTTATTTCCTTTTTCGGGAGTATTTAAAGAGTGTCGTTGAAGTCTATCAGTTGATATTATGAAAGCATTTATTTTGTGCATTCTGTGATCGCATTCTTAAAAGACCACAAATGTTACGGAAAGTTCGAGAGTGAATGAAGCGATGGTGTTGTGAATGTATTGGGGTAGATGTTGGACAATGTGTGAATTCTCTGAATTGCCTTTTCCTTTAATTTGCATTGCTCTTACAGCAACAGCTTTGGATATGTTATTTCTGGATATTTCCTGCTCAATCATGTAGTTCCTAAGCAATGCATAAGAGCTGTGAAATAAAAATTATCCCCTTTGCAGGGTCTAGCATTCCTCAGAGTTTGTAGCACAGGTCCTGGATCACCTAGCACAAACAGTTCAGACTAATTATCCAATCTACTACCATCAAATTTGTGCATTTCTAAGGAATAATGACAGATGGAAAGCTCCAACATTTACAAGACTCTGTTTTTGTCTGGGTTGCAAACCTTGCTTGCAAGATCATGTCTATATGAGTAGCTGCTCTTAACCACACCGGGACTAACCGCCCTTATTACCTTTTAAAATAAAAAATCAAGTTTTCAAAGCCATGGATTCGTTAATATACCTGTGAAATAATGTATGTAATGGAGTGTAAAGTTGTAAAATATCATCAAATAAATTGTCCAACAAATAAACAATCAAAAACCCAGAGACGAGTTAACGTAGATTTTCCGTGAAAGCATCGGGATAAAATAATAACAAGTACTGCGTATTAAAATGCACTTTAATAATCAATCTCTTTAATACAATACTTATACAGAGAGGTATCTTTACATTGCCACTAACCTCTATATTATTACTATTTTCCGTATTGCCTTCCAATGACGCCTACATATGTTCAAGTACGCTTGGACTGTCGGTGGGCGCTGTACGCCTGAAGAGCCACCTACGTTATTGCTTTGAGCCGTTTTTTTCCATTTCCTTTTCGATGCTCTCGCATTTGCTTGTGAGAGGAATTTTTAGATTTTTTAATTTCCTTTGGATGCAAGCTTTCCTCTGATTTGCGTTGTCTACAATTCCGCACATATTTACGATTCATATGAGCTGACGTCTTAGTTTTTTATTTCTTCCAATTCTCAACTTTATACCGATTTGTACGTATATTTCGGGGAATACTTTTATTGTTCCGGTTCGAGTCCTAGTAGTGCTTCTTAAGCTTTTTACCATGGCACCCTAATCAACGTTCTAGCTAAACGCCTTCTCACATAACATTAATTTATATTTTTACATAACGCTAATTCACAAAATTTATGTGCAGGCGCTTACACTAGCTCGCTGACGTCACGGAAAAAAAAAAAAAAAAAAGAGCTGCATGACAAACACGTACAGACATGCTCTATTCATTGCGACCTCAACCGTTGTTATCACGTTATTAGTCTCGTAAGTATGAGCGATTGAAATCTGGCGGTAATTTGTAACACAAGAAAGTTTGACCAGCTTGATGAAACGAGAAAATTGACGAGACTTGACGAGAGAATGGATGGTTTCGCGTCAATAAAATAAAATTGAAATTACTGACATGCTTATAAACATACTATTGTCCAAGATAATGAAGTTCAACAAGGATTTAAGAAACGGAGACAGAAAGAATGGACCTCAGAGGAAGAAATCGTATATGTGGAAATATTTATTGATAATATACTGATGCAACAGATACGGAATTTTAATTACTTAGTTTAATTAAGCTTTAATAATCCTACCGCTGAGTGAGTGAAACAAATAACAAAACTGACAAAGTGTATACAACTGGAGAATATAAAATAAGAAGTGAAAAATTACGGTTTAAGTACTGGAAATTACCATTTTAATATAGGAAGTGACACTGGACAAATGCATGCTCAACAGAAACAGCAGAAATAAGTCACTATAGTGGGCAGCCGGCTATACCTGAACGTATAAAACAGGCAATTGTCTGCAAAGAAATGAGCTAAGCATACTTTAGCATGATTTAAAATAAACAAACTCGTGATCGCTCTAAAATACAGGATCGCTCTAAAACATAGATTAGGCTATAAACTATTGAATCATCAGCTGATAAATAGGAGAAAGGCTGAATATTAGATATATAGAGGGACTCTTAGAGTTGTAAGTGTTAAACTTCCTCTCAGGAAATTAGAAAGAAGGCAATTTCCCAAGAACTACAAACACTTCACTGCAGCGGTAGTTTAATTTTCTTTATGTGCACCGGATAAATTATTTTAAGCCCTGTCCACTACTGAGGTAGACGTGCTAATTAACCCAACCCCAACGGAAGGGATGGATAAGAAAACAAGATTACTTCTGCTTCAGGACGAATTAATTATCACTGTCAACGTGTTATATTTTATACGTGAAATCCTTTCCATCATTTCCATGCCCCGGAGTGGTTTCCATGTTTAATCAGGCGCTTCATATAATCGCTGTGATTCATATGAGCGAAAGCCAGGAATAATTACTTTTTGTATCATTCTCTTACCACATTCCAGGGATTAGCTTAATAACTTGTCCCGTTCTCTCTGCGTATTATTCACACGCCTTTCTCGACATGATGGGTTTGTTTTACATTGCTATCTTGTGGGATCCACAGTCCCCGTCTATTGTTTCTTCTGTATACAAATTATTTTGTGAGACTTTCTCATTTCACTTGTCACATAGCATTCACTTAAACATTCATTATTTGTAATAGTACGTGTTTATACTCATACTTTTCCTGGAACCTCATTCCCGTTGCACATATTCTCACTACACTTTTTTCTTTTCCTGTGCCTATATTCTCATTTAATGAACAATCATAATTATAGCCCTTTTTATACCATAACCTTTGCTGGTATTTACCCCATTATGTATATCACCTATATATCGTATTAATAGCCTAAGTAGATGAAAAATATACTTTTCTACTAATGTTTGTGTTTCACTTGACAGTTTGAGTTGAAATAAGTATTTTATCAATAAGAGACGATTTTACATTATGCTGAAGTTTTTGCATTCAGAGACTATACAGGTAAAAAAATGTGTGTACGTTGGAACTTCAAGAAAGCTTTCCTAACATGTACGTGCTAAGGCTACAATGACAAGAGAGGACATAGAATTTGTCCAAATCTACCCATCCAACTCTCAGGAATATTTGATTTAGAAATCGAGGACAATCATCACTGAAATGGGGAGGAACATCATCTTGGATCACGTAGAATTTCCGTCGTAATCGCACTTACTTTAGCAGAATACAGAATGGATGGATTATTCTCTAAGAATACCAGATATTTTACTATTCAGCTTTGGTTCGAGAACCTGAGCTCCCAACAGTATGTCACCTATAATGTTGACCGATATTTAAATACATTAAGCTTAAACGTTGAAATAAATATTTTGGCTCTATTTCCATAAAACATGTTTCTTACCCATATTCGCGCTAGAAACCTTGGATGTACAATTTTGCTACATTCCAAATACAGGTTCGTAGAGTTCTATTCACCTTGATCACATAATTTGGACGAACTGAGAAATCATAAAACCAGTAGGTACTGCTTAGGCAAGAGTATGAATGACGTCAGAAGTATAGCACGGCCATCAAATGTACAAGCAACTGCCACTAGAAGCAAGAGTCCAAAACAACGTAACGTATTACTCTGCAAACTAGTGAAGTATTGCCTTACAAGTGTATGCAGACGCAAGGTCAAGGTGTAGTATAACGCGACTGTTTTGTTTCTTCTCGCAGTGAGCTGCAGACGTGAACTGAAGGTGTTCTTTAGTGTCTATATGATGCTTGTGGGTTGTCTGCAGTAAGGCGGTTTTCATGATCAGGCTGTACCTACCTGCAGTTGTTTACATAGGTGAGGGATAACAGTAAAGTCCATGTGCATATGGAAAAACGCACATGGCTCCAGCCTTTAGTAATAACTGCAATAAAAAGTCAATCGTAGGGATATACGAGAGGTTAGAATTGTATACGGATGGTACACAGTACCTATCAAAAGTTTAAGGACACCTGCATACTTCACCGAAACGCACTCTGTCCTTAAACTATTTTGTCCAGTGGTATTATGTTTCGTCAAAAAATAAATTATTAAAGCGTACATTTAAACAAAAAGAAATTATGTTTATGTCATTATTTGTAAGGCGTCATGATATATATATATATATATATATATATATATATATATATATATATATATATATATATATATATATATTATTTTTGGAATAACCAATAAAACCTCATATTTAAATATTTTGGGGCATGTGACCATGAAAATATGTGGGATGTCAATTTTATTTTTCTCTGAAGCAAAAGGTACACATGTGAGGAATATTTAAAAATTTGGCACTGTTATCATATACTGTTAATATACAATTGCCATGATGTTTATAACTAAAACAAATTGGGAAAAAATAGTCTAAATTAGCCCTATTTGGCAATGGATTCAATTGTATGATGAATGAGCCAGCCAAGTCGAAACTGGGTCTGTTTATTTGACATTGTTAGGATGCCATGACATTTAGTTGCCTGTAGCTTCATTTTTTTTTTTTTTTTTTTTTTTTTTTTTTTTTTTTTTGTGAAAAGAGATTGTTAAGTAAAAATTGTAAAAAAGGCAAAGGAGGATATTAAATGACTAGCAATTGGTTCCCATAGGTTTGTCAAGTTATACAGAGATATTACAATCCAATGGGGATAACAAAGGCATGTCTGGGACAGACAACAGAACAATGTAGGAAAAGCGGCAATGTTTCAGACCTGGAGCAAAGTGGTAGGCTAAGAGTTGCATCACCCTTGGAGAATAGAACTAAGGCATTTATGTCCATGTGAGATCGGAAGGTAGAGGAGTAGCTGTCCTCAGGTTGAAAAACCGCCGAGAACTTCGAGAGACCTTGTCCCAATCTTGGAGTAACATTGCCGTGCAAGAGTGTAAGAATCTTGTAAAAAGTATCCAAAAAGAGTATATTTACTGTGTTTGAAAGCCAAAGGAGGCCCAATAAAGCATAAGATCATCTGTAATGTCCGTTTGAAACAATTTACTATGAATTGATAATAATGTATAATTATGCGTTCTTCGAAGAAAAAATTTCGAAATATCATTGGGTGTCCTTAAACTCTCGATATAACCTGTGGCTGTGTGTTTCTAAAAGTATTCAATTGAGTTTACTTCAAATATTTTGACTTCAATCCAAATAGCTCACACGTAGTCGGAATTTACAATTTCAGCATTAATTCGTTGTGTCTAACAAATCGTTTATTCTGCGATAATAAGTTGCGAGGGTTTGTTTGAAGTATATTTATTCCTTCTGGTTAATACAGGAAAATAAAATATGCAATATTTCCTACACAAATTGAATCCAAATATGTACTACAGTATTGAAAAATGTGTTCAATGAATCCAGACAAACATCATAAACAAATATGAATCTATAATTATGTTTTTAACTGTTCACAAATTTAAGAAGAACATTTTAAGTAAGTGAAAGCATACAATATTTATACAGGTGTGCCCTTTATAAAGTGAAGGCAGATGCAACTTTTAAGAGGAAGAAAAAGGCATATTGTGTTTTAGACTTTAAAATAAAGTGAAACAACTTTTTTTTTTTTTTTTTTTTTTTTTTTTTTTTTTTTTTTTTTTTTTTTTTTTTACTACAAATGATGCCACAATATCCTTATTTTCATTTCCTGCTATACACATACACACAAAGCTATTGTTGAAATACGGAGAAGTTATAAACAATGGAGAAATAATCAGAATCCGTTTTATTGTGATAAGCCTCGAAGCTACAGAAAGACTTGTTATGCGGTTTTCAAGTATAACTTGAACGCAATGTTCACAAATATATGGGAATCAATTATTGTTGAAATCTTGACATGATTTATAACAATTATTCAGGAGGTTCACTAACTTCTTAAAGCCCGACTATCAGCTACATGTATTTAAAAAAAAAAGTAGATGCTTTGTTAACTATAATTTTGTTTTATTTTTTATTTTTTTATTTATTTATTTATTTTTTTTTTTAAATTAACGTCCTCCAACATTGCGTCATATCGGATGGTGAGTGAATGAAACGGATGAAATGATGCTCAAATGAGCCCGAGGTCCATGGAGCTTTTAAGTTACCCGACATTCGTCTTCTCAGGATAAGGGAAAACCTCGGAAAAAACCTTACCCGGATAACTTACCCTAAGCGAGATTCGAACTCGAGACCTCTTGAACGTGAGGCAGACACGCTAACCATCACGCTACCGAGGCTAACTATAATAATGACCTATATCGTCCTAATAAATATTGACTCCTCTAAAGCTATCAATTTGGAATTCAACTCCTTGACCAGTAAAGTAACTGTTAAACACGTTATTAGTGTGCTTTTCAAATGGGAAGGAGTTTGTCCTTGAGCGCCTCCAGGCCGGTAACCAATCGGAGTCCTGCTGTGTTGTCATATTGCTTTCCCTTAAGTGGGGCTTGACGCGCGCCAAGAAGTATTAAGAGTGGGGGTAATGAGCTTGCAAAGCTGTGCATGTAAACGTATCTCATTGGCTGCAGATCAGAACCCTTCCCATTTGAAAAGCAAGCTATAAGGCTATAAATTTAAGTCAATAATTTTTTTTCTAAAAGGCCATAATATATTTAACATATATCCTATGTTACACATGTTTATGCTGATTCACATTGACGCAATTTCAAAGATAATTCTTACAAGCCTTTTCTGTAGTATAGAGCTCTAATGATGTTCGTTGCTTAATGCATAAATTAACACACTGCAAGATAAAACTGACCAAACGTTTTATAACTTCACAGGCATAATGACGCTATCCTCATCCATAGTTTCTTAGGTGCCTAGAGACAAAGTACAACTTACTTTTTAATAGGGCCTCATGTATACATCCCATTAATATTTGCAGTCGACTAATAAATATAAAAATGTGACACAATTGTTAGTGCTTATAAGCTTACTGTTAGTAAAATCCGTATTGATAGCATGAAATGTTATAATCATTCATTATTAGCTTGAGATGTCACCATATATCTTGTCAATTAGTTCGTTAATATCCCCAACAACATAAATCACAAAACATGCATTGGCTGTATGCATAGTTAAAACATCCGCTGGTACATTTGAATTCAAGTCATTTCAGGTACACCATACCCAGGGGAATATGCCTTGCAAATATAATAAATAATTTTCTCGCTATAGCCCATGTAGCTTACTCTTGATGACTTTTGTATAACTGGTAAACCGTAAGAGATAGACCAAATCTTACAGTACAAGAGATGTAAATCTCGTTAAAACAAACGTTATAACCAAGTGCATAAGTGAACCATTTCGAAAATGTTCCGTGTTACTTTTGTGAATTTTGCAATACATGTACTGTTTACCCAAATGGAAGTTCGTTATTCAGTTTATCTGTTGGCCGTGCTAAGACAAGGGAATTTCCATCTTCATATCGCGACCAGCTTTAACAGATTGGACTGCTGCTGAAAGCCTACTGTATTCCCATATTCCCCTTGCACTTACAAGAAAATTAGCACTAAGGTAATTTCTGCAAAAGTTTATCTTGACTAACATGAAGACGATAGATCAATAACAGTTTGTAAGAGCAGTTATTACAAGAGTAATAATAGCCAATCAACGCTTGTTTATCACAGAGTGTGTGCAAGCCAAGGATATTCAATTAACGCGTTTGTCCAGTTCACTTTGTAGTGAGTGAGTGGGTGAGTGAGTGAGGTTTAACGCCCCTTCTACACCTAGGGCATTTCATTCCCAAGTTGCTTTGGTTCTGAGTAGAAAAGTTGTGTGCAAAAAGCCCTACAGCGGAATTTGAATTATCTACAGCATTGTTGATATACCTTAATTAACTGCCTGGGCTTATCTTTTGGTTGTAGTTCCTAATTATCTAGATAACAAAATAATTTTGTTGGTGTTTCATCATCATCATCATCTTCTTTATCATCGTCATTATTATTATTGTTGTTGTTATCATTATCATCATTATAATCGTCGTCGTCGTCGTCGTCGTCGTCGTCGTCGTCGTCGTCGTCGTCGTCGTCGTCGTCGTCGTCGTCGTTATCGTTATCGTTATCGTTATCGTTATCGTTATCGTTATCGTTATCGTTATCGTTATCGTTATCGTTATCGTTATCGTTATCGTTATTGTTATTGTTATTGTTATTGTTATTGTTATTGTTATTGTTATTGTTATTGTTATTGTTATTGTTATTGTTATTGTTATTGTTATTATTATCATTATCACATTTAATTTATATTCAATTTATTTAATCTTGTTGAAAGTAACCAACCTTACATCTGTCTTGAAGACTGCAAAACTTTCGTTCATTCAGGATTGAGCTAGGAGAATCATTCGTACACCACATTTAACCTTGAAAATAAAATCTATTTAATGAATTGGTAATCCTATGCCGGCCTTCATAGTGTAATGGTTAGCGTGTCTACCTCACGTTCAAGAGGTTGCGAGTTCGAATCTCGCTTAGGGTAAGTTATCCCGGTAAGGTTTATTTCCGAGATTTTTCCTTAACCTGAGAAGATGATTGTGGGGTAACTTAAAGCTCCATGGACCTCGGGCTCATTTGAGCATAATTTCACCCGTTTCATTCATTCAAGGTCTGATATGAGGTTAAGTTGGAGGACGTTAGTTTTAAAAAAAATGTACTTAAAGTGCCTTAAAGAATTTTTTCTTAAAGAAAAATTTGTAGTTATATTTTCTTACATTACAATGATAATATAAGAACTTCAAGATATAGAAACACTTCTAACTGAGAAGCTACAACATAAAAATTTTGGCAACTCGGGGAAAGAATTCGCACTGCGTGCCGGGCAGGGCTGCCTCGCGAGGCTGTTGTGTGTACGTGACTGCCAACAATCGAAGTGGCAGAAACAAAAGTGGTATCCAGAACGTTCGCGAGATTTCTAGCTGCGTCATTTCCGGTGCGTGTGTATGGAACTGAGAAAGGTCCATGTGACATCATCCGTAGTATATGAGGAGGCCAAACAGGAACAGAGTAGTTAAGTTACGGACATGAGTCGGTCAGTGTGCCGATGAGTGTGGGACACCTGTGCGTGTGTGCGTGTGTGCGTGTGCGCGTGTGCGCGTGTGCGCGTGTGCGCGTGTGCGCGTGTGTGCGTGTGCGCGTGTGCGCGCGTGCGCGCGTGCGCGCGTGTGCGTGTGCGTGTGCGTGTGCGTGTGCGTGTGCGTGTGTGTGTGTGTGTGTGTGTGGTATTGGTACGTCGAAAGGACATTCACCCAGCGTTGCGAGTGATTGTAATGTCTTAATTAGGATATGAAAGATAGAGAAAGTAAAGAAATATACTAAATGGACTGAGCAAGGCTTATGAGAAGCAGAAACCGTGAGTTGTGATAGCGCGAAGGACTGTAGACTGTGTTAACGACAAGAAGACTGCGCATTCGTGGTAACATTTTAGAAGACAATAAAGTGACAGAAAAGTAAGTTACTAGTTATAAAATAAACTGCTAGGTGCTTAGGTCTCTTTAGAGCTGCTTAAAATTTTCCTTCATTCGAGTGTGCACGACTCTATGCTTCCTGGTGTTACTTATTATCATTATCATTATCATTAGTATCAGTATTAGTAGTATTATCATGATGATGATTATTATTATTATCATGATGATGATTATCATCATTATCATTATCATTATCATTATCATTATCATTATCATAATCATTATCATTATCATTATCATTATCATTATTATTATTATTATTATTATTATTATTATTATTATTATTATTATTATTATTATTATTATTATTATTATTATTATTATTATTATTATTATTATTATTATTATTATTATTATTATTATTATTATTATTATTATTATTCCAGATTGTTTTGAAGCATAGAAGTTATCCAGACAACCTCCAATGCTCTTCAGTAGTTTTTCTGCTTTGTATTGAGTTTCCGCCCGCTAGTCAGTCACAACTATGAGTTGATATTGTTGATTTGTCTAATAAATATGCGACGCTGTAACATTCGTTTTCAGAAAGTTGACGTCCGTACCAGACACTTATACTCGGAGGACAAAAAGCGGTCCCCATAATGCACTTTCAACTTAGTTGTACAAACCGAAATGCAAGCGAGAGATACGTTAACCAGAACAATTGGAGAACAAAACAATTACCTTACAGCTTAATGCTATTAGAAACTTCAGAGGAGAATGTTCCCGGAAACAAGTGCGATTTTCTTTGTGCAAGTTACATGCAAGTGAATTGCGGAATCTAGTGGCTGTAGTTTATTACACCTACACAGTGTCTACCGTTACCAATGTAGACATATCCTGTAAACCGCGCAGTTTTTTTGGGTTATGACACAATTCACCGGCAACACAACATAGGCTCATGGTAAAGATGTGCGTGAGCTCATTGCTCTATATGTGGACCCTCTGCTTAGTCATTGACTTCAACTTTTTTTTTTTTTTTTTTTTTTTTTTTTTTTTTTTTTTTTTTTTGTCAAGTGCAAAGACACGTTTCCCAAGAACGAAATTTAGGTAATACACAGGTGGAACGGAAGTGATTACATTAATTCAAACCAGTGATAGATCTCTGTATTTGGAGCACATGTTGTATCTTACGTTTTTGTCTCTCACCATTTCCTATGGAGATACGTTAGTTTATTTTTTTTTCCCAAAACAAGAGACAGACAAGCAGATTGTGTGGGTGTCATTTTCACTAGGTCAGTACATAAACACCGCAGCGTGGTGTCCTGTGAACGTAATCAAATAACATTCCATGTTTACTGTGCGAGTGTAGGCCAATCAGAGTACCAGTTGCACTCGTCATCACCAAAAACATTACAACACCCTGCGGCGTGTTTACAAGCGACCGATGTGTCTACAACCAGAAATCGATTCAGATCCCTGACGAACATCAACGCAACGTTGCCGAGCTACTTCACATCTGAAAAAGCTGCTCATTAAATACCTGTAGTTCTTTTAAGTGATAAATTATTTCGAAACCATGTGTGATGTCCCATAATTAACAACGAAGCTATGTCAGAATTACGTTATTCTGCGCATCTTATAAGTGAGGCATCCATTTCCAAAGAGTTCCTTGTCCACTAATTTGACAATTTAATGTTTTGGTAGCAATGGCTTCGTTTGTGCATTCTCTACGAAATGCATTATGTGTTACACTTCCAAAACGCTCCATAACCAGTCTAAAACGCATTGAAATACTGAATGCAGTTCCAAAGTGGTCCTTGTCCCATGTCATGAATCCAATATGGCGAACGTAATAATTTACAGCAACAAAAGGTTCCTTGTCCCATTGCAAGGATAAGCATGATACAATATTGAGTTTTAAAATGACCCTTGTCCATGAAGGGCGGTATCTTTCATTGGATTTTACTTAGAGGTGAATTCTTACCTCTTTGCTTTATTGAACTGCAGTAATACATATTGTCCTATTGGTGGCATTCCTTTCACAAACATTTACAACCAAAACATTGGAATTCCAACGTTCAGGAAGCTCATAATACTTACGTGAATTATTGGCTCGAGCACGGCCGTGGCTCGAGTACGATGTGCAGCCCAGAACAGTGCTACAACATTTTTGAGAACTATGGGACTGTGCTAAGGATAGGTGGTGGGGACTTCAATGTGTGCAATTGGAAAGCAGCAATGGGAGAGATTCTGAAGAAACCTAACAACTGGCACTTTCAATTCGGCGTAAGCAAGAGATTTATTATTACACGAGGAAAAACACCGAGTGCAGATATTCTTGTTCGTGGAGAGCCAGCACACAATGCAGACGTGGGCATTGCAAGAAAAGTTCTTAAACCAAAGAGATTAATCCAGAGCAGATTGCGGTTCGTATTCCCCAGACAAAAAGAGATTACATCAAGAAATTACTGCGACTTCATTATGGTGAAGATTCGTAGACCTTACCTGTCTTGCTGTTCTACAAAAATATCATCTTTCCAGATTGTGAAAAAGATAATGAAGATGAATCAGAGGACGAAAACGGGGGTGATCCAATGTGGGATGTTGATGATTCAGGTCTCTAATGGCGGATATGTTTGTTCCTAAACATTAATGTAAAACTTTGGTCACTTTTCTACGAATAAATCAGTTGATAGGACATAAAAACAGCGGTTTTATTAGGCCTTAAACATTTCTTCCAGAACCAAAGTCTCCCTTGTCCATTTCATTGTGTTCCAAAATGTCCCTTGTTCACAATGCAGTTCCAAACGGCACCTTGTCCAACTTATTTTGTTTATTTTACGAATATCCTTTGGGGTCCATGAGCTGTAATTCCACCCAAACACTTTAACAGTTAATACTAATCAGTGTACAAAATATTATTTGCACACAATGAACGGCTTGTGAGCAGAACGTTTTTTGTGTTTCCCCAAAATTTTCACATCTTGGACAAGGAACCTTTTGGAAATGGACGACTCAAGTAATCAACTATTATCTTCGTACATTATTGTGCAATTGCTCATCCAATTTGGAACGAAAACAATTTATTTTTTCGAAATCGGCTGATGAAAGAACAAAATGCTACTATACCTTTTTGTTTGTAACGCTTCTATGAAGCACACATTGAAAGGAGTGTAATAAGTCCCTTTCCACTCCATATATGCAGAAAAATGTTAATAGGAGTAGGACGTGATATCGCACTGTCCACTAAATCTCTTCGAAAATGCATATCTAAAAATTAACTAATTGTAGCTTTGTGCACAATAATAAACCCCCCTGTTCGTTGAAAGCTGATACCGGAATTATTAGCAGGTAAGCTTATTAATTTTATAAGGAAATGATAGGGAGATAGCTAAACTATTGTAATAAATAGTTCCTGTACGTCAAAATCAATATATAGTATAATAAGGCTCAGTTACAGTCATTGCCTAGGCAATGTAAAACTTTGTCAGAGGATGAAGGTTATTAGCGAAGCAATTTAGGACGTCAAATACGGGTAACTAATTAGGATACTTCAGCGAAGAATACCATCAGCAAAAGATGCTCCTGGAATTCCTGGTATTCAGCTATCACAGGCGTTGCTACGCAAGTATATACATATAATAATTTATGAAAATTACAACAGAAGTAAAGTTTTTAGGATTGAGAAGTGTCTGAGTAAAAATTAATATATTAATTAGCAGCTTTAGCACTGGAACATGTAAATTTTTGGGGAGTGATTTTTAGACAGGACTTCAATTAACGAAAGAGTGTACATCTCTAAGATTTGCAGCTTCCCCATCGTTTGTTCTGTCCATAAAGAAGTGTTTCTGAGATCAATTATCGGTTGCCATAGCGCTTAAAGGCCCTTCTTGGGTTAAATAGATTAAGGAGACTTCATTTGAGCAATTTCTGCGACTCACGTCATAATATACCTACTTAAAATTAATATTGTGTAAATTGTTATTTTAATCCGTAAAGACCGTATACGTTGGAAGTTAGCAGTTATAATTCAATAGTACAATTTTGAGTGATAAGCTTCAGAAACCGTTTAGTCCTTTAACTCCAACAGTCGGGAACTCACTTTATTATTATCCTCTATTAAATTATACAGTCAAATGAGCTGGTGTTGATTTTCCTCACAGCCATTCGCGCATACCCTCAGATAAAAATATAGTTCATCACTGGGGCAACAAATAGGTACTGCAGAGAGCGAGGCTGGAGGTGGCATCAAAGGTTACGCCCACACCGCATCGGTAACAAAGCTGAGTCTCTTCTTTTATCTTTGGTTGTAAACCATTTATCTTGATGCTATCATCTGATACCTCCTCCTACAGAACACAGTTTATTATTATCCCTAACAAGAAGCTTTTCCCTGCCTGATCAGTTAGAAGTACATCATAGCCTTTATCATAACTTTATGAGTCTGTGTATGAAGGCTCTCACTTGGTTGCAAACCCGTTTCATTCGAACCATTCTGCCACTCACCGCTGCTAGGGATAAAGCGCTCCAGGAAACAGTGGATCGGTTGCCGACACTGGAGGTTTTCCTGCCTTCATTGCTTTCCTAATGTAAAAGCGCTAGAAATATATTCAATAGGTTTCTAAACGCTCAGTTCACAGCGTTAACTATCACAAACAACAAAGGGTAGGTAACCTAAGATCTATTAAACACCCCTTTACCTGTTGATCAACACTAGAGGGATGATCAGCTTGCAAATGTTTATACAACGCTGTATCCATTCAGCGCAGCATACAAAGCAGCTTGTTCCACTATAATTAGTCACAACATGCCTCCTAGATAAGACAAAGGAAATCAATGCTGAACAACATTATGTTGTGAAGGTAAAATTATTTCAGGGAGTTTTAAGACATAACAATTTACAATGAAACGATACTAAATATTAATGTGATAAGAACACTCCAGCCCGCCTTTGTTAGCATTAGATCAAAATCAACATTAACTAACTCGACCATAATGGGTAGAGCGAAGCACACATTTAAACTCGGGCTTGGCGTGAAAGGATAGGACTTAGTGAACAATGTGAGTAAACTAACACATTTTGGAAAGTAGACGTTCCAGGCCTAAGTTTAAGATACCTCCACGCCATTTTTCAGTTCCAGCAACTGAAGTGTACCTGGATAAAACATCAGTCAGAGAAGACGTCCCTTGCTGAACTTGAACCAAAGACCTTCAGCTCACCAGTCCATGAACATTGGAAGATTTTGTAACACTGCATTGCATCAAAACCAGAGAAAACTTAAAACCATCTTTATGTATGTAAGGCAAGCAGCTAACTATCAAATTAGAACGGCCTCACTCAGAAATGTAATAGAAATTTAGCTTCAACGTGCTATTCCTGAATGTCATTGGGAATTGGGTAAGTACTTTTCTCATTATTAATTTATTTTCGTGTCCAAGAATACTTTTGCAATTGCATTTCCTATAAAAATAAATACAAAATGCCACTGAAATTCAAACAGTGATTTTAGCAGTGAAACAATACGCATTTTAAATTTAGATGGATCTATCACGACATGCTAATATTTAAATTTTAAATAAGGCCTAACACTTCTTTTTGAAAAATAAACACTATAAATAAGAACCATATGTTAATATTAGACTCCATAAAGTATTAATATTCTCTAAACAGGGAAAAACCTTCAATAAAAATTCAAGGGAACAATATTATATCTCATGGGAACAGAAACTAAGGCTTTATATTTAATCAGTGCACAAAGAAATCACAGATGCGGACACATGTTAATCATACTTTTTTAATTTAATTTTTGTTCTTAGTATGTTACGTTCAGGTTATAATGCCCATACATATTCAAGCTTACATTCAAAGCTATAGCAAAACATTTTAATTATATAAAATAAACAATGATTACATATGAGGGAACACGGGAAAGGAGGGAATGTCAATGTAAAACAGAAAATGAAGCAACACTATCAAGATATACTTTGTGGGTGGGAGAGTAGTTTAACATAATGTGCAACCAAATAAAGTTAAAAGTCACTGAGATATAACGCGTTTCAGAAGTCATGTGCGATTGATGAAAGGGGAATGTCACTACAAAACAGTAAAAGAAAGAGAAATGTCACTACAGAACAATAAAAGAAAGGAATGTCAGCTTGATATGTGAATGCACTGTAACAAAGTTAATATAGGTCTTGGATATCCTCGCACGAATACCTACGTGCAGTACATGCAACACTTATGCAGCTGAGCTTAGAATTAGAATGTCAGATATAGAATCACTCAACAAACATTGTGCAAAGCGTAAGGAAATTGAAGCTCAATTAAATCATTTAGGCATTCAAAACCAAGTGCACCTTAAGAAAGCTGAACAGTTTTATACATGTAAACGTGTATACCTGAGCATCGCAATTTATTATATTTCCATTTAGTGTAGTACATATTGTAATGCATAGTGCACTCATACTACGATTTATTTTTCTTTGGTCAGTCTAGTAAAATAATGCTAATAAAAACCATGTGGCTATATTTACTCTAAATGAAACTAAACATGGGAATGAAGGAAAAATACAATTAAAATAATAAATGCAAGCAAATAAGCACAAAAGCACAGCGAGAGCCTACTAGTTCCCGCGTGACTAATGCTGTTCTAACAGGTGCGCGCCTAACGGAGGGTTAAACTCAGAGGATTAAACTCCCAGTTACGTTTAAGCTATAGACTGAGGTTGGCAGCTGAGAAACTCCCGCAGATTAACAAGACCAAGTACAAGTAGAAAGTTAATCATTGCTTTCGAGGTGAGAAACCCTGCAGATTATAAAGACTATCCGTTGCACTAAAAACAAAATCATTGCTACTTTTAACTCCGCTTTAGGTTTACCAGACCATGCGAGACACTAGTAAGGGAATCATTGCCATTACTCCCTTTGTCAGGAGAGAAATCTTGCAGACTATTAATACCTACCACGTGCTGCACTAGAAAGGAAAGCATTGTTACTAATCCGCTTTGTCAGGGGATAAAATCCTGCCAACTATCAAGACTAAAGGGGAAATCATTACTATGAGTATAGTAAGGTCTGAATCGCCGTAGCCCAACGAATTCCGTGCCAACATTAAAACTCGGATACGTATCAGCTGTCGACACGCCTTGCGCGTTAAATGAGGCCATTTGCATTGGTAATGTTACAGTGTACATCTCACAGTGTCGGTTCAAAGTGTTTAAAACAATCGATCGGTCCGCCAGTTATGAAATAACCATCTGTAATTCGGATTTGACAGAGAGGAACATTTCAGCAGCTGGCATTCATCGACAGATCACTGAAGTGTTTGTGGTCCAGTGCGATGAGTGACAGCAAAGTGCGAAAGTGGGTGAGAGCTTTAAACGTAGTACGGGGAGTGTCCATAATGAACCGCGGCAGCTATCAGTGATCACAGCAGATATGGCTATTACCGTGGATGAAAAGATCCGTGAAGATTGGTGATTCACAATTTCTACTGGTTATCCTGTTGTTCTCCACTTATCCCCACTTCCGTAGGGAAGGTATTCCGCTCCCTTCAGCAGCTGTGATGCGAGAACTACGTACCCCTAGCACTCGTGGTATTATCAGAAGAACTTCGGGCCGAACATCTGAGCCCCTACCGTATGGAAGTTGTTCGGATTGGGTTGGTCTTGCCGGAGCAGTGGTTCCCGATACCCATGGGAGATTGGGTACGCCTTTACCTGTGAAGGCAGGGTTGTGAGACATCTCAGCGCTCTCGGGTACTAACCTGCAGAACTAGTTGCCGATAAGCTAGACCTCCGGCAGCCCAAACGAGCTTTTTCGGTAGTGTTCCCGGATGGGATGGCGTATCCACTTTCGTCCTCTGTGTAACAACAGAGGGGGCCTTTTAGGAAACCAGGCATTGCCCTAATGGAAAACCCTACGGACGAAGCGTGCACTCGGTTGCACCTTCTCTGATTTTTAGGGGTTCGCAGTTTGACTCTTGGATAAGTCCCTCGCAGCTAAGTGGTTATCCACAGGTTACCCAAGGACTAGTTATTTTCACAGACCGCAGATTTCTATGACGGCGGCATACAAAGGCTTGTAGAACGTTATGACAATTGTTTTACGCAGGTATCGGAACTATGTGGAAAACTAAAGATGTATTGAATTAAATTAAGCAACCGTTTTGCAACTATTTATGATGGTTTTATGTGTACAAAACATCAGACCTTAGTTTAAAAATTACCGTGGTATAATGCCGCTGTCACAGTAGAGAAACCCTTGCAAGGTCAGAAAAATCCTGAGCTGTTCTAGAGTGACAGAAAGAAAAATGCATGTGGTCCTTGTGAGTAGTACTTCCATTCACGTTAGATAGCAATAATTAGGGAAGGAAGGCTGCCTTTTTTGGGCTTTGTTCTCTTTGTTGTACCTCGCTTCACTCGAGCAATAAGATTCATAGTTCAGGGTATGCGTGAGTGTTTATTGGTGATGGACAACACGTACTCGTATTTAATGAATCCTTAAATTCAAAGCCACGAAGTTGCCGACCGATCTAATAGAATAGAATCTGAATATTCCTTGTAGAACTGGTAATTATGTAGGGAATACAATTATCCACGTAATGGGCATACAACTGTATAACACCAACGACCGTTGCATGAGGAACCAAAATATGTGTTGTGAATGCGCAGCGAAAGATGAAGTTACGTCTGGGTTAGAGGCTGGTCACCGAAGATGTGTCTGTTGCTATGACGCCACTCACAGGAGTGCTCCGTATCTTCCCCAACAGGCTGGCTATCGGACAAGTCCCCATCCCCGTTTTTAATTCTTAGAAATCCATTTCGCGATGTCTCCCTTTCATTTATGCTAATTCTTTGTAACCGCCACATTACCTGGAATTGTCCAACAGCGGCCAATTCTTGGAATTTGTTCCTGGATCCTAATGCCCTACCCTCTCGTGCTCTGCTGTGTAATTAACCAACGAAATTTTCTGCAATGTAGCATGAATCATATTCCCTATAGAGGATAATTTATACACGTTAACTTGTTAAACATATTCCTCCGATGTATAGTTGATCTGGGTGGTTCAGTTGGTTAGACGCTGGCCTACTGATCCCAAGGCTACGGGTTCAAACTCGGCCCAGACCGATGGTTTTTAAGTGTGCTTAAAAACAACACCTCCATATCAGTAGATTTACTGGCATGTAAAAGAACTCCTGCGGGGCGAAATTCCGGCACACTGGTGACGCTGATGTGACCTTAGCAATTGACAACGCCGTTAAACAACAAAATAATTTTTTCTATGACCTTATATTCTCTCTCTCTCTCTCTCTCTCTCTCTCTCTCTCTCTCTCTCTCTCTCTGCACTATCTTCTCTATAAATTCATCAGTTATTGATTCTGCTTCACTACAACCCTTATTCTTTTAAAATGAATAGTTATTTTATGAAATCTTAATTTTAGCATCAGTATTAAGGAAGGTGAATAAAAAGCATTACAAATTGGAAACTATTGGTTTTTTGTGCCTCTGTTGGATTCATAACCTTCTTCTTTTGTTATTTTAAATTTCAAGGTAAGCTCTCTTGTCTCTGACCACCACTATCACCCATAATGCCATGAAACGTCACACATGTATATAAAGGTATTCAAACAGTTATGTCTAAGAAAGTTTTAACACGTTCGTGTATTATACATCTTAATTTAACATATGTTGTTTTACAGCTTTAAGATTATTTTATAGTTATTGATAGTTTCATCAGATAAACATATTAAAACAGTTTGTGCAAACACGTATGCCCATTAATTATGTAGTGTTTTGCATAATCCGAATAAGTAATATACATAGTATATACACTTATGTGGTACAATAAGCTCCAAAAATACTAACATTTTCAAGGTCGTATGAATTATTTTAAAACATTTTGTACTTAAATATCGGTTGATAACATAACACATAATGTGCGAAGTGACAGTAATTTTTCTTACAACGTAGTTCCATTTACATGACTTTGTAAGGTTGTAGTTTGTAATACAAACGACAACATCAAATTATGCAAACTCTAATGCTCTGCTCTAATGAAACACTGAACTAGAGTTTTGGCAAGATAAATAAAGAGAACCTCATCCATGTTTTATCTAAACCCGCCCAAGCCTCTACCTTGGGACAAAGAAGTCCGGTGAAACAGAAATGCTAAAACAGCTGTTTAACTCAGTGTTAGTTCCCTTAAACAGCGACCCTCTGGCTCTCAACATTTTAATCTAGTGTAAAATATTAAAGCTTGTTGTTCTCAAGGGAGTCATTTGAGCGCCGGTTTTGAAAATGTCTAACCACTTGTACATTCAAAGTGATAAATTATAACACTTAAGCTAGGGAATGATATAACTGTTCACTCTTACAAGCTCTTTCTCTAAAACTGTGAAGTGGAAATGCTTCGGCACTTGCGAAGGATGGTTACGTGTTACTTTTTTCAGCCAACAGCAAATATGGGTGTTCTGTGTATAACATCTACATACATATATGATGTCGGCGATTCGAGCACTAACTTCCAGAATCTAATTTTATGGACAAAGTTGAACAAATTCGTGATACATAAGTTCTGCATGTTCAATTTTAAGTTATACCTACTCTAAATACATCCTAAACCAGGCTTGGACAAAATCAGCTCAAAAGGGCTACTTCAGTGAAACGTATTCTTGTCTCACTCCACCGGCTATCCTCCCCTTCACTGCTGTTCAATTTGCGACGTGCCTCATTCAGTGGCAAGTAAGGCTTCGTCGGGATGTCTGTTTCTTCAAAAGCGGCAGAGACAATTTTTGTAAGTTAGAAAAACAGGAAAATTTGCTGTTTAATATGCGGATTTTAATTTGCAAGTATAAAGTGTTACAACATCAATCACCACTATCAGAAGCATAAACCAAACTCTGGTGATCTTACATGTATTTATTTGCAATTTCTAAAGGCACTTTCTGAATACTCATGCTTGTGGACATATAAAGGGACGCTATGATTCCACCTTTTGGGTGTGTGGCTACTTATTCTTTCTTCCTTTATCTGATTACCCTCCCTAAATTTAGGAGCCAGTGTCTGGGGTCAGACGCTTGTCGGGGAGCACAGGAACCTATGGACCGGACAGAGTGAAGACCTGGAAGTGTATGGTTAGCCAAGCACCAGGTATGATACTGAGGAAGAGGATGATATGAAATGCAGGCGAAATTGATGATTGGAAAGGTCATAATGGAGCAATTGGTGGAATGAGTGGCGGGGGAATCTGGATAACCCGGAGAAAACCCGCCCTGTTGCCGGACTGCCTAGGTGGTAGGTGAATGCTCTAACAACTCGGCTACAAGCTAAAGTATTTGTTGTTTAAAAGCTTAAGCACCTTTTACGGTTGAAAACCAAGCAATTTATTATGATGATCAAATAGTTTTAAAATATTTTAAGGTTAAATATCAACGAAAATTTAATGTTTTATTTGTTGCGACACAGAAAGAACTAAATATGTTAATCATAGCTCAGGGTAAGGCTATTACCTGCATAACATAAAGTAAGGTTATAAACCTAAATATTGTGTAATTTGCCTAACCACAGTAGGCGGCTGTAACAAAATATATTTAATATGATCAAAATAGTTAATGTCAGTGTAGAAATTATTACTACCACGCAGGTGGAACGAAGCCACCACTGCACTTGTATCAAAACAACCTGCGTCACTCGGCAAGAGAATGTGGGGTGAGTAAGGCACATTTTAAATAGTTAGCTCGTACCCATGGCTACCCTAAACAATTTAGCACTGCACACTCTCCAGCCGTTTGCTAATAGTAACTACCTAGTAAGCGCTCAACTTGCTGCTGTTTATCTCTTTCCCTAGTCTCACATTGCATTCAATTAAGTGTAGTGCTGGTGTCGGTCTGGGTGGCTCAGTTGGTTAGACGCTGGCCTACTGCTCCCAAGGTCGCGGGTTCAAACCCGGCCCAGGCCAATAGTTTTTAAGTGTGCTTAAAAGCGACAGCTCCATGTCACTGGCATGTAAAAGAACTCCTGCGGGACGAAATTCCTGCACACCGGCGACGCTGATGTGATCCTGGCAATTGACAGCGTCGTTAAATAAGAATTTTTTGTAGCGTTTAACGGCCGCATTTATTACATATGGCACCGCAGGCGGTGACACTGATGATACATGGAATGAAGATGGAGCACCGGTGGAATGAGACGGCGGGGCAGACCGTAGAACCCAGAGGAAACCCACCCCAGCGTCGCTTCGTCCATCACAAACAAACGTGGTAACTCTAAACCTGTTAGACAGTAAAGACGACTAGTAAATATCAAACAATGGGCACCAACAGGAAGTCAGACAAGAGAAATTCAATGTGCATTAGGATGGCTTTATCATGATAGCACTGTGATAAAATGGAAGCACGGGAAATTGAATATCTGGTTTCGAGTCCTGGCTATGGCATTAAATGCAAGTGTAATTAAACCTCCTATAAGCAGTGTTTATCTAAATGTAACATTATAGATCCATGATGCACTCAATAAAATTGGCAGGCAACATTTATGCCAATTGTGGTTATTACACGAAAAATCGAGAGCAGGAATCAAATTCAACATGGATCGTCTGTCCCGCACAGACGACAGATATTGTATGCAATTATTGCTGCTACAAATTTTGTTGGTTTACATTCACAATACACGCAAGTATGATTTATGCGTATGTAAACGCCGGAGCTGTTTGTGATATAACCCCCTCCCCGTGGCACAACAGCCCATCTGGACCAAGGATTACCGCCCGACCTCTGCGTCCCCATCTCAACCCAACAGAAGCGTCATGAGTGAGGTGCAGTACTGGAGGTGGGACGTGGTCAGCGCCACGGTACCTCCAGGTCGGTTAGGCCGTCTTCTCGACCAAGCTCCACTACTTTTCAATCAAGTAGCTCCTCAATTAGTTCCCCAGGGACCTAACGAGGCTGAGTGCACACCGAACCAGGTCTCTGAGTGGGAGAAGGTCGTCACGCCGGTATCGGGAATCGAAGCAGGGTCTACCGATTGGTAAATAATATTCTCAGCAGTCAGGGATATTAAGGAAAGAAACTAGTGCAGTATAACATCTGCTGGTTATGAAAACTATGATCACGTCAGAACTTACTAGCCATTGGAGCATTCCGGTGGCACATCAACTGCAAGTAACAGACACTTTCTAGATCAGCAAGCAGTTGCTTTCCAAAGGGTAATATTGGATTGATATTCCAATTCCCTGCCTGTGAGATTTCGTGGTACATTACACAGATTGCATCAGTATGCACAACTGTATGGGGTGCAATCATTTGAGAAACTCGAAATAGATTATGGTACGTGGAAATTCAATAGTGGCAGCACAGATCTAGCCCTACTACTTCACTGACGCAGTGATATGTTATAGCTATAGTTTTATATTTAAGGATCAATTAAATTACAAACGTTGACAGTAATGCCGTTTATAGTTTTCTATGCAAATAAATTGGGGTTTCCTCTTGAAGCTTTTTATATATTTTTAACTATTGTTGGGCACAATAGTTAGATTTTAAGTACATTACTTTCTCTATCATACACAACTGGGTAGACAGGTTATTGCATTCCACTAAAACATTCTATACCAAGATTTCACTGGAAATGTATATTTTGAGGTCCCCTGCGGACGCCGTTTTTTGTGTGTCTGTGAGCAACATAGCTCAAAAAACGAAAATAATTAAAATACCAAACCTGGTTTTGAAGTTCAACATATTCCAGTGATGCAACATGGAGATTTTCAAGACCCCCCTAATAAAAACAGCCTTTCACTTGAAAGAACTTCAAATAGTCTGATTTCCTCAAAAGGGGTTCTAATGATGTTGATTAAAATATCATATATCTAAGATATGTTCATGACAGGTAAAATATATACGTACTATATTGAATCTTCTGGGAATAGCCTCTCAAGTCCTGAACGACCCTTTTATAGCTCGTAAACATAGGCGTCGCGGACGGGACCGAAGCGGGTCCTGGGGGGGGGGGGGGTCGAGGCCCCTCGCTCAGTACTTGTGAATGTTTTGCCTATATTTTATGGTTTTCGAATTATTTACAATTCAGTAAGAATGAAGACGAATATAATACCTGCTTGAAGACAATACGGAATGTGTTTAATCAAAATAGTACACATATTTTGAGAAAAGAGCAATCTATTTTTGAGGTAAAGAATTGAAAATGGGAAATACCATGTCAATCCCCACCTTACATACTTAAGAGATGGCAATATTATATGCCGCACTCAGCGTAACTCCATATTTACAAAAAATTAAAATGTTATTTCCCTAAAGTAATTTGATTCATGTCTTACTTTGAGTGTAACAAACCAATTTATGTGCTTGTATCATATAAACCGAAGAATAGTCTATGTATACATTTACACACCCCTCCTGAACGTTTGAACAGTTTGTGGAAAGTTCCATAAAAAGAATTATTCTGCAAGAGCGCAAACCTCACATTGAAAGAAAAGCGAGAAAACAACATTTGAAAATGTAACGTTATATTCTTATCGCAGGATGTCTGCACCATATGTTGTCCTTTCAGATACCATTCTCCTCTTTGCTAATATTTCCAGCAATTTTCAAGTTCTTCTGGTCTTGTTTGGTCATTACTGCTAATGTAACACACTCGGAATATAAGTACAGGGAAATGGGTAATACGCTCTACTGGAAATGCTGTAGGTAGGATTGCAAAAATTGTCCTTATGCTTTTAAAATGGTCATAGCACATAGCTAATGACACCGACTAAAGAGAAAGCTTCGAAGCGGGCCATGATGCTTAAGTTCTCTGTACCCTTATCCAGTTATGCTATTTGCTGATACACTTTATCATTATTAATGAGCTACTTTAGTTAACAAATTATTCCTTTATGTTATAGTTTAATTAAACATTAAAGAAACATATGTGTAATCTATATACTACGGTAAGCTATTTAGTATAGTGGAAAATGAAATGGTATCCATAAAGCATTTATTACTTTGCACCTTACTCATCCCTAGTAAATATTGAAATAATGAATGAACCCTTCCTTCCTCAGCCACAATACATTACCTATTTATTCTCTCAAACTGTCACTGACCTTCAGCCTTACAAAAAGAATAAACACCACTGTCCTACTGCACTCACAAGATAAGTTTGTGGTTTAATTTACAGCTTCCATCTATTTTAGGTAATTTAAAAATTGACGAAAATTTCATTATTTCTTTTGCATTTTTATTATGCTTATAATTTGTACTTTAACGGCACACTAAAGGACCGCATTTAAATGTCCTTCTGTAGGTGAGCGTTCTTCACTATACTTCGTCGCTACAATTATGAAATGCTTTTTTCGTTTTCACTGACTTTAATTTTAGTCTCTTGCTGGAAATTTTGCTTCAGAAAGGCTGTGCTGAAATGAATTAGATATATCGAGCTGAAATGCCGCGAATCTGACATGTTTGGCTTCCAAACAGAAAAATGCCATCAGTGTTCTGTAATTCTGTAATCTTGCCAGGTTATTTCAGTGTTCCAGTTATATATTAGGCATTGTTTGGGTGGTTAATAGGTTTTAAGTTATTCGTTAGTGTATAGTAAAGCAGTAACAAGCAGATATTTTATGAATTTAGTGTATAAATTAGCGAAAGTACATAGTGTAGAGGTTAGCTAAGAACAATAAGTTCCTAAATTTTGTGAACAATGCGAAGGCGAAACGGCAATTTTAATATTAAGAAACAGCCAAGAAAACTTAAAATTCTCAAAAACTACTCCTGAGGCCAAGAAGAAAGCAACAAAAGGGTCCCACATACAGTACTGGGGAATTTAAGTTGATTGGGTTCAGTTAAAGTACAAAAATATACTATTAAACTTCAAAATTCATTTTTCTCAATTTTTTTACAGCATTTCTTCCCATTCAAAATGCTCTTTGGACCCTAGTTTATAACTTAGATTGAAAATGTCAGGACAGTTTCAGTGATAGAAGCATTAAACTTTGTCATGCGCTGGTTAAAAATATTAAATAATTGGGCTTAAATTAAATATTTTTCATAACTCATACTGAAAAAAAATTGAAAATATCAATAAACTGAACACAAAACATTTTCTCTTAAATTAATTAAATCTAAGCAATAGCGATATGAGAATTTCTTTATATCAATATACTGCGCTGAAATTAAAAATTTAGGAGAGATGAAATAAACTGTGAGGTCCAAAGGTCATTTCATATTAGCATATCAAAAAGTGATTTACTATTAATAAATATATTAATAATTTAAACACAGTATGACATAGGACATTGACATTTTGTGTACACTATACATTTTATCTTCTGAGTATGCAGAAGAAAGTTCAAAGCAATCAGAAGAAAATTGTGGATATTTTTAATTTTCATAAATACATTGCCTTTAATTGCAGGTTTACATTTAGATTTTGAGTCATTTTCAGTTGAAACTGACACCTAATTATATATGACCTGCTCAGGGTTGTAGAACTACCACAGGCGACCGTAGACTATCTTACATAAGTGTACACCGCGGTAGTTTTCCTAGTAGAATTGGTTAGGTGTGTTGCATACCTAACGGGCGTTAGCTCATATTGATCGCGATGTTTACTTTTTTTTAACATGTTTCACTACACTCCTCTAGAAACCCGAAAGGTTGAACTTTGACCTTCTTGAACCTGAAAGAGCGGTATATAAAGGCTACTTAACCCAAGGAACATTAATGTCTTTAAAAACATTTGGAAGCTCCTCTAATTATAGCACATATTTTCAGAACAAAAACTCTGACAGTGATTACGAATGATGTTATTTTGAACCCAAAAGTGCAATTTTTATTTTGATCACAGTGACCAAACATACGGTTACAATTTCTGGTGATCGTTATGTTTGAACTTCTCATTAAATTTCAAATTTTTTGTATTTCGTATCATGTTTCTTTCTGTACCGAGGCTATCGATACCACCAGTACTTCTACCATTTACTACGTAATTTATGTCAGACGAATGCTGGGAAGGATATTTACCTTACATCCTCCGAATCACTTCCTTTCATTTCATTCATTCTCTTCCTCTTTCCCTCTCTCTCTCTCTCTCTCCCTCTCTCTCTCTCTTCCTCTCTCTCAGGTCTTTCCAGGTGTTTAGAGTCAGCGGTGTCGCGGTAGGATGCGCTGCGGTGAAGCTTGCGCTCGGGAAATACAACTTTCGGCTAAGGGGAGGCGCTGTGGTCGACTGGCCGCCCGCCAAGGGGACTCATTGACCAGCCGGAGCTGGCTAGTGTCGTATTCTCTGTGGCGACCTGGTACTCCGTCGGGCTGAGAAACTACCTGCAGCTGTTGGGGATCCACCGTAGTAGTTCTGTAGTGTACTTTCATATCATCCTTCCTCCCGGGGTCTGACGCACAATAAGGCATAGACTGACGTGCCGGAATCCCCACCGTGACCGACAAAACAAGACATTTATGTACTCTACCAATACTACCGTGTCGTAGTTTTGGTACAGTGAAACTCTAGCCTGCTTGTAACCAATGTTTGCGTCTATCATAAACCAAATGAAAATAAATAAATTGCCATTCGCAAACATAAGTTTAATAAAGATATGATAAACAATTATTTAAAAGGGTGATAAGGTTCCAACAGAATTTAAATTTTCTTAAAGTTTCAGAGGACGGGAGGAAAACCACACCAAACATCGATCGTCATTTGTTCCTTAAAAGCCCAGCTTATAAACACGTGACTATACTAAGAAGAGTTGAAACTTTTTAGTGAATATTAGCTTTGTAGCTTTCAATACCCTATTCCAACAATGGGCTTATGTGTACGTGCCTTATAGAGAACCCAATATAAGACTCTGAGATTTGAGACTATAGTAGGCTAGACTAGACCGCGAAAAAAACTGACCGTAGCCTAAGAATGTACCAGAACATTCTTAGAATAACTAATACGAGAAATCTGTAGTGAAATATGCAGCCAATAGGATGCGGGTATCTGTCAAATGGTAACTATGTAGTCGGAGCACATCGGAAAAGTTAAATACGGAAGTGGGATAAATAGTATATGGAACACAATGAAGTCACCTCTCAACATTAACATTTATCATTTACATATAACAATTAAGATCACCGGAACACCTGCCCCGTGAACCTCATCATGTCTCATGCTAGAGAAACTTAGGAAAACCGGTTTCACCTAATACATGTGTATGTATGTGCTGGAGGTAAGAAGAGAAGGGACTACCCTCTTCACACCATCGGAATACTCTTCCCCAGGCCTGTGTTATAGCAAATAGTCTTGAAACTCCCAACGTTTTTACTTTCCTATTTTTTCAGCAGTTTCATTCTTTCCACAGAGCAGGTCTCTCACAGGCATTGTGAAGAAGCTGGCATACAACGGATGTAACAGAGAGTCATAAAGATCTTCCCCATCTGCGGATCGTGCTGTTATAGGTGGACCAATCAGCAGCCCCCTGGCTGGGTGCGCATACTAGGAAGCGTGAGGTCGGCGAATCACTTCGGATTGCAATACCGCTTTGTGGCTCTACTATTAATTTCTCCTTCCCAGAAATTAATTATCTACAATTTCTATAACAGAAATTTCTATGAAAGAAAACCTGTTTTCTTATTTATACGTAATAGTTCACACAGTGTGTGTATAATGGATGCTAAGTGTGAAATATTTAAACATGTGCTAAATAAAAGCTAAATGCTAGTCATGTTCTGTTAGGATCTATTTTTATGCTTTACATTATGCTTATAGATAGGTATACTTAACGGGCTAATGCGCAATAAATGGCCAGAGACTACCTCCATGTTTACCTCCTTCAACTGAAGAGGTGTGATTCACAAGAGCCTATATCAGCCGTTTCAAAAACGTGCCAAGTTTATGAATATGAACTCAGTCTTAAAACCATAAAACAGTTGTACATAGGTGGATGATAAAATAATTCCCAGTTTATAGAAAAATCCTTCCATATTTACCCCCACGGTGTTGTACGCACGTTCCTCCGACTAGGGAACAATGCTGCTATTAAACTAAATCTAAAGAAATAAAGCCTCTTAATTCGCATTGTATATAGCACTCCATATACTGAATCACAAGTTATGCCAACGTAAGCCCCTGATGCGCACGGCCCAGGGACAAGTGTAATCCCTCATTATTCTCTTCCCTCCCCCTACATCTCCTCCGTCGACAATTCTTGGGCTGCGTTCTGCTTTTTACAAGGTATTGTTAGAAATAGAAGCACAGTTAATGCTCGCTAAACTACTAATTTTGTTTGAAACCTCAAACCAGTGTCAAGAGTATCATATCTACGAAAAGCGAACATTTCAGAGGGGAGACTTTTGGTCAAAATTTTGCATTTTTGTTTTTACTGTCATATTAATATTTGACGTTTTCTGTGAATTTTGATGTATAATTTATTGTTATACCTTAAATCTAGATGTTTTAAAAAGATCTTTTATTGCGCGTTTGGCATTTAAAAATTGGTTTGGTGCATTAATTTACAAAGAAGACTAGTTTTTGATCCAATAATGCTAGAAAACTAACTTAGCTTTTTTAGAGAAAATTGAGCTCTATATGTCTATATGTTGGTACACTTGGCGATGTTTGCAAGGCTTTCGATATGGATGCTGCCTTGTGTTTACAATTTCTGACGTTAGTTTCCCGTTTTTTCTTTTTTTTTTTTTTTTTTTTTTTTTTTTTTTTTTTTTGTGAGTTTATTCTATATAAAATACTATAGATTCATTTTGTGTTAGTGTTTATGGCGTTTATAATATTTAATAGAATATATTTAAAGATAACAAAACATAAAGGAGTGTTCAGAATACGTAAGTTTGCTGGCAATCAGCCTACAAGAAACAATGTTGTGGAAGAAAGTACATCACTCCCTATAAATAATGTCAGTTCATTTACACCTACTAGTAGTTCTAAGAAGCTGAAAATCAGTGAAGGAAACAATTGTAAAAATAAGACACGTATTAACATAATTATAGACTTAGAAATATTATCTTCTGTTCTTCAAGATTACTTATTTTACAATATTAGTGATGGTGACTTAAGAGCAATGTTACTATGTATTTAACTTCATATTGGTATTTTCTCAAAACTACATATTTTGCAGTAAATGCCCCATTATCTCAGGAACTATAAATGACAGAAACATGAAACTTTTACTACTTGATGAAATAGACCCACACTGACTGTTATGTCGATTAAATTGATCAAAATAATATTTTTTCTTAAAAAGTAACAAAACCTATTTTAAAAATTCACAACTTTTATACAATTTATTTTTGTGGTAAAGGTAGATGTATTTATTTACAATATACTGTCTATATGATGTAAAAGTTTCAAGTTAATATCATAAGTAGCTTCCGAGATAATGGATCATGTACTAAGATACTTTTACATTGACATATAGAGCGGTTAATCTCCGCTTAAAATTTCTGTGCTTAGTGAATATAAATCTGCAGGAATATCAACCTTAATTTCACATATCTCTTTAAGGTGAAATAGTGCCAAATATATTAAATGAAAACGATGTACATGCTGTTTAGTTCCATCCATATGCTTCATTCTTTCCCATGTTCACATTTTAAGTGCTTTATTATAATTTTTTTTTCTGATTTGGTCGCAATTTCAAAACTTCCACACATTCTTTACTGATGCCTTCTTTAGCAATGTTTTTTGAACAGAACGTGTTAAAGAATACAATTTTAAATAAATCGTACTTTAAATGAAATATATGTTGGTGACAGGTTAAGAATGATAAATTGATGCAAACCTATCAATATCTGCCTTTTTATGTTGCACCTACACAAAATAGTTAATTGAGGGCACTAGAATAAGGTCTGGGAAAACTTTGTTGTAAATTTCATATTTATATATTAATACTACATGCAGTATTTTGCAAATTATAGTTCTCTAATTGTTTCAAAATTGTATTGCATACAAAACTGGTAACACCGTTGCAATGCGTAAGATTAAGATTCAACTAAGTTTGCAGTATTAGAAGTTTGCAAAAGCACCGCCTTTGATGCCTTTGGTACGTTGACATCACAAGGCTTAGCCTGTGTTCAGGGTTGTTTGACGGCTGCCTTTCTGTGCCCAAAGTTACTTGTGGAATCCATTCCGGACCAGGAAAGGGGTATTTAATGTTGATTAAATGTGTTAGCCTTATGCCCATAAACTTCAGTTGATGTATAAGATTCATGCGTGATGAAATCTGCTACACTGGCCATGCCAATATTAACCTAGTATTAGAAGTATGGTTAAATAGTCAGTCCCAGGTTTGAGCACGAGAGTGATTCCTCTAAGCGTAATTGTCTCCATTGTTCCACCTTTTTGCCAGTTTGCTTCTCATCCGCATTTGAATTCCAAATAATTATTGCCTATATATGCATCTGATATACAGTTTATCAAGCATGTCCATTGCTACTGCCACTTATTGCACCTCTTTCTGGATAATGTCAACATTTTTTATATTCATGTACTCTTCTTTTTCCAACCATTATTCTGCCTGTCCAGTTTAGGCGCTCTATTGTTTTGCATTTGCATATTTGAATTGCTTCAAATTGTCTTTGCTTACTTCCTCCCAAATAACAAGTTTCAGGATTAAAATCCAACATTTTATACAAAGCATTTAAATTTTCCTCAGAATTTCTCTCTTCGAGGAGCCACAGAAAGTGCTTTCTTTCTGTTGAAAGCCTTGCCATTCTCGGTTTGGCTTCTTTGAGGCAATTTGTGCTGCTGCAACGGAAGTACCCCAAAAGCTCTTTACTTGCCCCGCTGTCATCTAGTTAGTAAGTCGTGTGTCCTTTTACTTCTTCCTTCTATTACCACGTCTTAGTTGTTTCGAAAAAGTCACTAGAAGTACCTAAGTTAATATGGACTAGTTTGATAATTAACAACTTTTGCATACGCCTCTACCCATTCCTTCACCCTCTTAATGTCTTCTGCAATCCCGAATCAGATAGTTGCTTCACATCTAAATGACTAAGAAGCCTTGTTTCTTCTCAATCCAGAGAAATTTAATTAAAATAACTGGATGTGCTCTTCTAACATTTTTTTCAGGTGTAGAAATTTTAAATATACTCTTTGTATACAGCATTCACGCATAGTTCCTATGAGTGTAATTGCATTTCTTGAAACTGTCCGGTTCTAGAAACCGAGCTGTGTTCATATTTTAATTTCAAAATGCAAATATTGATTTAGTTTCCCCTTTAAAAGCTTTGAGGAGTTAAATAGCATGTTATTGCGCCTAAATAGTTAATATTCGACCAGTTCATTCTTTGATGTAATAAGTATTACTATTTCCTTGATGTTTCCAGATCATCACCATTGCTTTAAGAAGCAATTTTATTCTCTTCTGCATCCACCGAACTACTTTAATGGGGATTCTACATGCTACTTTTTAATTCCCTTCATGCACTTCCCCAAGTGCGAACTCAATTACTTTTATCAATTAGGGGTGCTTTTTTATCCTCTAATAACCTATTTTTGCCAAGTGGAAGATCCGATTCGATTCCCAGTACTGGTGAGAGGAATTTCTGTGCTGAAAGATCCTTCCGGGGTTCACTCAGCTTCATTAGATCCCTAAGGGGCCAGTTGAGAATATACTTGTTTGAGAAGTAGCAGTTCCGATCCCTCCCGCATAACCAGCCGGGAGGGGCCTGGGAGCTGACCACGTCCCACCTCCGGTACCACACTCCACTCATGACGCCTGTAATGGGCAGATTTGGAGGCTGCAGCGGCCGAGTCGTGAACTTGGGCCCGGAAAGGACTGTTATGCCTCGTGATTGTTAATTAATAGTCTGTTTTGTGCTCCATAGTGAAGATTTCTGGACGATTCTATATCCATTGTATCCTCTAATATCTGCTTCTTTGTTTCTACGAGAATTTTTACTGTCTTTTATTTCATTGCTTATTAATTTATTTCCCATGAGCCACATTGATTACCAGTTTCCTTCCTCGAAACTCCAGTGTTTTACCTCAGAATACATAAAACACTATGTACCCTTCTTCTCTGGAGATTATATCTTCTCGCAATGCTTCTTTGTGCTGTTGCGTTCAGTTTTATTTTGTAGATTGCTTATTTTTCCTGTTTCCCTCCTCTGATTCTAATTCTGTGCACTCCTACGTGTATGTTTTTAATCCTCTTTTCTTCCACTTTCTTCAATATTTACTCCGTGACGCAGGGATTATAATTACCTTTATTTCTCTGGGCATTGTTTCTTTAGTGCTTATGTGAGTCAGCTTATCATTTTATTATAATATTCATTAATGACGAGTAACGCTCTTAGTCATTTTAATCATGAAAGAGTATTTAAATACATTTATTTAAGAAAATCCTCTTTAGTTATATTTTCAGATTTTTCACTGTGTATTAATAACATTAAGGTGCCCTCAAGTGTTCTTAGTTTTCCGTTATAGATTTTTATCAATGCCGAATTTCTTCTCAGATGTTTTAATCTGTATCTGGTTAGAATAAATTGAAAATTTAAATATAGCCATTGCATATGACACTAAAGTAAAGCAGCAGCTTTTGTTGCAATGTTAATTTATGTTAAAGCTTTGTATAACTTAATTTTTAATAATAATGGTGCAGTTTTAGGAGTTTAACAATCTTCATTATTCAATATATTGGGTTATATATAATTTATAATTTGTATTTAAATAATTTTTTGCACACATGACTCAGTTTCTTTTTTCCCTCTCGCATAAATTGTGAGTACAGTTGCGTAAATAAAACTTATTTGACGTTTGTAAATTCATATCTCCCGTTCACGCTAGCTGTCTGAAGGCCAAGGGAAGTCAGTCTGATTTTACCTTTCCAACCTTGTCCTATACACGGTGAAAGTGTGAAAGAACAGTTAATTTCTATTGATTTGCCTAACGGTTGTATAAATATGAAACCTGGTACTTAAAGCACTTACAGTACTTAGGAATATGATATCTCCTTGTGATTTACTGAGAAACTACGAGGGAATTGGAAATGTCGTGCCGGCATATTGCCGTGGTAGCTCAGAGCAACCGGACGGATACCGAAGTACCCATAGTACAAATTCCGGCTATTATATTGAATTATATGACTTTGTTTTGGAGCATAGTATACGACTTGCTTAGGCGCAATGACGGAAGAAGTTATGGCAAAATCTAATTTGTCTAACACAATGTAGCAAAATAATTTTGGGTCTTAACACTAGGCAGAAACAAGGTCGAAAACGGCAACATGGCCACAATATGGCCATTCATTTGCCCTAACGTACTGAAACTATGCGCCTCACAATAGCGCAACGATGTGAACTCTCGAACGAGTAAGTCCCATTACCCTCGAGACCTCATATGAACCAGAGCTCGGTCATAGTTTGGTATACTTATTGCTGCACGTTAAAGAAACGACCGAGTCTCATTATGTACACAAAACTGTTTGGGACCACCTCTCAGTTTCTTATCGGCTTAGGTGGTCTCCCAAGGGCATAACTAGTGACCAATGACAGTTGCAATACGGGGCTAGAGGCGTGGCGCTGTAATGAGAACAAGGAAAGGTGGGGGAGGGGAGGATGCATACATCTGTTCTCCTAGGGAAACCACATTTTAATTTTCTTTAGATGTATCTCCAAATTCTTAATACCTGTTATGGAAAAGGCTACCAATATTCCTTAAAATAAGCAGTATTTGTTGAAGTGTGGTTTAAGGGCCCGTCGACAACTAGGTCGTTTGGGACATTTATTGAGTTAAACGGTTCTGTGATATACAAAAAGCTTGAATTTTATTTGTTTTACATAATGCTTTACAGTAAACATTATGCAATATTACATTGAAAAATATAAAAACGTTTAATATAAATTCTCCCTATATTTGTACTGGAATTAAAATTCGTATCGAAATAGCTTTAAAATTGTTTGTCTATTATGTTAACCGCCTTTCATGGGTGGTATTAACATTTAATCACATTTCTGTGAATTTGCACATTTTCTGAAACTTGTCAAACCGTGTCACCAGCTTGCCATATACTAATAACCTGGCCACGTGTTATTTCTCATGTATAAGACATGGTGCGAAGCAAGCCACAATTGTAACTCAATGAGTAACGCTTTAGTAAGTCGTCAGAAATAATCAACACTTCCCTATTGGTTATAACCATATCCAGCCAGCAGAATGAATACTAGAGTCAAGAAGAGGAGCCAAGAGAGGGAAAGAAGGCGAGCTACGAAGGCCGCGGTAAATAATCACGATATCCTTGCATTTTACTAAATTCGCTTTCTGTACCACACAAACGAACTAGTAAAACGCACGTTCTTGACGGATCTATTCATACACTTCCGTACCATTCGACACATTATAAGCACGGCCCACCCATACGCGTGGCAATGTTAAACTTTCTAAGATAAAGTAATGTGGTCGTACGGGATTTCGGTACCGCGGCCAGGTGGGCTTTTGAACCTGTGTTTCCTTAAGGGACACCCACGTCTAGAAGGGATGAGGTGAAAGGAGAAGTAAGGCGGTCGTTCCAAGAGCCCCGACATAGAAGAGGGCAGGGTTCCTATCACTTACAGTTTGACTCTCCCGGGGGTGTCAGTTCAACTGGCAACTTCGACACGCCCACCACGGGGCTGGAAGCCCACTCGCACATAGGCATTTAAATCATGATATAACAGCCTTTTAAATCGCGATGTGTCGTAAGCGACGGCACATTCTGGAAGTGGAAGATACAGACATAACATTAGGGCAAAAAAACGTAAAATCAGAGTTTTGATCACTTTGCACAAATTTCACCGATGCCTCCCCACAATTGATCAAATACAGTTCAGTAATGCACGACACAGTATGATACTACAAAGAATGCCTATATTTACTCAGAGAAATAATGCATGGTGTTCATCAATATGTTGACCAATGCTTACAGCCAAAAGCGCTCACACATTTGCATCAACCCTCCGTAGTAACGCTGGTGTCAGATGTTCATGCTACGTCTCTCTTTATTTCTCCATATCCTGGAGTTTTATGTGCAACACCGTAGATAATTGAATCTCATAGCAAAATTTCGTGCTGGCAGATAGGAGCCCAACCAACATATTATTCACAGTGCAGGGAGCACTAGATGCAGACAGGTAGAGCATGGTGGAAATGATGAAGTGGTACCACATCATATTAGATCAACTGATGCACACAAAACAAATTTAGTAATAAGCACTCTTTGGGATCACCTCATCGTCTTGCGGCGTCTCGCAAGGGATGAAGCAGAACTAATGACAGTTGCAATACGGGGCAAGGAGCTTGGCACTGTAATGAGGAAAAGCAAAGGTGGTGGTGGGGTGGAGAGAAGGATAAGATGAACTTGGCTTCCTAAAACGAACACGTTTTAATTTTCATTAGATTTATCTCAAAATTCTTAATGTTTGCAATGGAAAAGTTTGCAATTATTGCTTGAAGTAAGCAGCATAATTCAGTCAAACGATTGTTTGTTATGAAAAAAAATAACTTGTCCCTAGAATCACAAAAACGTGTAAAACTTTACCGCAAACATAATGCAATATTACATTGAAAACTAGAAAAACGTTCATTCCTTCTACAAATTTTCCCTATATTTTTATTGGAATTAAAAATCGTATTCAAGTAGTTTTAACATGTTTGTCTTTTACGTTATATCATAATACAGCTTTTGGTTTCAAGTGAAAAGCATTCTTCTAATACCAATGGAATAAACTGCCTATTTTGACTGGCATTAAATTCTAATTACATTTCTGCGAATTTGTGCAGTTTCTGCAATTTGTTGAACTGTGATACCAGAATGCCATATATCAATAAGCTGGCCACGCGTAGCTTCTGATGTACACGACATGCCGTGAATCAAACAGTTGAGCTTAATGAGTAACGATTTACTGACCCACCAGAAAAGATCAATAGTTTCCTTTCAGGCCAATGTGTCATTGGCTATAACTAACATGTAGCATGAATAGTGCTGTCCTTGGAGAGGAGTAAAGAGGGGAGGAATGCAATCTACGAGGACCTCGTTAAACAATCATAATATCTTTGCACTTTACTATTTACTAAACTTTAACTTTACTAAAGTTACTCTGTACCTCCAAATGGACTCCAACTTCCTCCAGAAAAATTTCAGAACTATTTTGGAACAGTTATTATGTTACTTTAGCTCTTGGAAGGATAATGTCACTTAGATAATGAAGAGATTGAATTTGGAAGATGAGCACTGCAACAACAGAGAAGAATGGAGAAGGCTATCAGAAGATGTGTTACACATTAAAAAACAGATTAAATAATAACTCTGAGAGGCAATAAGACGTGCCAAGTAAGCTGGCCCTCGAGATTGTCACTTCACCTGTTTACCCCCAAGCGGTTTTATTGGTGTACATTTCGAACCCATTGAGGCGGTTGATGACGCCAGTAATGGCAGTTGTAACATGTGACGGTGGTATCATTAGCGAACTACAGAGGTAACCTTTAGACGTGGCGAATGGACGATAGATGCGCAAGGCTTCACTTTTGTGTTTATAAGACATAGGTGTGTCAGGTTATTATCTCTCCTACTTCCCTGCGGTAAACATCAGAACAGTACATGATTAAGTACAGTGCCCGCTCGCATTATCACCAGTGTCTTGTTTATTTCCAGGAAAGTAACTGAGACATTACACCTACCATCCATTTCCATGACGTTACTCGCGCAGATCCCAACAAGGCCATTCGCCACGTCTAAAAAGTAACTCTGAGACGCTCATCGCTGCACAGAATGGTTTCAATGAACGTCCTTGTACAATAATAATAATAATAATAATAATAATAATAATAATAATAATAATAATAATAATAATAATAATAATAATAATAATAATAATAATAATAATAATAATAATAATAATAATAATAATAACAATAATAATAACAATAATAATAACAATAATAATAACAATAATAATAACAATAATAATAACAATAATAACAACAATAATAACAACAATAATAACAACAATAATAACAACAATAATAACAACAATAATAACAACAATAATAACAACAATAATAACAACAATAATAACAACAATAATAACAACAACAATAACAACAACAATAACAATAACAACAATAACGATAACGATAACGATAACGATAACGATAACGATAACGATAACGATAACGATAACGATAACGATAACGATAACGATAACGATAACGATAACGATAACGATAACGATAACGATAACGATAACGATAACGATAACGATAACGATAACGATAACGATAACGATAACGATAACGATAACGATAACGATAACGATAACGATAACGATTACGATTACGATTACGATTACGATAACGATAACGATAACGATAACGATAACGATAACGACAACGACAACGACAACGACAACGACAACGACAACGACAACGACAACGACAACGACAACGACAACGACAACGACAACGACAACGACAACGACAACGACAACGACAACGACAACGACAACGACAACGACAACGACAACGACAACGACAACGACAACGACAACGACAACGACAACGACAACGACAACGACAACGACAACGACAACGACAACGACAACGACAACGACAACGACAACGACAACGACAACGACAACGACAACGACAACGACAACGACAACAATAACAATAACAATAACAATAACAATAACAATAACAATAACAATAATAATAATAATAATAATAATAATAATAATAATAATAATAATAATAATAATAATAATAATAATAATAATAATAATAATAATAATAATAATAATAATAATAATAATAATAATAATAATGTAGCCTATGTTTTCAGATCTTACGATGGAATTGTAATTACCTTATATGGAAGCACAGGTATGTTGTGGATATTGATAAACCCAACAAAAGTTGAAGGAGGACCGTGTTCCTTTCTACTCAATAATTACAACGGGATGTAAGTACACTGGGTGTATTTAGTCTCATATAATATGCGTCATTAATTATGGAAGACAGCTAATTAACCTGTGTAATTCTCACTGCTGGAGACCGGGTTTGCCAGGTCTGCCCTATTTCCCGGGTTCTCCAGTATTTCAGCCTTATTTCATTGAGTCTTCCGGCTCCCGTATGTTGGACTATTTCTCTCGTATTTCATACACAGTCAAAATTCTGAGTTTTAGAAGGATATTTGGAATATGCGATATATCGAAGTGGTAGTTGTTTTTTCCCAATGTTGGCCGCAGTATTTTAATTAGATGTTGGTAGCAACGAGCATTCTTTTCTTATTGGCTGACTGAGTGTAGCCAATCCTTAAGCGTATCTGTGGCCATGTGATGCATAACGTGAACACGCTTTCGTTCACTTGCGTCTTTGATTTGAAGAGAGGAACTCCTGTCTTGTTTGTTTGTGGTTCTATAAAACAAGTAAAATCATGGAAGGCGATGGCGGCAATAAACTGAACAAAAATCCACCCAAGAAGAAACCTAAGTACATGTGTGTTTATCTTTCTTTCTTTGAAGATACTTATTTTTGAGCAGGACCTGTGAAGGGCAATAAGTATTACGCACATCGCTCTTTATTGCTGTTTAAAAGAGTGAAATAAGTGAGATTACGAAATCACCATTTTGTAAATATCCTCACTGGTTTAAATGTTACGAATAAATATGTAAAACCTAGTTCTGTGCAATAAGCATACATCTTCTAAAATCAATACAGAGGAAAATTGACATATCGACAATATGTTCAGGTATTAAGGAAACATTTTTGAAATCTCCCGTTTTGCTTTGTCCAGGGACCCACAAAATCTATAAAGCATTTCTCCTGGTGCATTATGACCACATCTGATGCTAACCCTGCCCACATGGTAGACTGAGCGGGCTTTGCCGTAGTTCACGCCTGACAGGCACTAAACCGTACCTTAACCCTTTCGCTGCGAAGCTAAATGCTATACTACTGCTTAAACTGCCAGCCCTAAATATGGTGAAATGTAAGGTTTTACACAAAGCTTCCCACTCACCTCAAGTTTTAATCTGTTGGGTTGAGATTTTTTGCAGTCACTTCCGAAATGTTGTTTTACATTTATGCAAACTTTTGAGAACATTACTCTAGTCCACATATATTTTTAAAAAAAATTGAATTGTTAAATTTTTATTTTTAAATTTTATTTTTCCACTTTCAGTTTATTTCTGACACCATAACTATTATCACATACCAATTTTGCTTTTGCCTGTCAATTAAACATTATATTATTTATAAAATTACAAATTTTGGAACTTTTATGTTTAAATTGTTGAAATGAGCATGGTTAATAATATGAGCTGCAATTTAGAGTTGCTTCTTGGCGAATGCCATTGAATACGTATGTTCAAAAAAGCTTCATGTTCATGGTTAATTACATATTGCCAGTTAGTATCCAGTTCATCTTTATCCTAATCTGTGGCATTTCCTGCACAAGACTGCGTAGAACACACATGATTATTTTGTTTATGTCACTGTTATCATCATTAAGAGAAATATCACTACAACTGTCACTTTCCAGCAATGCTGCCGCAGTTTCATCTTCTGTCAAAGATTTATTATTCCAGTATGCCATTCTTTAATGGTCATTAAGCCAACGCCACGAGAAATCACTGTATATAGAATAAATAATTAAGCCCTGCACGCAATAACCTACAACACGTGTTTACCACTATCTTCTTCTAGCACACTAAAATGCCCGACGCGTGACAATCTCAGAAAGAAAAATTAATTGTACAGGAAATGCAGAGCTGAACAAACAATGACAACAACGCACAGTTTATATATTGTAGATTAGATAGAAGTGGACACATACGCCATGTGTTGCATAATTTGTAAATTATTGGAACGCGAAAAACCAACCTCGGTGGATCGGATGGGATCATGGCATTATTCAAAGGCAATTAGTATCGGATTTCATCGGATCTTGGCAGGCAAACAAATTGCTCCCTTTAGTGTTAGAAATATCAAAGTAAGCCCCAAAGCTAGCCACTTAATCCCCAGTTTTGAAAGTCAGCATCAATTCCCTATTTTGTATTTTGTCTCCTTATTGTTTTATTACTTTTTCATAACATTTAAGTTAAAAAGCAAATGAAACAAACTTGAATGAGAAACCGACAGACGTAGTCAACGCCCACGCCGTAGATATTCCGAAGAAACGTCGGATAAAATCATAAGTGTTTCGTATTAATATGTGCTTTAATTATCAATCTCTTTAATATCATAGAATAGTATGTTTACAGACTAAATAAATCACAAGTTATATCGTCCTATTGACTTCCAATAACGTGTGCACTTGATCTATAGACACTTGGGCTGTCTGTGGTCGCTGTGCGCCCGATGGGCCACCTACGTTATTGCTTTACGCCGTTATTTCATTTCCTTTTCGAAGCTACCATAACTCTCCCACTCACTTGGCACTGGACCTTTTAGATTTTTTAATTTCCTTTCGATGCAAGTTATCCCCTCAATATGCGTTTTCTATGCATATTTAGGATTCATATGAGCCAACTTCTTATATCTCTTTGCAATGTTCAACTTCATACCCATTTTTACGTGCATGTAACCAACCCGCCACTGCAACAAAATGCACGTCTGCCTGTGTGTTAAAGAGTAGCAAAGTCCGCGTATAGTGGAAGGAGAGGAATCCAACCTCCCCTCTTTCGCAAAAGTTGAACATCGCTGTTCTATGAATATAAGTTCTTCTCATTTTCGGTCCGTTTCCTGATTAAGAGCGTATTGTTTTACAGCTATATAGAACAAACAGGCTACAAAATGTACTTGCAGGTTCCTGAACCACAACTGACAGGAGCTTAGCCCTTAGTGAAGACGTACGATTACGCGGCTGTTGCTTATAGATTGTTCCCCGGCAACCGGGTAATCCTCGTCTTGTTACGATAAGGATTCGACTTGCTGACGTTTCCCAAAGAACTAGTACCTCAACAGTAGCATCTCAGCTTTGAGGAAGCTTCACTAAACCCTTAACGTAACAAGACCCTGAATTATCTAGAAACCAGAGAAGAAGCTTAGTCTTGTTCTTAGTTATCTGCATTAAGAAATCCAGTTCATTATGGCAGTTTTTGTCCTTCTCTAGCCATATAGTAGTTGCTATCTGAAACGTTGCAACACTGGGCGCGGTGGGAGTATTTTATTTGCACTAATAACTCTTAGAAGATTAGAAAATTACTTGAAACCTAACACAGCCCACACAAAACTAAAGAGTTATAAGCAGGGCCTGGACTTTGGTGGCCTGTATATGTTTGGAAAATTACCTACATAATGACTAACATTTAAAAAACAAGTGATGTGTTACACTTACATGACTTCCTCTACTCTTTTACTAACTATTCCTATAAGCTCTTATTCATCTATCTTCTTCATGTTAGTACAGATAAGCAGGTGCAGAAATTGTCTTATCGCTGATTTTCTTGCTGCAAGGAGTGCAAGCTTTGAAATTCCGTTCTCTTTGTACGAACAAGAGATAAACATGTGAATAACGACGTTCCATTTGAGAAAAGTTTTAAGTGTTGCAAAACTTACACAAGCAACAACCAATATCTCCGAAATGGTTCACTCCAAAAACTGCATTTGGACATGACTTCTTTGTTTTAACGAGATCTACGCTTTTTGTGTAGTAAGAGTTGGTGTAGGATCTCTTACGGTTTACCAGTGACACAAAAGTCAACAACAATAAACAGGGCTAAAACAAACAGAAAATTCAAAATATACATTTAATTTGCCATAAAATATTTTAAAAGTATGGCACGTTAATCAAAATCGTTAGAACAGTTTTAGAGAAAATAGAAATGTTCGAAAAAGTTTACATGTATAGGGTAGTTTAAGGCGAAGGAATTTCCTTCAAAATCTGTGGTTCACATCCTTGAAAGATATTAAACTTAATTACCAATTTTGGTTTTTAACTCACTTTTCGTTTTTGAGTTCTGTTGTTCTCACACACACACACACACACACACACACACACACACACACACACACACACACACACACGCACACACGCACGCACGCACGCACACACACACACACCCCCCCACACACACACACACACACACACAGAGTTTATGATATATGCATACTGGCGAGGAAACCTTATATACGTGCTTTAAACTGCCAATTTAAACTAAATAGAAACCTAAATATTAAGTAAAACTGAGAGTAGGTAGGGTAGGACAGAGCTGGCGCACTTTTTTATGCGCAAGATGGCCGCCATGCGTAATCTAAGCATTAATACGTAAGGTAGCAGGGGAAGCAGCACGTTGTAGGTGTTTGAATGAATCTCTAGGGATAACTTTTAAAGCCTATAGCAGTGTATGTATGTTTATGAGCGTTCATGGTAGCTGAGTATGTCGTCCACTATATTGCTGTATGTCTCCTAATGCAAGAGCTTTCTATCTTGATTGAATATATTACCCCAACATAATGTTACCTCGCCCCACATAGCCACGCTAACCTAACCTAACCTAACCTAACCTAACCTAACCTCACCTCACCTCACCTCACCTCACCTCACCTAAGCCCCATACCTAACCTAACCTAACCTAATCTAACCTAGCCTAAGTCCCATACTTCTACTCGTCTAACCTATGCTAACCTAACCTAACCTCGCCTAAGCCCCATACTTCTACTCTTCTAACCTATCTTAACCTAACCTAAGCTTCATACTTCTACATGGCTAACCGGACCTAACCCAGCTCCCACTATTTACTCCCGTCTTTGATAATTTAACCTAAGCCCCATACTTCTACTCGTCTAACCTATCCTAACCTAACCTAACCTATCCTAATCTAACATGGCCTAGCCTAACCTAAGATAGATCCCCTTATTATTATTTATTCTATTCTACTAACATGATACGTTTCTAGACATTCATTCTATCCTCTTATCATCTATCCTATTCCCTCCTCTGCTTATCTATTCTATCCTGTCATACGCTACCCTGATCTCCCTCTAGGAATTTCATAAGCATTTTGATACTATTTTGAGTCCTCTGATAGATCTTTTTAAGCACTTTTAGCATATTCTTGATGCTTTTACAACATATTTAAGAATTTTTCAGACAATTTTCAGAATTATTCAGTCATTTTCATACATTTTTAAGACGTTTCGCCCCATTTTGCTACAATTTTGCACCCTCTGTTAGATCTTTTAGACGCTTTTAGTATATTCAGGGCGCTTTTACAACATATTTAACAACTTTTCAGCCAATTTTCAGAGTTATTCAGTCATTTTCATACATTTTTAAGACGTTTCACCCCATTTTGCTGCAATTTTGCACCCTCTGGTAGATCTTTTAGACGCTTTTAGTATATTCAGGGCGCTTTTACAACATATTTAACATCTTTTCAGACAATTTTCAGAGTTATTCAGTCATTTTCATACATTTTTAAGACGTTTCACCCCATTTTGTTGCAATTTTTCACCCTCTGCTAGATCTTTTAGACGCTTTTGGTATATTCAGGACGCTTTTACAACATATTTAACAACTTTTCAAGCAATTTTGAGTGATTTAGACGCCATATTATATATTTTCAGCGTGTATTGAGACCCGTTTAGACTCGTTGATAGATATTTCAGCCTGTTTCCAGATATTCTGAAGACTTTTACGTCCAGTTTAAACATTTTTCAGAGTATTTTAGACGAATTTGACATTATTTAAGGCAATCCGACAGTTATTCTGGACGCCCCTGTCCATTATTGTTTGCTTTAAGCACTTTGAAGGGTAATGGAAGATAATTTTCACGATATTAGGAATACTGAACCGTCTATTTCAAGGCTGTTAGACGTATCTCTACCAGTTAAATATCGTTTCAGCCATTTTAGAGACATCTTAAGCACAATAGGAGTATTTTAGACTTTGTCACCAACATTTTGCATGGTTTTTCAGAATCCTTGAAACACTTTTATAGGCGTTAGACGCTTTTAATGGTATTTTTGAGCGCTAATTAAGACATTTTAGCTCCTTCACAGGTATTTTGAGGATTTTCAGGGCATCTTAGACACGTGAGAAGCATTTTTCCGCCAGTTTGAAGATGTTTTAAGACACTCAAGTAGACATTTTTAACGCTGCTAGAGTTATTTTAATTGATTTAAAGACATTTCACTAAGTTTTCTTCAGTAATAGCTTTGTTTTATAGTAGTTGAAGAGCAGTCTAACTTATCCAGTCATTTATTGCATTTCTCGCATTATTATTTTGATTACATTTCACGAATAACCTAACTCGCCAACAATCATCATCATTACCAACTCCTCTATCTTATAGTCTGACCAAGCTAACCCAACCTAGCCTAGCCTAGCCTAGCCTAGCCTAGCCTAGCCTAGCCTAGCCTAACCTGCCCTAACCAAAACTAACATAGCCCAACCCAAGCTAGCCTAGCCTAACCATACTCTCTCCACCTAAGCATACCCACCTGACCTAAGCATACTAATCAAGCCAACATAGCCCATACCAAGCTATCCTAGCCTAACCATACTCTCATCACCTAAGCATACTCACCTGACCTAAGCATACTAATCAAGCTAACATAGCCCAACCCAAGCCAGCCTAGCCTAACCATACTCTCACCACCTAAGCATACTCACCTGACCTAAGCATACTAATCAAGCTAACATAGCCCAACCCAAGCTATCCTAGCCTAACCATACTCTCACCACCTAAGCATACTCACCTGACCTAAGCATACTAATCAAGCTAACATAGCCCAACCCAAGCTATCCTAACCTAACCATACTCTCACCACCTAAGCATACTCACCTGACCTAAGCATACTAATCAAGCTAACATAGCCCAACCCAAGCTATCCTAACCTAACCATACTCTCACCACCTAAGCATACTCACCTGACCTAAGCATACTAATCAAGCTAAATTAGCCCAACCCAAGCTTGCATAACCTAACCATACTCTCACCACCTAAGCATACTCACCTGACCTAAGCATACTAATCAAGCTAACATAGCCCAACCCAAGCTATCCTAACCTAACCATACTCTCACCACCTAAGCATACTCGCCTGACCTAAGCATACTAATCAAGCTAACATAGCCCAACCCAAGCTATCCTAACTTAACCATACTCTCACCACCTAAGCATACTCACCTGACCTAAGCATACTAATCAGGCTAACATAGCCCAAACCAAGCTATCCTAACTTAACCATACTCTCACCACCTAAGCATACTCACCTGACCTAAGCATACTAATCAGGCTAACATAGCCCAAAGCAAGCTATCCTAACCTAACCATACTCTCACCACCTAAGCATACTCACCTGACCTAAGCATACTAATCAAGCTAACATAGCCCAACCCAAGCTATCCTAACTTAACCATACTCTCACCACCTAAGCATACTCACCTGACCTAAGCATACTAATCAAGCTGACATAGTCCCTTTCTGGCTTTTTGATGCCTTTGTGACCTTTAGAAGGATGTTCATGGTACATCTAGTGAATTTCGGAGTCTTTTAATAGGCTTTACAACCAATCTCTCACAGTTTTACTGTCTCACTGGCTTCTATTATAGTTACAGATCGTTCCACGTTCGTTACATGGCATTATCTTATATGCTATACTTTCATATTTTCCCCTAACCTAGCATAACCTAATCTGTTCACTTAATCTGGTCACCTATTCTGGCCACTTTCATAACGTTACAGAACTTGGCTACTAGCATTTTTGTTACTGACACAATCTATCTCTTTCACAACGTTACAGAACTTGGCTTCTAACATGTTTGTCACTGATAGAAGTATTGAGAATCTTTATGAGAGCTTTTAAATGGTTTTTTCACTAATTTCTTCAGCTTATAGAAGTTAAAGCTGGTTAATGTCAATGCTTTTTTTTTTTTTTTTCAATGATCTCTTCTTATATTCTCAGCCCTCCCCCCACCCCATTTCAACTTTTTTTCAAGATTCCTGGTGGCAACTTAATATGGCTAGGGTAATTTTTCTAAGGCATACACACTTAAACCTAAATTAACCTCAAGAGATATTTCTTCATTGTTAACGAGCATTCTTGTTTTTTTTTTTTTTTTTTTTTTTAATTCCTCCTTTTTCTTGAACTAACACCAGATCTTTTAGCCTTGATGTTGAAGAAGCCGTTAAGAGCATTTCCTCGCCCTTGCCGGTATGTTATGCATGTTAATCCCGGTTATTATTCTTTAGAGTAGTTCAGCATTTTCTAATGGGATCACCTAGGGCATTGCTTATGCGTTTTAGTGTCTAACCTTGCAAGCCTTGTATTCCTTTAAAGAATTTCGAAGGCCATATTCGTCAGTGCTGGCTTCTGCAGCTCTTTTATAGAGCTTCAGTCTAGAAAATAAAGTTTTCTCATGGTATTTGAAGTATCACGTAGCACCACTATTTCTACGTCACGTGCCCGCAGATTATGTGAAAGCGACTGTTGAGTTTTGCATCGCTATAACGACACCACCAACACCATTTCCTTTACAACCATCATAACTAGCATTATCACCTCCACCACCATCACCAGCGCAACCATAACCTACATCGACACCATCACCAACGACCCCATATCCAGCAATACCATAAACTTTTATTCAGGTGTATGATCCTTTCGCATAGCTCTATATTATGTTTTGGTGCTAACATCTCGAACACAGCATGCAGTTTTCTAAGGCTAACCCCGCCACCTATCCTGATCTGACCTGCTTCTTTTAAAGTATTTTTCTCAGCTTTATCCAACATTGTTTTCTAGCTCTTTATAGAGCTTTAAACTATCAGTAAAATATGTTCTAACCTATTACGTTGAAGTCGAAGTTATTGGACCCCATAACATGTGAATCCTAAGCATTTTCTAAACATTTCACGGTGTGTTAATGATATTTTAGAGGTTTGCTTGATATTTTAGCCGTTTGTGCAGTATTCTGAAGGTTTTCGGAATTTTTAAAGCTTCCTCGCAATTTTTCTAAGTTTTCACATCTTTAGTATGTTATGATACTTTTAATGAGCATGTAGACCCTTTTTAGCGATTTGTTTTGCTTTCACGATCAAATTTCTCCTTTTGTAAATTTATAATGTTCTTGTCTAGAGCATTGCTTGCAGTCTTTCTAGACTAACCTAACTTAACCATAAGCCTCTTTAGAGATATATCGTCATTGTTATTTGACATTATACATGTTTCTTCTTCTCCTCCCTATCTCTCTTTTTAAAACTAACATTAGAAGACGTAACCTTATTGTTTAAATAGCTATTGTCTTCGATTTTGTTCAGTGCTCCAGTATACCACACATGCTGATCTCATTTTAACGATTCTTTTAGATAGTTCAGTATGTTCTAATGGTAACACGTCAGAAGTCGCTTACATTCCTTCTAAGACTATCATAACCTAACATAACTAACCATCATCACCAGCGCCCCCCCATATCTAGCAACACTATAAATTTTTATTCAGCTGTATGATCCTTTAGCTTAGTTTTACATGTTCTGGAGTTAACATCTCGAACACCCCTAGCAATTTTTCTAAGGTTAACCCCTGCCTATCCTGATCTGGGCTGCTTCTTTTAAAGTATGTTTCTCGACTTTATCCAGCATTATTGCTTTCTAGCTCTCTTTAAACTATCTCTAAAAGATGTTGAAGCTGAAGGTATTAGACCTGACATGCGAATCCTAAGCATTCTCTAAACATTTCACGGTATGTTAATGCTATTTTAGAGGTTTGCTAGGTATTTTAGCCATTTGTGCGGTATTATGATTTTTTTAGAATTTTTAAAGCTTCCTCGTGATTTTTCTAAGTTTTCACATCTTTAGTATGTTTTAATGCTTTTAATTAGACACCACCACCACCACCACCACCACCACCACCACCACCACCACCACCACCACCACCGCCATACGACCACCACCACCAACACCATACGACCACCACCACCACCACCATACGACCACCACCACCACCACCACCACCACCAGAACAGATATCACCATAAGCAACATCACCACGACTATCACCAATACCCACCACCACCATCTCCACAAACACACACACCCGCAAACAAACACACAAACACACACTCTCCATCACACATACACACACGCACACATGCAAACACACACCCAACCCACACACATACACACATACATGCACAAACACACATACACACACACAAACATACACATACAATCACACATACAAACTCGCAGACACACACTCTCATACACACCCCAACCCACACACACGCGCGCATACATGCACACACACATACACATCCGCAAACACGCACACACACTCACAATCACACACACACACCAGCATACATTCACACACACTCATACACATGCACAATTTTCAGAAAAGACACACCCAACCCACACACATACACACATACATGCACAAACACACATACACACGCATGCACACACACAAACATACACATACAATCACACATACAAACTCGCAGACACACACTCTCACACACACCCCAACCCACACACACGCGCGCATACATGCACACACACATACACATCCGCAAACACGCACACACACTCACAATCACACACACACACACCAGCATACATTCACACACACTCATACACATGCACAATTTTCAGAAAACACACATACATGCACAAACACATACACACACAAACACATACACACACCCCAACCCACACACATACACACGCATACACGCATACCCACACACACATACATGCACACATACGCACACAGACATACATGCACACAAACACCAGCAAACACGCACACATACACACGCCCGTAAACACACACATACATACACAAACACATACACACACTCTTCCACAAACACATACACACACCCCAACCCACAGACACATAAACACCCACACATGCAAACCTACACCTTCACACATGCACGCAAACACACACACATACACACAAACACACACATACACCTACACGCACACTCACACATGCACAAACACATACACATACACCTACACGCACACTCACACATGCACAAACACATACACACTCTCCCACACACATACACACAAAAAACATACACACACCCCAACCCACACACACATACACACATGCACACACGCACACATCCGAAAACACACACGCAAACACCCACATTCACATACGCACAAATATGCATAGCACACACACATACACACATGCACACAAACACACACACATACACCTACACGCACACTCACACATGCACAAACACATACACACTCTCCCACACACACACACACACACACACACAGCCACACACACACACATGCACCCAAACACACACGCGCATGCACATACACTCACGCTCACACGCACACTCATACACATACATGCACACACGCAAACACGCACACATGCAAACACACACACGCATAAAGATGCATAGCACACACATACACAAACAGACACACACGCACGCTCACACACACGCAAATACACTCAGGCACACACGCACAAAGATGTATAGCACACCCACAGACACATACACACCCACGCCCGCAAACACGCACACACACGCCCGTAAACACACACACATACACATACACACACAGACATACACACCTACACGCACACACAGACGGACATACATGCACACATGGACCTTTTTTCTAAAAATACTTTTTACGGATTCAGGGGGTCTCAAAACATATATTTCGGGTGAAATCTCGACATCGATTTTTTGGGTGGAATACAATACTTTCCCTACTTACAATTCGTAATAGAGAAATCGTTTGTCTCATATAAACGTCTTTATTAGAAAGAACATGAAAAGTTTCGAGAACACAAAAATGCATTTTAAATTCTCACAAGTATATACATTAATTCAATAATACTTTTTCCATACGTTTATCACAGTCAGTTTGAGCAATATTAACACGATAAGTTTTACCACGTACAGGATTCGTTCTGCAAACCTACGGACAAAGTAAACACATCGTAATAACTCATACATAGAGAAAACAGGGTTCTTTCCACATTCCAAGAAGTTATTTGGCGGAAGAGTAAACTCATTTAAAGATGTGTTCCTTAACCCACTCTTGCATTAAATGGAGTAGAGAGAAGAGGAGCTTTCACCACCAATTAGCATAAATATCCCATTAATCAAATCCTGTCACGCCCCCCCCCCTCCCCCCCTCCCCCTCCCCCCCCTCACCCCTCCACCCCCCACATGTGGGGAATTTCCAAAAAGGTATGAGCTTTCACCACCAATTAGCATAAATATCCCATTAATCAAATCCTGTCACGCCCCCCCCTCCCCCCCTCCCCCTCCCCCCCCTCACCCCTCCACCCCCCACATGTGGGGAATTTCCAAAAAGGTATGAGCTTTCTGCCCCACTTAGCATAAATGTCCCATTAATCAAATCCTGTCACGCCCCCCCCCCCCTCCCCCCGCCCCCCTCCCCCTCCCCCTGCCCCTTAAGTGACATGGGTATTTCTTTGGACACGTGGGAATTCCGAAAAGAGAGAGGGTGGATGGTCTGTCGCGATCAGGATGACAAAGGAAGGGTAATTTATGACCCCCGTCCCCCTGAACCTCTGCCTGTTGTCAGATTCTCAAGACCAGCGCAGGTGGTCTTCGCCCTCTCCCGCCACCCTGTCGCCAAATTCTGAAGGTCAGTGGGGGTCTTCGCACACTTCCAAGTGAGGATGAAAAAGATGGTTATCTGAATGGATCCTTTGAGAAACTGACATATTTATGGGGGGTTTGAAACAAAAAATTATGTGACATTTGGAAATGTTACCCCCTGTCAGTTTTGAAAAAAATAAGAGAAACCATTATGGGGAATTAGTACAAACCGTTTTCATACGATACAATTACTACAACCCTTGATATTTAAACTGAGTCTATGAGGTGAAAGCTCCTCTTCTCTCTACTCCATTTAATGCAAGAGTGGGTTAAGGAACACATCTTTAAATGAGTTTACTCTTCCGCCAAATAACTTCTTGGAATGTGGAAAGAACCCTGTTTTCTCTATGTATGAGTTATTACGATGTGTTTACTTTGTCCGTAGGTTTGCAGAACGAATCCTGTACGTGGTAAAACTTATCGTGTTAATATTGCTCAAACTGACTGTGATAAACGTATGGAAAAAGTATTATTGAATTAATGTATATACTTGTGAGAATTTAAAATGCATTTTTGTGTTCTCGAAACTTTTCATGTTCTTTCTAATAAAGACGTTTATATGAGACAAACGATTTCTCTATTACGAATTGTAAGTAGGGAAAGTATTGTATTCCACCCAAAAAATCGATGTCGAGATTTCACCCGAAATATATGTTTTGAGACCCCCTGAATCCGTAAAAAGTATTTTTAGAAAAAAGGTCCATGTGTGCATGTATGTCCGTCTGTGTGTGCGTGTAGGTGTGTATGTCTGTGTGTGTATGTGTATGTGTGTGTGTTTACGGGCGTGTGTGTGCGTGTTTGCGGGCGTGGGTGTGTATGTGTCTGTGGGTGTGCTATACATCTTTGTGCGTGTGTGCCTGAGTGTGTTTGCGTGTGTGTGAGCGTGCGTGTGTGTCTGTTTGTGTATGTGTGTGCTATGCATCTTTATGCGTGTGTGTGTTTGCATGTGTGCGTGTTTGCGTGTGTGCATGTATGTGTATGAGTGTGCGTGTGAGCGTGAGTGTATGTGCATGCGCGTGTGTGTTTGGGTGCATGTGTGTGTGTGTGGCTGTGTGTGTGTGTGTGTGTGTGTGTGTGGGAGAGTGTGTATGTGTTTGTGCATGTGTGAGTGTGCGTGTAGGTGTATGTGTGTGTGTTTGTGTGCATGTGTGTATGTGTGTGTGCTATGCATATTTGTGCGTATGTGAATGTGGGTGTTTGCGTGTGTGTTTTCGGATGTGTGCGTGTGTGCATGTGTGTATGTGTGTGTGGGTTGGGGTGTGTGTATGTTTTTTGTGTGTATGTGTGTGGGAGAGTGTGTATGTGTTTGTGCATGTGTGAGTGTGCGTGTAGGTGTATGTGTATGTGTTTGTGCATGTGTGAGTGTGCGTGTAGGTGTATGTGTGTGTTTGTGTGTATGTGTGTGTGTTTGCGTGCATGTGTGAAGGTGTAGGTTTGCATGTGTGGGTGTTTATGTGTCTGTGGGTTGGGGTGTGTGTATGTGTTTGTGGAAGAGTGTGTGTATGTGTTTGTGTATGTATGTGTGTGTTTACGGGCGTGTGTATGTGTGCGTGTTTGCTGGTGTTTGTGTGCATGTATGTCTGTGTGCGTATGTGTGCATGTATGTGTGTGTGGGTATGCGTGTATGCGTGTGTATGTGTGTGGGTTGGGGTGTGTGTATGTGTTTGTGTGTGTATGTGTTTGTGCATGTATGTGTGTTTTCTGAAAATTGTGCATGTGTATGAGTGTGTGTGAATGTATGCTGGTGTGTGTGTGTGTGATTGTGAGTGTGTGTGCGTGTTTGCGGATGTGTATGTGTGTGTGCATGTATGCGCGCGTGTGTGTGGGTTGGGGTGTGTGTGAGAGTGTGTGTCTGCGAGTTTGTATGTGTGATTGTATGTGTATGTTTGTGTGTGTGCATGCGTGTGTATGTGTGTTTGTGCATGTATGTGTGTATGTGTGTGGGTTGGGTGTGTCTTTTCTGAAAATTGTGCATGTGTATGAGTGTGTGTGAATGTATGCTGGTGTGTGTGTGTGTGATTGTGAGTGTGTGTGCGTGTTTGCGGATGTGTATGTGTATGTGCATGTATGCCCGCGTGTGTGTGGGTTGGGTGTGTATGAGAGTGTGTGTCTGCGAGTTTGTATGTGTGATTGTATGTGTATGTTTGTGTGTGTGTATGTGTGTTTGTGCATGTATGTGTGTATGTGTGTGGGTTGGGTGTGTGTTTGCATGTGTGCGTGTGTGTATGTGTGATGGAGAGTGTGTGTTTGTGTGTTTGTTTGCGGGTGTGTGTGTTTGTGGAGATGGTGGTGGTGGGTATTGGTGATAGTCGTGGTGATGTTGCTTATGGTGATATCTGTTCTGGTGGTGGTGGTGGTGGTGGTCGTATGGTGGTGGTGGTGGTCGTATGGTGTTGGTGGTGGTGGTCGTATGGCGGTGGTGGTGGTGGTGTTGGTGGTGGTGGTGGTGGTGGTGGTGGTGTCTAATTAAAAGCATTAAAACATACTAAAGATGTGAAAACTTAGAAAAATCACGAGGAAGCTTTAAAAATTCTAAAAAAATCATAATACCGCACAAATGGCTAAAATACCTAGCAAACCTCTAAAATAGCATTAACATACCGTGAAATGTTTATAGAATGCTTAGGATTCGCATGTCAGGTCTAATACCTTCAGCTTCAACATCTTTTAGAGATAGTTTAAAGAGAGCTAGAAAGCAATAATGCTGGATAAAGTCGAGAAACATACTTTAAAAGAAGCAGCCCAGATCAGGATAGGCAGGGGTTAACCTTAGAAAAATTGCTAGGGGTGTTCGAGATGTTAACTCCAGAACATGTAAAACTAAGCTAAAGGATCATACAGCTGAATAAAAATTTATAGTGTTGCTAGATATGGGGGGGCGCTGGTGATGATGGTTAGTTATGTTAGGTTATGATAGTCTTAGAAGGAATGTAAGCGACTTCTGACGTGTTACCATTAGAACATACTGAACTATCTAAAAGAATCGTTAAAATGAGATCAGCATGTGTGGTATACTGGAGCACTGAACAAAATCGAAGACAATAGCTATTTAAACAATAAGGTTACGTCTTCTAATGTTAGTTTTAAAAAGAGAGATAGGGAGGAGAAGAAGAAACATGTATAATGTCAAATAACAATGACGATATATCTCTAAAGAGGCTTATGGTTAAGTTAGGTTAGTCTAGAAAGACTGCAAGCAATGCTCTAGACAAGAACATTATAAATTTACAAAAGGAGAAATTTGATCGTGAAAGCAAAACAAATCGCTAAAAAGGGTCTACATGCTCATTAAAAGTATCATAACATACTAAAGATGTGAAAACTTAGAAAAATTGCGAGGAAGCTTTAAAAATTCCGAAAACCTTCAGAATACTGCACAAACGGCTAAAATATCAAGCAAACCTCTAAAATATCATTAACACACCGTGAAATGTTTAGAAAATGCTTAGGATTCACATGTTATGGGGTCCAATAACTTCGACTTCAACGTAATAGGTTAGAACATATTTTACTGATAGTTTAAAGCTCTATAAAGAGCTAGAAAACAATGTTGGATAAAGCTGAGAAAAATACTTTAAAAGAAGCAGGTCAGATCAGGATAGGTGGCGGGGTTAGCCTTAGAAAACTGCATGCTGTGTTCGAGATGTTAGCACCAAAACATAATATAGAGCTATGCGAAAGGATCATACACCTGAATAAAAGTTTATGGTATTGCTGGATATGGGGTCGTTGGTGATGGTGTCGATGTAGGTTATGGTTGCGCTGGTGATGGTGGTGGAGGTGATAATGCTAGTTATGATGGTTGTAAAGGAAATGGTGTTGGTGGTGTCGTTATAGCGATGCAAAACTCAACAGTCGCTTTCACATAATCTGCGGGCACGTGACGTAGAAATAGTGGTGCTACGTGATACTTCAAATACCATGAGAAAACTTTATTTTCTAGACTGAAGCTCTATAAAAGAGCTGCAGAAGCCAGCACTGACGAATATGGCCTTCGAAATTCTTTAAAGGAATACAAGGCTTGCAAGGTTAGACACTAAAACGCATAAGCAATGCCCTAGGTGATCCCATTAGAAAATGCTGAACTACTCTAAAGAATAATAACCGGGATTAACATGCATAACATACCGGCAAGGGCGAGGAAATGCTCTTAACGGCTTCTTCAACATCAAGGCTAAAAGATCTGGTGTTAGTTCAAGAAAAAGGAGGAATTAAAAAAAAAAAAAAAAAAAAAAACAAGAATGCTCGTTAACAATGAAGAAATATCTCTTGAGGTTAATTTAGGTTTAAGTGTGTATGCCTTAGAAAAATTACCCTAGCCATATTAAGTTGCCACCAGGAATCTTGAAAAAAAGTTGAAATGGGGTGGGGGGAGGGCTGAGAATATAAGAAGAGATCATTGAAAAAAAAAAAAAAAAAAAGCATTGACATTAACCAGCTTTAACTTCTATAAGCTGAAGAAATTAGTGAAAAAACCATTTAAAAGCTCTCATAAAGATTCTCAATACTTCTATCAGTGACAAACATGTTAGAAGCCAAGTTCTGTAACGTTGTGAAAGAGATAGATTGTGTCAGTAACAAAAATGCTAGTAGCCAAGTTCTGTAACGTTATGAAAGTGGCCAGAATAGGTGACCAGATTAAGTGAACAGATTAGGTTATGCTAGGTTAGGGGAAAATATGAAAGTATAGCATATAAGATAATGCCATGTAACGAACGTGGAACGATCTGTAACTATAATAGAAGCCAGTGAGACAGTAAAACTGTGAGAGATTGGTTGTAAAGCCTATTAAAAGACTCCGAAATTCACTAGATGTACCATGAACATCCTTCTAAAGGTCACAAAGGCATCAAAAAGCCAGAAAGGGACTATGTCAGCTTGATTAGTATGCTTAGGTCAGGTGAGTATGCTTAGGTGGTGAGAGTATGGTTAAGTTAGGATAGCTTGGGTTGGGCTATGTTAGCTTGATTAGTATGCTTAGGTCAGGTGAGTATGCTTAGGTGGTGAGAGTATGGTTAGGTTAGGATAGCTTGCTTTGGGCTATGTTAGCCTGATTAGTATGCTTAGGTCAGGTGAGTATGCTTAGGTGGTGAGAGTATGGTTAAGTTAGGATAGCTTGGTTTGGGCTATGTTAGCCTGATTAGTATGCTTAGGTCAGGTGAGTATGCTTAGGTGGTGAGAGTATGGTTAAGTTAGGATAGCTTGGGTTGGGCTATGTTAGCTTGATTAGTATGCTTAGGTCAGGCGAGTATGCTTAGGTGGTGAGAGTATGGTTAGGTTAGGATAGCTTGGGTTGGGCTATGTTAGCTTGATTAGTATGCTTAGGTCAGGTGAGTATGCTTAGGTGGTGAGAGTATGGTTAGGTTATGCAAGCTTGGGTTGGGCTAATTTAGCTTGATTAGTATGCTTAGGTCAGGTGAGTATGCTTAGGTGGTGAGAGTATGGTTAGGTTAGGATAGCTTGGGTTGGGCTATGTTAGCTTGATTAGTATGCTTAGGTCAGGTGAGTATGCTTAGGTGGTGAGAGTATGGTTAGGTTAGGATAGCTTGGGTTGGGCTATGTTAGCTTGATTAGTATGCTTAGGTCAGGTGAGTATGCTTAGGTGGTGAGAGTATGGTTAGGCTAGGATAGCTTGGGTTGGGCTATGTTAGCTTGATTAGTATGCTTAGGTCAGGTGAGTATGCTTAGGTGGTGAGAGTATGGTTAGGCTAGGCTGGCTTGGGTTGGGCTATGTTAGCTTGATTAGTATGCTTAGGTCAGGTGAGTATGCTTAGGTGATGAGAGTATGGTTAGGCTAGGATAGCTTGGTATGGGCTATGTTGGCTTGATTAGTATGCTTAGGTCAGGTGGGTATGCTTAGGTGGAGAGAGTATGGTTAGGCTAGGCTAGCTTGGGTTGGGCTATGTTAGTTTTGGTTAGGGCAGGTTAGGTTAGGCTAGGCTAGGCTAGGCTAGGCTAGGCTAGGCTAGGCTAGGCTAGGTTGGGTTAGCTTGGTCAGACTATAAGATAGAGGAGTTGGTAATGATGATGATTGTTGGCGAGTTAGGTTATTCGTGAAATGTAATCAAAATAATAATGCGAGAAATGCAATAAATGACTGGATAAGTTAGACTGCTCTTCAACTACTATAAAACAAAGCTATTACTGAAGAAAACTTAGTGAAATGTCTTTAAATCAATTAAAATAACTCTAGCAGCGTTAAAAATGTCTACTTGAGTGTCTTAAAACATCTTCAAACTGGCGGAAAAATGCTTCTCACGTGTCTAAGATGCCCTGAAAATCCTCAAAATACCTGTGAAGGAGCTAAAATGTCTTAATTAGCGCTCAAAAATACCATTAAAAGCGTCTAACGCCTATAAAAGTGTTTCAAGGATTCTGAAAAACCATGCAAAATGTTGGTGACAAAGTCTAAAATACTCCTATTGTGCTTAAGATGTCTCTAAAATGGCTGAAACGATATTTAACTGGTAGAGATACGTCTAACAGCCTTGAAATAGACGGTTCAGTATTCCTAATATCGTGAAAATTATCTTCCATTACCCTTCAAAGTGCTTAAAGCAAACAATAATGGACAGGGGCGTCCAGAATAACTGTCGGATTGCCTTAAATAATGTCAAATTCGTCTAAAATACTCTGAAAAATGTTTAAACTGGACGTAAAAGTCTTCAGAATATCTGGAAACAGGCTGAAATATCTATCAACGAGTCTAAACGGGTCTCAATACACGCTGAAAATATATAATATGGCGTCTAAATCACTCAAAATTGCTTGAAAAGTTGTTAAATATGTTGTAAAAGCGTCCTGAATATACCAAAAGCGTCTAAAAGATCTAGCAGAGGGTGAAAAATTGCAACAAAATGGGGTGAAACGTCTTAAAAATGTATGAAAATGACTGAATAACTCTGAAAATTGTCTGAAAAGATGTTAAATATGTTGTAAAAGCGCCCTGAATATACTAAAAGCGTCTAAAAGATCTACCAGAGGGTGCAAAATTGCAGCAAAATGGGGTGAAACGTCTTAAAAATGTATGAAAATGACTGAATAACTCTGAAAATTGGCTGAAAAGTTGTTAAATATGTTGTAAAAGCGCCCTGAATATACTAAAAGCGTCTAAAAGATCTAACAGAGGGTGCAAAATTGTAGCAAAATGGGGCGAAACGTCTTAAAAATGTATGAAAATGACTGAATAATTCTGAAAATTGTCTGAAAAATTCTTAAATATGTTGTAAAAGCATCAAGAATATGCTAAAAGTGCTTAAAAAGATCTATCAGAGGACTCAAAATAGTATCAAAATGCTTATGAAATTCCTAGAGGGAGATCAGGGTAGCGTATGACAGGATAGAATAGATAAGCAGAGGAGGGAATAGGATAGATGATAAGAGGATAGAATGAATGTCTAGAAACGTATCATGTTAGTAGAATAGAATAAATAATAATAAGGGGATCTATCTTAGGTTAGGCTAGGCCATGTTAGATTAGGATAGGTTAGGTTAGGTTAGGATAGGTTAGACGAGTAGAAGTATGGGGCTTAGGTTAAATTATCAAAGACGGGAGTAAATAGTGGGAGCTGGGTTAGGTCAGGTTAGCCATGTAGAAGTATGAAGCTTAGGTTAGGTTAAGATAGGTTAGAAGAGTAGAAGTATGGGGCTTAGGCGAGGTTAGGTTAGGTTAGCATAGGTTAGACGAGTAGAAGTATGGGACTTAGGCTAGGTTAGATTAGGTTAGGTTAGGTTAGGTATGGGGCTTAGGTGAGGTGAGGTGAGGTGAGGTGAGGTGAGGTGAGGTTAGGTTAGGTTAGGTTAGGTTAGGTTAGGTTAGCGTGGCTATGTGGGGCGAGGTAACATTATGTTGGGGTAATATATTCAATCAAGATAGAAAGCTCTTGCATTAGGAGACATACAGCAATATAGTGGACGACATACTCAGCTACCATGAACGCTCATAAACATACATACACTGCTATAGGCTTTAAAAGTTATCCCTAGAGATTCATTCAAACACCTACAACGTGCTGCTTCCCCTGCTACCTTACGTATTAATGCTTAGATTACGCATGGCGGCCATCTTGCGCATAAAAAAGTGCGCCAGCTCTGTCCTACCCTACCTACTACTGAGGAATATGATATACTATATATTTTGCATGTAGTGATTTAGGATTTACTCGTACGTGATACTTTTGTGAGAAGACAGTTCTCCGCGTTAATAGTGTGAAATTTACTTTAATGGCCATAAACTATATTGCTCTAAGAGCTGGATGCCAGTGAATAAAGTAATTAATGACATACTAAACGGAACCCAATGCAGCCGACGACTACTTCAACGTAAAGCAACCACTGGACCTATCAGCGTTGCCGGTTGTTTATTTGCAAGCACTACACGATGTTGCCATGTCTCTATTAACTCAATTTCTACAAGTTTGTCGTTACCCTGATTTTCCATTCCGGATAAAAAGCTATAGGGAATTGAAGACGTTTGTTGATTTTGTATTTCAGAAAATACAACTTAACCATCTTGGCTCTTGTTCACTTCGGTCATTCGCGCTTTGTTCATATGATATTAAGTTTTATTGTTACTAACTCGGCAGCAAGTTCCATTGCAACGCGAAAAATGTGTAGCATTTTAGAAATGATTTAAAAGTTTTGCTTTTGTTTCTAGATATTGGTCTAAGTTTATTTACAAGGTTAACTAAAAGAATATTTCAAGGACAAAAATGAATATCGCAGTATTCAGTTTGGAGTATTGGTTTCTTTAATTACTTTTATTCACGACGGAAAATGCAGATGAAACGATTAAAACAATGTAATAGTTTTTACAAGTTCCCGTTGATAGACATAAAAAATAACTTGCTTCAGATTCAGGTTCACACGTGAAGGAGGATTGAATCCGTGCTGATTTACAGGCAGCAGTGAAGTTCTAAACCTATGATAGGGTATATCTAATCGGTATCATGGTTCAGTAATATTAACGTAATGGTCAAGCCGTCCACCTTGTGTAGCAGATGTCCTGGTAACTGCAGGTTACCGATAGATAGGGTTCAAATGGGGCATTTTACACCTCGACCTACTGAAGATCTTTTCTGCAAGAAGCCCGTAAGTTGATATTCCTTTTCAGGTTTTCAATCATGGCTCAATGTATTTATTTAAAGTACGTACGTCATTCATCTTGTTAGGTCTGAGCTGTTACTTTGTATATGTAATCATTAAAATAGATCATAATTAGTATTATTATATCCAATAGGAGGGTTTAGGCAAAACAATTAGCAGTATATATTCCTTCTACGTGTTTTTAAATGAGAGCGACGAATCGTGTGAATTACAACAATGATATAACATAAGTAATTTCTATGGTGTTTATGTTTAGAATGTCCAAGGCCTAAGAATCATGTGAAAAAATAGCACAGCATCTCTGTTAAGACGAATTTCTCTAATTTTCAGGAATTTTAATGAACATAACCCTTAAAACCGTGACGATTCAGAAAAGAATTAGTCGAAGATATGAAGAAATTAAACATTCTCTGTAGTAAATGAAATTAAAGCTATTATTGGTGCTCCTTTAATAAACTTTAATAAACGAAATCTGTGTGCTTTGGTAACTACTTTGTTTCCACAGGAGACCAAAAGACAAACGAGATATTGACATTAACAGGAAATTTAAATGTTAAAAATGTTAGTTAAAGTGCTGTTTCCAATGTTATGCTTTTAAAAAATGTTTTTAACACAGCTGTATATACTGCATACATAATTAATAAATATAACTCTTCTATTGAAATTAAGAATTTCATCATAACTTATCTGTCATTAATTAAACGAAACTGAAGGAACTTGAACTCCACTCTGAACACTGCAATACTCGTGTTTGTTCTAGAAATTGTATTTTTCTTTATCCTCTAAATAAATTTAAACCAATATCTAGAAACGAAAACACAGTTTTTAAACCAGTTCTAATGGCATTAAGCACTTTCCTCGTTGTAACGAAATTCGCTGCCGTGTTAGTAACAATAAAACTTAATAAAATATGAACAAAGCGCGAATGACCGAAGTGAGCAAGATCCGAGATGGTTCGATCCTCGATCACTACGAGAAATGTCCAACATAATCAAATTCTCTATTAAAATAATCTTTCTTCTTGGCTATAGCCAAAAGTCTTCTATAGTAATAAAATGGTGTATACAACCGTAATGGTGCTCACGCCATTGAGAAAAATACTAACACCGACGTCACCGATCAAAAATAATTATTCCGCGTGAAAGTGTTAGCAAATGAAAACAAAATAAATACCCACTTGTTATGGCAGAGAGGTTGGGAGGGAGTAAGATACGTATTCACCCATTGCTGTAACTTCTCCAAGGTTAAAATAATCCACATCTGAATCTGGATATCTAGCGAAATAATGATAACGAACGTATAGCACTTGTGTGAACCCTTGCACTCAATGCCAGAGAATTGGTGCGTTGGGTCGATGGGGTTTTGGGGCCGCAATTGTGTCACGTGTTAGAGGATTGGTGGTACTACCTGATGTATTACGTCTGTCCATGCTGTCCATGCGTGTTTCTGGGTATTTAATTGGACTCGCCATCCCACCCGTCTAAGTGTACCCAGTGATTCAATGAATATTGGAAACCAGCGTCACACAGAGACAATTCTCCACAGTAGGAAAAATACGTCCTGATTTAAGTCTAGTGTTTTCTAGGCAACCACTGCGACTAAATAAAGACAGCCAAGGCAGTGAAATCCTTTAACGTTTCAGAGAACACATGTAGGTGAGTGTATGTACTGTTTAATTAAACAGTATAGCCCGTCAGTTTAGGTGACTAATGGCTTGTGGTTTTCATTTTATAAATTAAGTTAACATTTAACCCATTAACGCCCGATTATTATTTCTTTTTGTTAATTTCTATTGTTTTTCACTTTATTATGTCTCTAAGTAATACAAATATACTGAATAAAATACAAAAATAGGTATTCATTACTCAGTTTTGAAAATATCTTACGTTACCTTATGGTTACGATATGCGCTTCCACTGCCTATCTTGTGGCGTATATTTTTTATTAAGAAAGTGCATTCCGGATTTTCAGGAGGCGGGTATTGTACATCATTGTTATAGTTTATACTGCCTCATCCACAAAAATTAACATTTTAGCTCAGTATGAAAACACTGTGTAATTTCATAAAAATGTACTTAGAAATGCACACGTCAGTACTTTCTGCATTTATAATATCACATAAAATCTAGCGAGTATGAAATGAAATAAAGCAGTCGATCCAGTTCACAGTTGTGAGCTGTCTTCCTTTTTCCTCTTTCCGATGGCCGGATAACGTGGTCAGTTCTGTCAAATCTTACAGAATCTGAAATGCGATCGCTAAGAGATATCTGTGAAGCTGCTGGTCTTCCAAATCCGTTTGGTAAAATCTGGTGTCACTTGAGATAGGCTATAGCTATTTCTCTTTTGAAATCCAACAGAATTACTCTTTGTCTTCTGACTTTGTTGTATAAAAACCCAATTGTTTTGTATGACCACATCTAGATCCACGTAAACAAAGGATACTACCATTTTCTCCTTCATATCCCAATGCAATTGTAGGCAATAGTGTGGTCCATCTGTTCAGTACCTGCAATAAAAGTGTTGTGTTTGGCAACTGAAATCATTACATTTCGCCTCTGTTGCTGTGAAAATCTCTTTATTTTCCCTACTTCTTGTGCACCACATAAAGAAGAGACCATTGTCACTACTGAGTTTGCCATCGTCGCACATAAACTAATCTATGAATCTTCTCCTATGCTGTCTCAAAGTTCTTACGATCTGTTTCTGGAAAATATTTGCTTGTTTTCCAGTGGACATCTTTTAGGGATTATATTTTCTCTAATAGTATAATGGCATCAGTGTACATTATTTCCGTTGCTTCAGGAAGTGGAAGCCCTATCCCAAAAGAACATAATGAAATATACGTATTATTGATGTGTAAGCCTAGCTTTGTTATATGGTAACATTGAAATTAAGAAGCCACAAGTTCATTGTTTTTCTCTGAATCACCTTGTAACTCCCAGTTACATATTATATACGTATTAGAAACGGCTGTCCATTTCTGCTTCACATTCAGCAACAACAGTTTTCAAAGTCAGTGCGTTGTTATCTTAACAAACACTATATTGACCTAAACATGGTTTCTTTATAAGGCGATCAGCAGTGGTATCAAAGCTCCAGCGTAACTTTTGAAAGCACAATAACAATTTAAGAATGTGTAATGTGCGTTACCATACGGCAATAGGTGGGTGTGACAGTTGTGCGGAGTGACACTTGTACGGATATGGCAACCCTAGGCGCTAATGGACTAGTACGTAAAAACTTACACCGGTTTATTATTTCTACGCGAATGAGAATCGTTGAAGCAAAATTTCATAACTGTGCCGCTAACAGAAGTTTATTGAACATTTAAGGAATAAAAATTATAAGGCGCAGCACAGAAACGTTCACAACGTATTCAAAAGAAACTGTTATTAATTGTTATTGCTATTGCTATTTATTATTATTATTATTATTATTATTATTATTATTATTATTATTATTATTATTATTATTATTATTATTATTATTATTATTATTATTATTATTATTATTATTATTATTATTATTGTTATTATTGTTGTTATTGTTATTGTTGTTATGGTTGTTATGGTTGTTATGGTTGTTATGGTTGTTATTGTTGTTATTGTTGTTATTGTTGTTATTGTTATTGTTGTTGTTATTGTTATTGTTATTGTTATTATTGTTGTTATTGTTGTTATTGTTATTATTGTTGTTATTATTATTCTTATTGTTGTTATTATTGTTATTATTATTATTATCCCTATTAAAATAAAGTAACCTTATATGTTTTATATAAGAGGTTTGGAAAATCACCGGTTAAGTGCAATACTTTTAAGGCGTGGAATGCCTTTTGCAACTCCGATTAGAAATATTAAGAAACGTACTTTATTTGAAATATGTTATACTTAATCCTTTTTATGAACTTCCGTTCAAAGCAAAAATCAAATGTAAATGTGAAAAGAATATTTGAGTAGCTTACTTTGTCTCTGTATACGACGTATCTAGTAGGTAGAAAAAGTATTCTAAAACTAACCCCCGAAGCGCAACAGCCATTTTTGGGTCATGGCCTGGCGCTTCCTCCCACCCCCTCTGCCTACTACTGACGTCGTGAGTGACGTGCAGAACTGGATAATGGGACGTGGACAGCGCCCAGATTCCTCCCGGCCGGTATGTGCGGCCTTTGCAATCAGGGACCGGTACTTCTCAATCAAGCAGCACAACATTTGGCCCCTCAGGGACCTAACGAGGCTGAGTGCACCATGGGCACATAATAAAACAAACGAAAAGAATAACATACTGTTAAAGCAGTTAAAAAACATAAAAAATATATAAATGTATATACATTTCTTCTTGAAACTACTTCTAAAATTACATCCTTTGAATAAAATCCAGCTAAAAAAGGTATTCCACATAAAGCAAAATACAAGGTATTCTATTCCGTCCAAAATTTCGACACCAAAATTTACCAAAAATAAACGAGGCGTGTTTTTTAAAGCAAGTACCGTTTAGATAGCTTGCTAGTGATTTTAAACATGCGCGTTCACTTCTCCTATCCTTTAGAAAGCCTGACGCAGCTGTAAGCGATCGTCACTTTGTGTTTTTCTATTGTTACAGATTTCGAAATTTTGGAAGATATCGAGTGACCAGGAAACATTCATCGCCAATTGTGTGAGATTTTTGGACGAACAATAATGAATGACAATTGCTCGACCATACACGTGCAAACAAACTCCTGATCTGATGGCATCATTTGTTTGGAAACAATTCGATCAGCCTCCCTGCAATTCAGATTTGGCACCGACAGGTGTTCATCTGTTTCCTCACCTGAAGAAATTCCTTTACAGTAACCATTTCAACTACGATTATGTTGTGAAACACAACATTTTAGCTTGGCATTCAGTCACAGGTGGCATCCGTTCCTCGACGAAGGTGTACAAAAGTGGTTTCCCGTCACGACAGGTGCCTAAATAACAGCATAACCATGTGAAAAAGCAGTGCAATGTGTAAGGTAATGAATGATATGGTAAAATAAAATAACCAAATAATGATTGTTATTCTTAAACAGGTTATCGGTACTTAGTTTAAAAACACGCCTCGTACATGCTGAGCTTATTGAATAAATAAATAGAAACATGAATTTAAAAAAAAGACTTCTTTCTGGTGTATGTCGGTGTGTGCGCGCGGGCGTGAGAACAACATAACCCAAGAGCGAAAAGTAGTATTAGTTCCAAATGGGTCTTTCGTTCAGTATTTATCAGAGATGTGACAAGAACTTTTTAAGGAAATCTGCACACACCAACTAACAGAGTTATAGAAAAGGCTACAGTTTATTTTATTTTCTCAGAAATACCTCTAGCAATTTTTATTAAAATACCACGCATAAATATACATTAAGATGATATATTGTATATTGTGGTAATAATGGTGTCACATAACCGCGTCCATTGTAGTTTTTGCTTGTCAATTTCCCATAACTTAGTTGTTTTCTATATATCAGTTGCAATTTTCTCAAAGATATTGAAGACACATACTTCAAACTGTTACTGAATATTAATGGAAACTGTTTACGTATTTATGCCAAAATATTGTAACAAAACGACAAAAATCAGTCCGGCTACTTTTCTATTACTTTATTCTCTTCTAAAATTTTAGAACAAATATACAGTTTTCTTCTCGTCGTTAACAAAGTCTATAGTCTTTCGGGCTAACACAACTCATAATTTGTATTTCTGATAAACTTGATCAGTCCTTTTAGTGTCTCTTTTCAACTCCTCTGTCTTTCATACCCTAATTACGACGTTGCAACCACTTGCACCGCTCGTTGAATCTTATTACGACGTACCGACATGACGGCACACACACACACACCACACACACACACACACACACACACACACACACACACACACATACATACATACATACACACAGACACACACACCACTGTCTCACATTCACTAACACATTGACCGACTCATGCCCGTAACTCAACTCTAAAGGTCTTGTCACATACACGCACCGGAAGTGACGCCACTAGAAGTTCGCGAAGTTCCCTAAATCCCTTTTGTTTCTGTCGCCTCGATTGTTGGCAGTCACGTACACGCAGCAGTTGCGAGAGGCAGCCCAGCCCTGAATGTCTGCGGCTCGCCGGCATGGCAAATACTGTGAAGATATTTTTCGCAGTATAACACATGTTTTTTGTTACACAGTAAAAATTAGTAACTAGAGAAATAAAATCACAGGAGGAAATTGCACATGATGTATGGTTTGCAACACTTCAAATTAAGAAACAGGGTGTCACCTGTTCTACATTTTCAGGAATTTTAACCAGCGCTAAGTTATTATAATCATTATTTCTAGAATTACATAACTTATAACTACCCCGATTTAGTTGCACTTTTAATTCATCAGTCAATATGTAACCATAGTTTATATTAGTGGAATGTGTTATCTACTTTTCTAATGATATCCTACTCTCTTAAGCAAACTGAATATGTAGTACAAACTCAGAAATGTTGTTCAAGCACAAACTGTTATTTGCAGAAGGTTATACCTTATTCATTTTCTTGGAAAATGCTCTAAGGAAAGCGAAATAGAGGCAATAATTTTGAGTTTGCTTAGGGGCATTTCTGACTCCACTTTTAAATTGTTGTTTCTTTCTTCGCATTCTGTAGTCACATCAATAAAAAAGCTCAAAGTTATAGTGTCTGAGGGGAAAAAAAGGTTTTCTTAAAAGTGATGCTATTAACAAAGAAAAAGTGAATAAATGTATTTTAAGAATACCAACTATAAATAATATAATATAATTTACAAATTGCGCACAGTCGGTTAGAGTGGAGTGCGGAAAATCCAGGAGCACCAATGTTATCTGGAACGATGGGCACCGGCCCGGTGCGGAGTAAGTTGTTGATAACCCTTTATATGTGTATGTATGTTTTTTTTAAAATAAACCTAATTATAAATAATATATTTAAAATTTTATGTTATATGCAAGTACTTAATAGTTAATGTAAATATGTAACTGGCTTTTAACGAAAGTATAATACTAACTTAAAACATACAGTGAATATTTAGCAATAATAGGTAACAAAGTAAACAAATTTCCATAAAAAGAAGTACATAATAAATACAGTTCAAAATAAAAACTGTTTTAAATTAATAGAGTTGCAAATATATACAGGGATAATTAATAAAGCACATAATTAGTAATTACTGAAAGAAAATATAAACAAGTAATATTAACTGAATAGTTAAGCTTAGCATTACCAAGGGGGTACCTAACGCTTACCTTCTGTAGTTTTTTTAAATTGTGTCTTAATGTTTTGATTAAAGGTATGCAGTTAATAGTTATTGTAAATCACTGTTTCTAGTACTGAATTACGCAGTTGTTTCAAAGTTTTCATTGTTGGTCTTTTTGAACTACAGTGAAATGTCAAGGTGGCCATAAAGTACTTCCCGTCGGTATAATGCGATTCATGTAAAAAGTAATAAAAGGAATAGTTAAACAATGTTAAATATAGCTTTATAAACATGACGAGATGTAATACCCAATTTTAAAATACATTTGTTTTAAAAATTGATCAGATATGCTGTTACCAGTGGTGGTGACAAAGTACTCCCCTTGGTTATCCAAGTTGGCACAGGGTTTATAAATTATTAAGGAAATAAATATAAAGATAAGGCTTAAGTAGATAAGCCTATAAGCACCTGTAGTGAAACCAGTTGAATGTGCTGGCTACCGGTATGAGTTTCGCTAGGTATGTACCAGTGAATATAGTTGTTTGTAGATGTAAAGTAACTGACTATCAGTTGCTTTGGTTGAGGCAGAAATGTGTAATTTATATATTTCGGACCCTCATTTAACGTCTAATTTTTTTCCTTAAAGGATTTTATTTTACTAGGTGTGGTAGCAGTTGTAGTTTTTAACTGAACAGCTCCATGGAAATTACATGTAAAGGTTTTTGTTATTATGAGATACACGTTTGAATATATGACCCGGTGTAGAAACCTAGACAGCGTGATAAAATGTTTTGATTTTTGTTTATTTATTCATTCATTCACTCGTTTGTTTATTTATTTGTTTGTGTCTGTGTATTTATTAATTTATTAATTAATTTACTAGTTAATTTATTAATTAATTTACTAGTCAATTTACTAGTCAATTTACTAGTCAATTTACTAGTCAATTTACTAGTCAATTTACTAGTCAATTTACTAGTCAATTTACTAGTCAATTTACTAGTCAATTTACTAGTCAATTTACTAGTCAATTTACCTGTTTACCTATTTACTTATGTACTTATGTACTTATGTACTTATGTACTTATGTACTTATGTACTTATGTACTTATGTACTTATGTACTTATGTACTTATGTACTTACTCACTTACTCACTTATTTATTCACTTATTCACTTATTCACTTATTTATTTATTTATTTATTTATTTATTTATTTATTTATTTATTTATTTATTTATTTATTTATTTAATTATTTATTTTTTATTTATTTTTTATTTATTTTTTATTTATTTTTTATTTATTTTTTATTTATTTTTTATTTATTTTTTATTTATTTTTATTTATTTTTTATTTATTTTTTATTTATTTTGTATTTATTTTTTATTTATTTTTTATTTATTTTTTATTTATTTTTATTTATTTTTTATTTATTTTTTATTTATTTATTTATTAGTTATTTATGAAGGACAACTTCACAAACTATTGCCCCCAAAGAAACAGAAAATAAGGCAAATAACAGGCGTTGGAAATGCTGGACCGGAATATTTGACCACAATTACTCTGAGCTAAGAGACAAGGAGATCACTTACGCTATCTAGAAGTCGAAATATAGCACTAGGACGACTCTTTTACATAATCCTCTTTACAATCATCATCCGCTGCTGAGCCTCATTAAGACAGGTTCTATTTTATTGCTACTGAAACCTCCGTGGGGATTTTACAACTCCTGATATACCTCAGGGTGTCAATTTTCCACGTGCAATGCGATTAACGCTCCCATGATTTAGCGCCTAGTTGAAGAGTCTAAATTTCCCAAAATGCTGTTCTAGCCGATAGTGAAAATTTAACCCAATTAAAGCTGGCGTCCTTGTGCCCAAAATATTTTGGCAGCTCTGATTGATTTCAGCAGTTGCACTCGTTTGATGATACTAAACCGTTGTGGTGGGGTATTCTAAGTTTCCCTCTAAAGTGGTTCCTGCATGCAGCTGCGTTAATTGTGGCTGTGAGCAAAGTTTGTGCATTCTTGTGTGCAAAAACGGCAGAACAGTATCAAATTTACTATGCAAAGTAGGTATAGTTGAAAAGGAATAGCATATAATTACTTCTAAGTTAGATAATATGTTTAAAACACATTGCTTTTTAGTGTATTACCATCACCTTAGCAAAAAGGTTATCAGCTTATGCATAATTTTATAATAAGTTTGACTGTCCAATATTTAGTACGTCAGGCTCATAAGGGGTGACTAGTTACTATTGTCTGTTTTAGGGGATTCAGTTTGGCGGAAGCACTGAGAATGCTAGAATCGGATGATTTTGCAATAGATGATTGCAAGTAAGTAACAATCACTGCTTTGCTACCAGTGAATGCTTTTGATGACACTGATTACTGATTTACTGATGAGGATTCTGAGGAAGAAGTTGATGTTTCATCAGACAATTTACCTGGTATACAACCATGAAGTGAGGCCGAAATTGAGATATATGAAGTTAAAGGCGAAGAACGGAATGAAGGAGAAGGAATAAATGAGGAAGAAAACTCTGATGGCCATAACAATAAACAGGCTACCAAACAAAACAAAAAGAGGAAGACATCACTGGGAGAGAAAACAAGAATAACAGTAAAACAGCTACATAGCATTCATGAGTAGAGCTCGGATTTTTAGGTGCTAAAAACTTGGGATATATTTATTTTTATGTGGTAAAAACTTCAAAAATGTGTGCCAAAACAAATAAAATGTGTTCTTAAGAGCTAAATGGCTGAGCTTATATAATTTACGCGGTACAGACAGCACGGAAAGAAATCAGTGCGGCTTTACTGCGGACACCTCATTCCTTACCGTTTCCAGGGTACCTTATTACCTCAGGCTTTCATTTTCTTGGTTTGCAGTCCTATATCGAACCAATAGAGCATACTTATGCTGGTGTTGTCAACTCATTGGTAAATTACGAATAGGTATTGCCACCTTTCTTCCGGTTGAGGGAGCTAACGTGTCCCCTTTCAAGCTGGTGGAGACCGATATTAGAAGACACGCCCTATAAATACCCATAAGGACCATCAGAAGGTCGATGTCTATTGGTATTTATGCTCTGTGTACTCATCAGACATTATTCCTGGAAGGGATCACGAAGTAAACGTTGTGTTACTTGTGAACGTTGGTCTGTTTTACCACATGGCTAAAAAATGCAGAATTTTATCATCACACTGAAAATATGCTGCACTTTCGCGGCATATCTTTGCACACAATAACTTGCACTGCTTTTCACTCTATCTAGTTGGGCGCTACAACTCGTTGTGGGTTTTGCCCTTCTTCAAAATTTTCCTCCACTCATCTCGATCCTGTGCTTTCCCCTTCCAGCCTCTTATTCCCATTTGTTTCATGTACTGTTGAACATCCTGTAGCTACCTCTTTTTCGGTCTTCCCCTTCTTCTCACCCCTATTATGTCATTATCCAGTAAATGTTTAGCAACTCTTCCATCCTTTCAATGTGTCCTAACCACCTCAATCTCAGCGATATGATGTATCTCACCAAATCCTGCCCTCTGAGAATTGACTGATTTCCGAGTTTGATGTGATTCTCCATGTGTTGTTCTCGGATATTGGCCCTTATATTCGTCTTACAATCTTTCTCTCGAATATACGTAAAGCATTCTCCCTCTGGAGATGTTTAATCCTCTGTGAACTCAAAATATCGATACGTAACTTCATAACACCACAACACAACTAGAAGGCCTTATAAACTTTTGAATTCATAAATGAGTAATTGATTATACAGTTTAACAGGTATCAGTGATTAGAATAGCCGGCTTGTGAAGTGGTAACATATGTTTAATCAAGCATATTGCGGCGGAGGGATTCTCCGTTCCTACCTTGCAGGCTCATGTAGCTTGAGAAAGCATGATGTTTACCTATATGGTAAACAATAAGAGACATTAAAAAGCTTACCAAATACAAGATGTGGATCTCGTTAAAACACTAAATGTATTCCAAATATTTCTTTCTTCTTTAGAGTGAACCATTTCCGAGATGTTCCTTATTATTTGTTTGAATTTGCAAATACTTATACCTACTATTGTCAAATTGGAGTATGCTGTTCGTTTCTTCATCTCTTGACCTTGCAAAGAGAACGGAATTTCAAAGGCCTCGTAGAGCAAGTTGCACTAAAACCAGTTCACTACCACTTAAAGCTTACTGTATTTCCATATCCCCTTCGCATCTACAGGAAAATTAGCAATAAGATAATTTCTGAAAGTACTTATGTCGATTTCGTCCGATATGATACAATGTTGGAGGACGTAATTTAAAAAAAGAAAAAAAAAAAAAAAGAAAAAAAAACCACACATGTCGATTAAAATGTAGCAGATAGAGAAATAAGCATTTGCAAGATTAGTGTAACAGTATATATAGCGGTACATATATTTTCCGATAAAGTTTCTCCAAATTTAAAAGTCTGTATCGCAATACGTTACGCGGAGATGACTTGGTGTATCTTTTAAGGCTAAGCACTTCGACTTTGTCACCAAATATTGATAGACGTCTCAAACGTAAGCGGTACCAAAGAACTCAGTAATAAACGGATGTTTACTGCTTAAGATTTGAAAATGATTTCGTAAACCAAAGGCAACGTACATGTAACCAAACCGCCACTGCTATACAAGGCACGTCCGAGTGGCACAGTCAGCATAAAGTGGAAGGAGGTAAATCCAATCTCCCTTCTTTTGCAAACATTGAACATTGCTGACCTTGACGGTTACTGAAATTGCCGTGTTATGTAGGCAAGTATGAATTAGTCTCTTCCAAGTCTTGCGTTTGTCACAAGTTTGACGATCAAACTATTTATAGTTACTTAGGCTTAGACACTGTTGAGAGAAGGAGCTTTGACTAAGCCCGGAATCGAACCCGGTACTCTGCTTCCATTCGGAGCTGGTAACCCAAAGTCGCCTGTCTGCCCACTCGAAGAGCACTCCCTGTATCTATGTGTCCAACTGGCTTCAAATGCCTAGCCGCGGGGGAAGCCAGGATGGCTTATCTATTAGTTATACCAAGTGACCGGCTTGTACGTCCTAGGGGGTGTAAGTACTACATAAGGGGAGGGTAATCAGGGAAAGATGATCCCAAAGGTCGAATTGCCAGCCCATACCTCTGTACAAGGGTGGTGGACGTAATGTGTTTCTAGGTCCAAAGAGAATATAATTCCAACATTCCTCTTAAACTTGGTCATAAAAAAGTAATCTCAATATAAAGGAAACAACATTAACATTATGAATCTAGAACGAACTCGCAGCGAGAATGGAAACCAAATATTCGGCACGGGCGGCGTCATATCACTCTATAATGAAATTAAATTTAAAACCATTAAATAATTTTAATATACCACATTTCTTTAAGCTATTCATGTTAACACACGTATGCGCGCTGTAGAATTTGTAAATTGCTTCTATTCAGTGAACATGAAATCGTGTCTTTGACGTGAAATTTCACATCGAAGTTGAAAACATTGAATAGATGTTCGTCGGAAATAGCGGGAAAAGAGAACATCAAAGGAAAATGAAAGTGGCACAAGTAATAGAACTACTGCAAATAGCAAAAAAAAGCACGTTTCAAAAAAGTACGAGGCATCAAACTCTATAGGTCAAATTTCGGAGTCCGACTCCGACTCTGACAGTGCCAGTGTCCGCACTGAAAACTCTTTTCATAGCGGGAGAACCTCAGTGTACTCCTGCAGATCCTCCCTCGCCATAGACGAGGCAACCAGCTCCTCTGCTCTCTCCTCTGCCGAGGAAGAAAACCCCGACCCAGAGAATGGATTCCGTGAGGTAGTCTCACGCCGTTCCAAGCGTCTAGCCGCCTTGACCGCACTGGCTCAAGAACGGCTACGCAACCCACCCCAACCTTCCCAACCATCCAAATCCACGAAGTGCCATGTTCCACCGATCATCGTGGACCACGACGTGTCGTTTTCCTTTGATTATGTATAATATTTTCTTCAGGAACGAAGGAGACATCCCTTCAACAGCGAAAGCTGAATACATCACAGTCCTCCAAGATAAGCTTGGATTCTAAATTCAAAATTAAATGAACCTCCATATTTGGACCTTTACACCAGCAGTGCCCAACGGGAGTTGCACACTGATTAAGCAGCCGCTGAGGAGCAAAATCTTGCTGCCTCCTTACAACCTACTACCTCAAACTTCACCCGCCACCCTGCAAAACCCTACATCCCGTCATAAAGTGGTTAAGCCCTAAAAGGGCAGGTACACGTATGACACACCTCGGGCTGATCTCAGCCTGCCAGATAGCGTCGTCGTCGTAACGGTCATTAAGTGATTTCATAAATCAAAGGCAACGTACATGTAACCAAACCGCCACTGCTACACAAGGCACGTCCGAGTGGCACAGTCAGCATAAAGTGGAAGGAGGTAAATCCAATCAGAGCTCTCTAGCTTATTGTACTACCGGAGGGACTACCGGCAGCCTATTTATTATTATATTTATATACGATATTGAAACAAAATTGAGTACTCCTGAGATTCAAATTGAATGGCAGTATATTTACATAAACGCAGTCACAAATTTCCTCTACACAGTTGCATACCGATGATTGACATACAAATGCAGAGAATGACTTTTATTTTCACCCTTTTATTATTGAACCTGCAGGAGTTTGCATTATTCATTTCCCTCAGCTCCGTATCAACTCTATTTACATATTTGGAGTGTTTAGTATCACTGTTGTGTCCATTAACGATGAGTATGGGGCTATGATTTGAGCGTGCGAATTAACTCTAATCACTTCCTAACAAGCTTGGTTGTGGTAACGCAAATGCTGCTAGCTCACGTAACTATTCAATAGACGTACTGTTGTAGGAATTATTATACTAACGGAATGCTAGGGCGACCTTTGTCAATTATTATACAGTTTACATGCCCTTTTATTCCCACTGTATGTGGGATTTATCGTAGAAACACTTTTAATGGAAGAACAGGAGGGATTTAGAAAAGGACGAAGTTGTATACACAATGCCTTTTCTCACAAACAAATAATTGAAAAGCGAAAAGAATTTAATTCAAAAACGCATATCACCTTTATTGACTACACAACTGCCTCTTAAAATAAAAAAATGTCGATATGGGTGGCTTAGTTGGTCAGATGCTGGCCTACTGATCCCAAGGTCGCACACGCACACGCACACGCACGCACACACATACACACATACACACAGACTGCTCATCACTGATGTATTCGTGACTATAATTTAGTAAGCAAACTAGGTAACTCAATAAACACACATAATTACGCATGAATTATTTTGAAACTTAAATATCTCTTAAGCTGGCGCCGTAGCCGAGCAGTTAGACCGTTCGCCTATCACCAAGATCCCGGGTTCAATCTCAGTGGGTGAAGCGGCATCTAGGCGGATTTTCTCGAGGTTCTCAGATTTCCCCCCGCCACTCATTCTACTAACTGCTCCATCATCATCTTTTCATTCGTCCATATCGTCTGCATTTCATATCATCGTCCTCACCCTTATACCACCCGCTTCCAGGCCTTCACTCTGTCTGGTCCATAGGTTTGTCTACTCCCCGACAGACATCTGACCCTAGGCACAGGCTTGTAAGTCCTAGGGGGTGTCAGTCCTCCATACGGGGAGGGTAAACTGATAAAGAAAAGGGAGAAGAGTATCTCGTAAACGTCTACTGAATAGCCCGTTCCACCTGTTTGTATCTATAACAATTTTCTAAGAAATACTTCGTAATTACGTTTCTTGTAACGTGTTGATTCTTTTCTCCATACAAATAGCATTCATCGAATGCAGTGCAGATATAAAGAAGCTTCAAGTGCTTTGAAGAGGGCTTAAAACATGTTAGTTTCTAATGTATCTAATGAATACCAGAAAATGTTCCATGTGACTGAATGGAGCAAAGATATAAATAGTTGTGGGCTTGATGAACGAATTGTACCACAACTGCTTGTTGTTTATCTTCTTATTCATCATCTTTTCCTCCATTGCGTCCTCTTCCTTTCAATCTGGACTTTTTTGTGTCAGAGATGTAGAGATAAACTCAAAGATTAATTATAAAAACTTCGTAACTAAAATGTACCACATTATATGATGTAAGATAATGTTTATATTTAGTATTAACTCGTGCTCAGGTGCATCAGGAGATCTTTACAGATACGAGTACCAGTTGTAACTACGCCCAATCGCTGTAAGAGTTTGCAATGGTATGACTTATTTGCAATCTCCATATGACGGTATATTGTGTGGAAATGTCGAATTTTGAATTCAAGGGGCAACAAGGTGCTGAGATCTATATGTTGACATGAAATCATATTGCCACTTCATAACGCTAGGAAACAGCAATGGTTGAAAACTTAAACATAAAGCCACTTTCAAAAGTTTCATTTGGTGGATTTTAAATTTAAAGCTAGCTTCATAGTAGACGTCTACGTTCACGTCCTCATCCTCCTCCTCCTCCTCCTCCTCCTCCTCCTCCTCCTCCTCCTCCTTTCCTCCTTCCCCTTCTCCTCCTTATGCTTCTTCTTCCTCACCAAGCATTAAACCTTTCCTGAGCCTTGTTGTCTGCTCCAAATGTTTAATTAATTGATTTATCCATCGTTTCCTAAGTCTTTCGACGTGTCGTTTTCCTTTGATTATGTATAATATTTTCTTCAGGTAACGTTCCTCATATACGCTCGCTGTGCGTTTTAGCCACTTCTGTCTGTTATGATCTATTTCTTCATTTAGCTTAAAGATCTTTAATTGATTTCTTATATCACCATTTTTTGTTCTCTCTTCTAGTGAAATCCGAAAACTGTTCTTTAAAATCTCATTACCGCTGCCTGCAATCCCTTTTTAAAGTTCTTTTAATTGTTCCAAATGTTTTTGACAAACTTTCAATTTTACTTCCATTGTCTGCTTGTTTAATGTATGATACTGAAGATTCTAAAAATCTAAATCTGTTTACTTGTTCAATTGTGTTGTTGTCTAATAAAGTTTACATCTTAACGGATAGATTCCCTGGAATGCCATGGATTTAGTTTTATTTTTTGAAATGACAAAATTATAACTGAGAACTACTTTATGTAGTTCAAACGGGGCTCTTTGTAGCACACCTTCATTATCAGAAATAATTACTTGGAAAATAAAGATCCTGTAAGTAAAGTGAAACTTTTTCGGTTGTTTCTACGTTTTTTTTTATTATCACGAACTACACACGCTAGTTCACTGTGAAGCCTGTTATGCCTCACGTCTTTACTGAGAGGTAGAACAGGCCACTTACGTCTCTTGCGTCGTGGAGTTCTGCAACTGTTATAACGCACGAGGGGTTATCTATTTACGCCGATACCGGATGAAGTGGGCCACCTGGTATAATTACTAATCAGTTTCAAATGAACACAAGTGGGACGGACTATTTGACTTTTAATGTCACTAATCCAATTGCACCTACGGCGATATTTCGGGTGGAAGGCAAAAACGTTCCTCTGATATGTACTTCATAGAGGTATTACAAACCAAAAGGTATACAGCATTTTGTTCCGTAATCAGCCGTTTTCGAAACAAGAAGAAGAAGGCGTCAAAGTAGGTCGATGTGAAAACCAGCTCCGGAACTTAAGCAAAACAGCACACATGGACTGGGAGGTGGAGGGGCAGCGGTTTTGTTTTCCACGCCACTCCGTCCAAACATGCACAAGAAAAGGCTGATGTAGATTTGTGCTCTACCAAACTACGGTTTGGTAGTTTTGTACACTACATAGATGACGCAGTAAGTGGTAGAATTACAGGTAGTGAAACAATCATAGTATTTAATAACACGAATGGAAAAATGTAATAAGAACGTCAACCATAATAGTCCCCAACAACTGTGATCATGAGTTTGGTCACCGTGATCAAAATAAAACTTGTACTTTTCGGCTCAAAATAACATTCCTTGTGATCACTATCAATGTCTTCGATCTGTATTGTAGTATACTTAGAAGACTTCCAAATGTTTTTAAAGACATCAATGTTCCATAAGTGGCTTTTTATATACCCTCTTGTTCAACGCTTCCTGTTTCTAGAGGAATGTAGTCAAACGTAAACAACGCCATCGATATGAGGTAATGCCCGATAGGTATGCAATGCAGGTATTGTACTGGTAGTGCTGGTAGATTCTTAACTGACCAATTCTACTAGGGAAACCACCCTAGTCTGCACTTATGATAGCCTACGGTAGTTTTGCAACTCTAGGCTGCTGTAATGTTTTGGCGAAATGACAAGTACAACTTGATAGCCTTTGGGTTACAGTAACAGGATGGAAGTAATACCTTCATTGTCCAATACGGTTTCGCGGTCGCTGACTGAAAAAACACACCACGTAAATGTCAGCTCCACTAAAAGTAGAGTCATTATTAGAATGATGGTTTGGTTGATTAAATTAGCAATAGAAATAAGTTGCAAAATGCATTGAAGTTTAATGCTGAACGAGCGGATTACCCGCGAATTCTGAGTTGGTGTTGCAACACTTAGCAATGGAAGATGTAGATGTAGTATTAGAAGGTTACAGGCACAAAACATGAACCTACACTAATACCTAACCACGCGCCATACGTGAAGGTAAAATTTTATTGTTTATGTCAGGCGTGTCAAACAGCACTCGCCAGGTGCGAACACATTCCCCTATTTTCCCTCCCTTCAAATCGGAAAACGAGAAAAACAAAGCGAAAACCGGTTCCACTAGCGCGTGCTACTGCACTTAAGGAGGGGTGGACTCCTCTCTTCACACCCCGGGAGTGATGTTTGACAGGCCTGGTTTATGTGCTGGCCTACTCGTTTTGAAAGGGAGAATGGCACCTTCGCCTCCAGTTACCAGTCGGGTGTCGCTGTAACGTTGTCAGTGTGTGCGTTTCATGTTCTTGAATGATCTAAAATATCTCCGCAAAAAACGGCCGTAGATAATGTGAAAAATTCGAAACGTGTTCCAAAAAATGAAATCTGAACTAGTTTAAATTAATGTGTTGACTTCTCTTCCAATTGGTATACTGCATTAATTAATATATTTCTCACAGTTAGTAGGAGTGAAATATATATTTACTTTAAATAATGTGTTCAGAATGGTATATGTGTATCACAAGGGATAGGAAATTATAGCCGCTTTTAGTAGCAGGAGAAATCTTTGAAATTCACTATACTCCATAGAAACTATTGTCCCTTCAGTCATAGCTTTGTGTGGTATGGAGCCTTCGAGTTTCAAAATGCTTGGAAAGCTGTTAGTGGATGATCAAACTCATATTTATAGCTTGAACTCAAAAATTCTGAAATGCCAAGTGGTTTATGTGTCATATTCCCTTATAATCCCACACAGTTCGATTAAGGATTATTGTTAAGAGAAAATTAGGGTAAAATTATTCGATAAAATAGAGCGAATATCAATTGTGTTCTTTTGGTTCACAAGTAACTACGATTTAGTTTGTAACTGCTGAATACTTACACAAATTTATAACTCTAGACTCTGCATTGGTAAATGTTACTTGCACTTACTTAGGTAAACGGATGGATGCAAATATGCAAGTATTTTATGCACCGAAGATATATTCCTGTTATAAAGTGACTAAATTAAATGAAAATTAGAATCACTTATGCTTATGCCGTTATAGCACGGTCCAGCTTTTTGGTCAAAAGCATTATGTGCAACAAAAGTGCATCATGAGACAACGAGAGTTCGATACAATTTTGTGGCATACAATTTCTATCCTGTTTGTTTTTGTATCCTACCTGTTTGTATCTAATGCGACTGAATTGCATATAATTTTTTATCCAACAACATGAAAATAGCCCATCAGCGTCAGTTACGTAACAACATGGCGGACTGGGTATGCAACGTATAGTCAGATGTTGTGTACCTATGGCTCTGCGTTTCCATGTTGCGTTTGTGGCTTTTACAGAGCTTGCAGCATTCTAGAAATGAAAAACTGAACTCAGGTCATTGTATCCCTCATCTAAGCATTTGAACGCCTCGAGTTTTTGTTTTTATAAAATGAGTTGAAATCTCCTATCCATCCATAGTAGATCAAAACTATTAGAGTTGTCCCTTACCTCTTTCGCACTGCACTAAATTGTCTCATATTTGTGTCCTGATGTGTAATTTTGTCCTCGATGCCTTGTAAAAGGTTGAGAAATAAATATTCAATTCGCAGAAAAATGCGATAGTTTTCTAACCTCAATTTGTTTTGTAAAAAATGTAAAATCCCCGCGCGACAGCCCACGAAGGGCCAAAGCCTAAGTAGACCCAATATACCTCGGCCCATGCCCTGTTCTATTCTTTATAATCTTGGCCGTGTGCACCAACGTCTATTACTTCTGCTACATCTTTTCTTCCTACTCTGACTCATGGAAATATATACCATACCAATACTTAACATCGCAATCGCTAAATTAATATTTGCGTCCGCCATGTTTATTTCCCACGCTTGCTACGTGAACTATCATTTGTTTTGGACCAAAATTCATCATAGTGTGGCAGACACTGTTTATTTTGTGTGCAATTCCATCAAGAATTTTGATTCGGTTGGCTTCCGAATTCGGTCACGAATAACCATATTGGCAGCTGGGCTATAGTGGACCTACTTTGTTTATGTGCTATCTTATTGGGCCTTCCGGACTCTAACAAACACAGTGGCTCAGGGGTTAGAGATTATTTGGTACAAGGATCTGTCTATGGGCAGATGACATTTAGAATGAGTTCAACGTTCTCGCTGTTTTATTTATTGTAAGCTGTGTAATACACTGTATTCCAAGTAATGAATGAAACTTTATAATAATTTTAAAATTATGCACACAGACGAGTTACTGTAGTACCATTTGTGTGAGGAAGTTGGGCAGTATTAATTGGTGTGTTAAGTCTAGAACACCTACACATCGGCGTGCATGTGCAGATCATTGTATAGAATACATATAATATCGTTTATTAGTCAGCACGTGGGAGCCACAGTATGTCTCTTGTGTGCTGTCCTATCAAATGGAGGTAAACATTTCAGGCGTAAAGGGTATGAACAACGTTTAGCGCCCTCATGAGACATTTCAGAGAAGCCCACGGAAATCCATTAGACAGGCTAGTGTGCAGCTAAACATCCCACCAATAATACTGCATAACTACTCTATAAAAATTGTGTTTGCGAGCGTACAAACTGCAACTTCACCAGATCATTACGCCGAATAATAAATGAAAACCAAAACGCTTGCCGGAAACAGCGTTGGAAAAAATGGACCATAACTTTTCTACCTTGAGTCTACTTCGCAGATGAGCTAGCGTGCCATACCTGTAGGAAGGTAAGCAGACAAACTGTCGCGTCTAGGGATCCGAACATACGGGTATTATAATGGAACATCAACGGGTTTCCCCTTAAATGGAATGTTTGGTGTGGGATCATATGTGTCAGAATCATCGGTCCCTATTTCTTTCTTTTTTTTTTTCCTGAGAAGATGGTCACTACAAACACATACCTGGATACATTGCAGCTATATGCTATGCTTCCCTGATGGAACATGCTTCCAGCAAGATCGGGCACCACCAAGGTTTGCCAATGTAGTACAGACACTCTTGGACAAACAATTTCCTGGAAAATGGATCAGAAGAGGATCACCGTACATCACCTGGCCTACCAAATCACCAGATTCGACACCTCCTGATTTTGTCCTGTGGGGATTCACTAAGAATCTGGTCTACAAGACACGAGTACGTGGTTTGGCACGCTTACAATAAAGAATTTATGCTGCTGTCCACAGTGTTATACCAAAGATGCTCCATAAGAGATGGATCGAGGTTGAATACTAGCTGGACGTTTCCCGTGTCACTCATGGAAACTACGTTGAGGTTTATGAATCATAAGAAACCATAAGGTAAAATATTCGTCGTTTTTACTATTTGTAACAAGTGGTTGTAGCTCCATGTTCATAATAGTTCAGAAGTTGTAGTCATTTCTTTTATTATACCTACAAGTAGCTTGTATTAGTATGGCGTTGCTTGACTGCAGCACATATCTTAAGTCAGGCTATCCAGGGAATAGAAAAGCATCAGTTACTAAAAGAAAACTGTGAAGGAAAGAACGGATGAATGAAACAAAATAAACCATCCGGCAAATCTCCATCCGCTAAATCCTGACCCCATCCTTTCCATAATCCCCCATCTTGTACTGTCTTATTTCTGGCGTCATTCCTTTTCATTCCTACTAATGCAAAATACTGTTTTAGCCCGTCCCATGAGGGCTAATATTTTAGAGGACTCCAAATGGATTCTTGGATGGGGTTGGTTTCCCACATAACGCTTAACCCTCCCCCCCCCCGTTATAATAAAACTAACAATGCCTATTAGCTCTAAGTACTATCAAAACCGGGATTTTTTAAATATATATTTCGTTCATTAAGTTTTATGTGACCTGTAAGGATATTGGTAATTAACAATACAAGCAGATCCTTTAATCCTTAATGTGCTAATTCTACCCACAAAGATTTTATACACGTGTCTCCTTAATCATTTTATTTTTATCGGTCCCTTTTCTTGATTAGTTAATTTGTATTTAACTTTCCAACCAAATACAAAAATGTGATTTCCTGTAATAGCGAAAATAGGTAAGTTCCATTGCTTAAAGATAATTAAATCTATAAGCACAAAGTTGAGAAACCCATGTATTTATAGCATATATGCAAGCAGTTTGATATCTGTAAGTGCAGGTACATGTACTGGTAATTGAGAACAGGGTAATGAACAATATTATATCAATATTTGCTTCATTTTCTGTCTTACCATTTTACTTATTAGGAGTAGTGTGCGCTCAGGTTTGATAGTACCTTCAAGTAGCCGTGCCACAGAAAGCATGATACAGTGGGCGTAACTAATGCTGTAACGCGGTAACATATGCTGTATCGGAACTGATTTTGAATGCTTTCTGCAAGGCCAATGACCTCACATTATCTGGACCAGGTGTGAAGTAAAGCGACTGGTCTACCCCAAAGCCATTGTTAATTTCACGACTATACAAGAACCATCAGGTAGTAAACTCTGATTGGTTTGTGGAAAAACTGTCTGACGAAGATAAAAACAACTAAGACACCTAAGGGGATACATATTAAGGTACCATTTATCAAAATATCTGCACTTGTACTTCTAATACCGTATATAGCATCTAAACTAGGCCCCGACACCAGAGCACATGAATAGCCAAGCCTTACCGCCCAGCCACTGCGTCCCCCAACTCGACCCACTAGAGGCGTCATTGGTGGGGTGACGTATTGGAGGGTGGTATGTGGTCAGCTTCCCGATCCCTCCCGGCCAGTTATGTGGTCTTCACGACCTGGGTATATAGGATCACGTATCTTAATTTCCCTACTATAGGATATAGCAGAAAGCACTCATAGCTTTCAGAACGCCGAGTGCAACTTCAATTCCTCATCAATTTACTCTCCAAGACATTCACATCATGTGGAGTCAAGTGAACGGTAAATGTGCAAAGCTCCTGGTTTCCTATAGTGTTTTCCTTTATTTAAGTTTAGCAGTAACTCTTTACTATCTGTGTTCCACACCAGCGGGTAAGCCAACCTCTTACTGTTAGGAATTCATTTCCGACGGAATTCATTTGCTTCTGTAAAGCAAAGTCAGCCTTAGATAAGTGGCGAAAGAAGAGGAATATGAAGACACTTTACCTGAGTGCTGGAAGGCATTTGCAACGACCGTCCACACCAGTTTCTAGCTGGGTCCGTCTCGTCTCTATTTGACGTAACAATCCTGACAGTCAAACATTAGCCTATGAGCAGAGGTCAAAATGGTTAAGTGTTTTTTTTTTTTTTTTTTTTTTTTTTTTTTTTTTTTTTTTTTTTTTTTTTTTTACGAAGAAAAATTAACTGCTATGAACTAAGTGTCCCATTCTATATTGGGCATGAAATACCAGTTGATATTTCTCAAGCTTCTTTATAACAGTTGAGATTCTTTTATGTGTCGTAAATCTACGACACGGGCCCTTGAACACAGATCGCTTTCAGGCATAAACCATTGTGCACTGTCTAGGCCAATTCAATGCACTTGAGTATACACTATCATCCATATATACCAGGTGTTTAAAAATGTGCCTGATAGTTACGCCAGACAATGGACTTAATCCAACAAGAGCATTCTAGAGAACACTTTACTGTCACAGACTGTTAACCGAACAATTGTTAAGCAAACATCCATAAACATAAAACAGGAGTTGTGATTATTCCTACCGTTCTGTCCTCTGGTGACATCTGCACGTTATGTCAGTACTACTACAGGAGATGCTCCTTATGGCTACCATGCATTCTCACACATGCTTCAACTCTTCTTTTCAAAGAATTCAATACTCTGTCGACCATACCTTGGCTGTTCTCGGATTTGGGCACATGCACTGGTCACATGATCTTGTAACGTATGCACATTGTCGATGGATTTGGCATTCACTAATGCCCTTGAATGTTCCCATAGCAAAAATCCAATGCATTGAAATTCGGCAAATGGGAAAGCTACTGGACCTCTTTGACCAAACCAATCGTTGGATTAAGTCCATTGTCTGGTCTAAATACTCAACAGAGGTAAAATGGCTCGCATCTCAGCAGATATTGACTTCGATTTGATTGCAAACACAGACACTTTTTAAACCTGTATAAGTAGAATAGGCTGAGGTAGTAGGCTATCATGTTACCTTTCACAAAACAATTATAGGCCACACTGTTGAATACAAATCCTTTGATTCTACTCACGTTCTCAGAAACCTTAAAATCGAACGTTTCTTCCACAGCTATCCATAAATTTGAAGTAAAAAGTTTTAAACTCTCCTCAGAACTTTGCAATGCCTATTGAATCCACAATGTGTTAGGGAGAGTAAAATTTCCCCTTCTTCTGAATTTGATACTGTTTATACCTTAGAGCTGAGCTTTATTCCGCAACTTTGAGATAGTTGTGGAATAAAGCCCAACCCTATTGGCCAAATTCCATTATTATCTTCTTATGAAGAACCTAAAGAATGACTCTGGTTCTAGCAAACTTAACGTTACTGTTTTTAAGGCGACCAAAAACTGCCTAAGAATACATAGCAAAAGAATTAGTAACCTGATATCTATGTAAGGGACCTTTGCGTTTTATCTAGATGTGATTGCCACGCCATTGATAATATTCTGATATTTTCTTCGTCAATACATTTAAGGGGTGACAGAACAGCTTTATGAGAAGGTTTCTATCCGATTATCATAACTAGAGCCCGGATTTTTCGAAAATGAATGGGCGCATATGAACTGCATATTTTGTGGGTTACTGCATGTTCAAAAGTGCATGCATATTTTGCCATTTATTACCTTATGCATGACCAGTTACTTCATATTTCTTAACAAACAGAAAACGCTAATAAATCTATCCATTAGCACCACAATAGCCTTCTTGTTTCCAGTCATCAAAGTTGCACTACATGTGTTCGTGACACAAACGCGCATTTGAAAGCAAAATTGCATATTATTGTTGTTACTTTTATGATAATCCTCATCATTATCATTACTATTATTATCATTGCTAGTGCTGCTGCTGCTACTGACATTACTACTGCTACTGGCACTGCTACTGCCACTTCTATCGCCACTGCTACCACCACTGCCACCGCCACCACCACTACCACTACCACCAACACCACTACCAGCAACACTACCACCACCACCACCACTACCACCAGCAACACTACTAACACCACCACCACCACCAGCTACACCACTACTAACACCACCACCACCACTACCACCACCACTATCACTACCACTACTACCACCACTAACGAAGTACAGAAATCTTCCTCTGGACAGCAGCGAGAGTATTAAGCTAAATCAATTTGAATAAGGATTGAAAAATACATATCACTGAGGCAAATGTGAATGAAGCTGATCGTAACAGAGCGCAGAAGATTTTAGTGTGGTTCAGGGTTTGTAGAAACTAATTATGTACAAAAAGAGTAGTTATTTCATTTTGGCCACACTATAGACACCGTGCAGATAAGTACGCAGTCTTCCACACAACACGCACGAGCGAAGAGCACTTACGGTAGTGACCAAGGGGATCAGCGCTGCAGTATCTCCCTGGAAAAGCGTGTCCAAAAAGCACAGTACTTCTTACACTGTAGTTATCTGAATTACTCCCATTTACACAGCTGGCCCTGAGTTTTAATTTTCTCTCACCGTTGCCCAAGTTTACTTCTCTAAAATTCTCATAAAAATGGTATGACATCAATTTCGCAGTTACAATTCTGATTGCGCTTGTTTTATAGCAGGAAAAGAACCTGTAATCCCCAATCTCATTTTCCCCATACTTAGTTTCCCCCAGTAAAATCTCTTCCACCTCTTGAAAAGCGAAGGTCCCTCTTCCTACATTTCCCTTCATGAATACCAAATTAAATAAGTTTTTCTTTTGCTCCAGTGTTTCCACTCGTGTTTTCCTTCATTCCAGTTCTCTTGCCATTCCTTTATTGTTTCCTTAATTTCCCATTTTAGTTCTCAAAACTAACATTTCATTTTACTCTTCAGTCAAGAATGTAATTGATAAGTACACAGCTTCTCTGGAAAACTAAAATGTACTCAATTAATTACGGAATTAGTTTCACTTTCATCGTTCTATACGATCATCCTCAGAAATGTTTCCTCAATCTCGCTATATACAATTCTATATTTTACAAAAAGTATTGCAACTACAGTAATTTATATTAGAAGAAGACGTGAGCCATGTCAAATAGTGATTGTTTAGGACATTTTAATTTTTCCGGGTTTTAGGAGACTGATATTTCACTAGTGGTAAAAGCTTTTTGGAACACATTTGTGTAGTACTTATGGTATGTACTCATGTAAAAGGGCTGCCTTCTATGAAAATTAATAGAATTGTATGACATTAATGTAATGCACTGCCGAAATAAGAAAGTCACTAAAGTACACAATTGCTCGTAGCTGCTGTAAGCGCGTGACCACAGAGAACGCTCTAATTGGTTCCTGACTGAAGCTCTCCGAGGAAGAAAACTAATTGATCCATTTTTAATGCTACCACTGCTTCTTTACACTAGAGATGCTGATGTTAAGTGGTTTTCTCGAATTTTGCTATAGATATTTGAAGTGCAGGTTAAGTAAAACTATATTTAAATTTTTCTTTCTAAATAGAGGTTTTGAAAATGCACCCATAGAGTTTGCGTTCTTTACCTAGTTACTGGTGAAAGTTTCTGTTTAAATTCCTCACCTTTAATTTAGTTTCAATTTCACTAACGCGTCGTGCTACCTTAACCCAGCGGCGGGCGCGTGGTGGTATACAGTGCCGCCAATTTAGTTTTCTTTTAATAATCAAGTCAGCGCGCCAAGCACACCAAAATTGTGCTAGATATGCTTAAATCCGTTATTTAGGCACCGAATGTCACTATTGTGACATTTTTATATCCATCATAACCGCTGTAAGTGATGTGTAAAGTGGACAACTACACCGAGGCGGCACTCCGTACCGCACGCGCCCACTATTGTAAGTAAATGTAGCCTAATCACTACTTACTTTCCCATTACAATTTTCCTAATTGTCTTCCAGATTCACACAAAGAAAGGGATTGATTCCAGAATAAATGAGCGTCTTCTGGAGTCATTCGACAGAGAAAATTATGTTGATTTTTTTGACACTGATGATGAAGAAGAAATAATTGAGATAATTCCAGTAAATTTCAACAATCGTGTGATGACGAGAATGAAATGAAACAAATACCAATTTCGATTTTCAGTTTTCTTTATTCAAACAATGTTTTCACCTGAAGTGATGCAGTTCTTATATTGGTAGGGACCAAGAAACGTTATGATACCTACATCATTCGTTAGCAGTCCTAGGGGCACAAAACGGAATACTAGAGAAACTGAAAATGAAGGTTTTTTCAAGTTGTTTTATCACGAGATAACTGATTCTGTTTTTGCAAACACGAACAGATACATAAATAAAAGAGATCACCTTTTACACAAGGGATAGAGATTGCAAAAACACTTCTTCTGAAATAATGGCGCTATTAGGAGCACTGTTTTTTATTGCTTACAAAAGGACGCACAGTTATTAGAGCTGTGGGCATCAAATGGAACAGGAAAGACTATTCTAAGGACAGTATTTACCTATGAGCACTTTCTGTTCTTGCTCCAGTCACAGAGGTTTATTTATTGCAGTTTATGTATTTATATACACATAAAAACCGGCATTAACAATGAGATCGTGTGTTGTATATGACTTAAACATTAATTCTACCAAAAAACTAGAAAATTTGCCTGTAAAATAGCATTTAAGGCTGGGCGGCACTAAATACCGCACCCGCCCGTTGATGTAACTATGTTCAGCACGCCTGCCGCAGGGTTAACGTATACCGGGTCAGATGTTCCTGAGCCCATGGCACTTTTTCGAGGGATTTCACGTTTCACTAGGCAAATGTTGGGAGGTTTGTTTACATCCAAATTTCCTGTCCCTCGAATTCACCTCACTTCTCATTTCACTCCACCTTTCATCTACTGTTTCAGGGTTGCAAGTGTAGGCCAAATTCTCAGCGTTGCATGCCAGTGAACAAGGAGGCTCTCCGAAGACTCCGTCCCCCGGAAGGGGAACGGTCTCGGAGTCCCGCATCCCCCAGTAGGATATGCAAGCCTGCAGAGAAGGGAGCCAGTTGTACCAGCTGCCACAGGGGAATTTCAATCTGGAAAAACAGAGGGACCCTGCTGTCTGCTCTGTCGTGACTCCTAATGTGACCGTCCTCACCGCCCTCACCTCACCCCTCACTCCCAGGGAGTCCAGAGAGTCAGGAGCACAAGCACAAAATGTCTACTAAAAGTCGAGGTGCTTAGTTCACACGCATCTAGTCGTAGGGCAGCATGCCTTAAACAATAGAATTAACCGCAGACCATGTTTACATAGACAGCTTATTCACATTTCATATTTTATTATTATTACTATTATTATTATCAGCATCATCATCCATCATCATCATCATCAGTATTATTATTATTATTATTATTATTATTATTATTATTATTATTATTATTATTATTATTATTATTATTATTATTATTATTATTATTATTATTATTATTATTATTATTATTATTATTATTATTATTATTATTATTATTATTATTATTATTATTATTATTATTATTATTATTATTATTATTATTATTATTATTATTATTATTATTATTATTATTATTATTATTATTATTATTATTATTATTATTATTATTATTATTATTATTATTATTATTATTATGCTTATTGTTATTAAACATTATGCAAATATTTTTACATCTCTCTTGAATGTTGCAAAACGTTCATTCATTCACGTTTGAACTAGGAGAACCATTCATACATGAAAGTTAACCTTTAAAATAAAATATATTTAATGAAATGGTAAACCAATGCCGAAAATACCTCAAAGGACTTTCTTAAAGTAAGATTTATAGTTATATTTTGCTACATTACAAAGATACTATAAGAACTTCTTCTAATCAAGGTATGGAAACACTTCTAATTGAGAAACTACAACGTACACAGTTTCACAATTCAGGGAAAGAATTTAATGGCACCTACATAATGTTACATAATGAAAAACGAAACTGTTGAAATCTCCGGTAACTGAGTGATATCTAAAATTGTGAGTATCCACATCTCTCTAACGGGTTGACCTTATTTACCTGTTTATCCTCCTCATATGGAGGACTTGCACCTTGACCCAGGACTTATAAGTGGGCACCTGTTAGTGTTAGATTCATGTCGAGGAGCAGACAAACTCTATAGATCAGAGAGAGAAGCCAGAAAAAATCCACCCAAACACTGCCCTCTCCGCTAGTATTCCGGCATGGAGTGCATCACCTGCTCCAAAGGTTCAGAGTTCACATACACCTGTAGTTACAGTCATCCCCATAGACAATATCTAAATAATTTGTTAAATCACCATATTAAAGTGAAATAAGCATTTTATGATACTCACTGCCGTCAGTATTCAGTGTAGCGGAATATTCTTTTTAAAAGTGTATAACACTTGACATATCCGTACCAAAACAGGTAGCCGAGATCGTCAAGGACCGTCTTCCCTGAGTGGTTCTCCAGGCTTCATTCATGTTTATAACTGGCAACCACGATACCAAAAACTGAACTCTTGAACGTTTTGCTTCCCTAATGTTCTTTTCCAACCATCATTTAATTTAATGTGTCACGACCTGCGGTGCCGTATGCAGCAAGAACTGGAGTTAAACACCATTAAACGTGTCCGGAAAAAAATGTCATTTGAGCTTGCTGTAAGCTTCAGTAAATTCTGCCATGTTCAACATCCAAGAGTGATTTTACGACTGCTGTGTTACATACACTGGGTTCCCTTTCTGGCATTTACGTTCACGCAATTCATGATCAATAACATATGTTGGCTTTGTATCCTACACAATACACAGAATGATGTATGTGCGATAAAGAATTTTTTACATTGAAGCTTTTGTGCAATAATTAAGCACAGTGGTTGTACCAACAGAGCAGCGAGCAGAGAACAGAGGACTTGCAGTGTATCTTTGTGCGAAACGATTCGTATTGCGCAAACACTTGAGGACAATTTTAATAGAACAGTACCGTTAGGAAATAACCTGCTTCTAAACCTATTAAATATTTAAACACGCAAAACTACAAAACACAAAAAATGAACATTAAGAGTGACAGAATGACGAGGTTCATTCTACACACTCATTGCAGACCAACGTGTTAAACACATATATTTCACAGATATTGTAGCACAAGTTTTTATGGATTTAAGATATGGACGAAAAATAAAAGAGGAAATAGAATTAGATCAATACTATTTGTTAAGTAAAACAAATATCGTAAAGGACACGCAGGTATATATTTTACTTGTGGAATTGCCAACAACTGAACCTAAAGATTATAATTAAATAATGAAAAGTAAAGAGACGCATAAATAAATATTAAGTGTCATGAAATAAAATACTATAAACGTTCGTTTGCTGTAAATTATTCTAATATTTTGAGCTTTAGTATCCGTTATATACTACGTAAAGTAATGTAGAAGAAGTATTGTATTCCACCCAAAAATTAAATGTCGAGATTTCACCGGAAATATGTTTTGAGGCCTACTGAATGGGGGGGGGGGGAAACTTTTTAGAAAAAGGTCCGTGTGTCTGTGTCTGTGTGTGTGTGTGTATGCGCGCGCGTGTCTGTGTGTTTGTGAGTCTGTGGACAGCATAATTCGAACACCAAAAATCGTTTAAAATCCAAAGTTCGTATTTAAGCTTCAAGTCTTTCAAGGATGTGACACAAAGTAATGTAGAGGAAGTATTGTATTCCACCCAAAAGTTCGATGTCGAGATTTCACCGGAAATATGTTTTGAGGCCTACTGAATGAAAAAAAAGCACTTTTAGAAAAAGGTTCGCGCGCGCGCTTGTGCGTTTGTGAGTCTGTGGATAGCATAACTCGAAAACGAAAAATCGGTTAAAAACCAAAGTTAGTATTTAAGTTTCAAGTCTTTCAAGGATGTGACACAAAGATTTTGAGCAAAATTACTCCATCTGGAACCACCCTTTTACATGGAAATTTTTTCGAAAATTTTGATTTTCTTAAAAATGGCTCTAATAATTTTGATTAAAATGCCGTATGTTTGAGATATTCTTATGGCAAATGAAATGTATATCATGAATTTTCTGGCTATAGCCCATGTAGTCTTATTTGCCCTGGATGACTTTTGCATAACTGGTAAACCGTAAGAGATAGACCAAATCTTACTACTACAAAAAATGTAGATCTTGCTAAAACTCAATTTATGTCTAAATAATGTTTTCTTTGTAGAGTTAACCACTTCTGAGATATTCCTTGTTATTTGTGTAAGTTTTGGAGAGCTTATGCTTCTGTCAAATGAAACATCGTTACTCATTTTCGTATATGTTAACCGTGCTAACAGAATGAAATTTGTAAGCTTTAAAAGATTTAACTATCGCTCAAAGCCTACTGTATTCCCATGTTGCCCTTGCATCTATAAAGAAATAAGCAACAAGATAATTTCTGATAATGTTTATCCGACTTAAGGGACACTGGGAGTGAAATTTTGGTCAAAATTGTCAAAAAGTCGAAAATTGTTTTTTTACCTTAAAATGTTCCTGGAACACCTGTGCATTTGGATCAGCTAACATTTTTCATATCCCCCACTCCATGTGCTCATTACGGCCCTTTCAAATAGTGCTCTTCCCTTAAGGTACACAGGATGCTCCTATATAAAAGCCTGTTTTTCTCAAAACTACATTTCTGCACATTCCAAAAGAAGTTTTGCTTCAAAAGTATTCATAAATAGCATCTAAACAAAACTATGCTTCAATATTGATGTTATCATTAAGATGAATTCTAAAAACATTTTTTTTTTTTGAATGAAAAAAATCAATAATTTTTAAGATTAAATTTTCTTTGTTATTAAAAAAAATATGTACAGCATAATCAGCTAACGTATTTGAAATACCTCTTCATACAATTGTTACAGGTCGCGCGTTACTTCTTGACGAATGAAAATTTTATATGAAAGGTTGAATGCGAGTCTCTACTCAGCTTTTGCGGGAACGAGAGAGAGGAGGTACAGTCTGCAGTGAGATGACGCGCATGCTTCTGAGCTGAAGTAGTACAACACTACAAATCAATTTATGACACTTGCAGTAATATCAGCCACACGTATTATACACTATACCTCTATAACTGTTTCCACTTAACTTTCTTGCGTTTATTCTATTCCCGACATCTCTCCCTCGTCTGAATTGCTATTTTCGTTGCATGCATACATACATCCGTACCGCACCAAACTTCTGCAGTCGACTGTATACACAAACGCGACAGAGGAAAACAGAGGTGTCTTTTATCGTAGCATAAACATTTGCTGACCTGTTTATTAAGGGTAGGCTCACTCATTGGATTTCTGCTCAAGGTCATTCGTCAAGAACGAACGCGCAACCTATACCCATGTTTTAGAGTATCAGTTCTGCCAATATAAATGAATTTTGAAAAGTCAATAGACGCGAGCTCTATTTTGAAAATGTGCCTATTAAATTCATAAAATAATTTATATATCCTAAACAAATTATTCAATTTTAATAAAATTTTGTGTACCGCCTATTCTCATATAAATAAAAACACAGTAAAACGTTCAGAAAAATCTATCAAGAAATGTGGAACTTTCAAATTTCACTCCCAGTGTCCCTTAACACGAAAAAGATATAGGAATAAAAGTTTCTAAGAATAGTTAGTTCAGGAGTATAGAAAGCCGTATGAGTGTAATACATCAGATTTTTAAATACAGAGCGTTTAAGAAAGTGTACGATATTGTAACAGGAACTGGGATTTGGCAAACCTAGAATAAGTGTTCCTACAAACTTATGTCAAAAAGCAAATACCTGTTGAGGTGTGAGTCATTTCAGTTGTGTTAAGTATTCACACCAGACTATGGACTTCATCCAATGGATGGATTGGTCAAACAGGTCCAGCAGTATGGCCTCCCCGTTCGCTGGACCTTGATTCATTGGATTTAAACTATGCGATATTTAAGGGCACTGGTGTATACCAAACCCATGGACAATGTGCATACATTACAAGAGCGTGTGACCAATGCAGGTGCCCAAATCTGTGAGCAACCATGTATGATCGAAGGAGGCCTGGATTCCTTGAGTAGAAAAGTTAGAGCATGTGTAAGAATGCATAGTAACTACGTGGAGCGTAGTAGTGACATAACGTGCAGATGTTACCAGAGGAAAGAATGGCGTGAATCACCACAGCTCCTGTTTGGTGTTTATGGATGTTTACCCATTAATTGTTATGTTAACCTTCTGTGACAGTAAAATGTTCCCTAGAATGCACTTGTTGGATGAAGTCTATTGTCTGGTGTTAAACATCTGATATAACAAAAGTTTCCAGACAGGAATAAATACTATCTTATAACGAGAGTGCGGAACCGCGGGTGGTTACATGCCATAGAGGCTAATTAGACCAAACGACTGAATGACGTAACCGGTACCGCGCAGCCGTCGTATATATGCGCATCGGCCGACACGTGCAGCAGGGTACATTCCACGAGTAGCAACCGCAGAACCCTTGTGCACTAAACTTCTGGCTTATTACTCAATCTTCCGCCCCTTTATAACACAACGAAATGATACAACAGCGGAAAATATTTTTTAAAAAACATTTTACATTATGTGATTTAACGTTAGTCTTTGCCTTCACTGTTTCCTAGCAACGTTACAGTAATCTAACTAAATAATGTTGCGTTTTATCTCCCTTTTCTATATCATATTATACTAGTTATGTTCAGTCTTTGACATTATGTCGCTGTTCAGTAGAATGGATCATCTTAAACGGTGCTGGAGATGTGAACAGAGTATTCAGTCTACAATGCAGGATTTCATACACAGCTACCTTATAGTTCATAATAACTGCACCGTCATAGTATTCTGAAGGTTTTTTAAAGTATATGTTACTCTGCTTTCCCACTATTATAAATTATCTGATAGGATAATAAGAAAAATTTACAATATCTGAAACGAGATCTTTAGGAGTATCGATTTAAAAGGACACTATAAATAATGAAGTCCATTTAAAACTGATTTAAATACAGAAGCAGAGAGAACAATATTGGAATAGGAATAGGGATATGAATAGGAGAGATACGAAGAGGGTTCAGCACTGAAGCCAGGCTTATTATACCTGTGCTCCTAAGAGGGCGCCCACGGGAGGGAGGATGAGGTGAGAGGAAACACTGGGCCGCCAGATTCGGACTAACGGCACAGTCACTGATAGAGGTCCCAAAGGTTTCCCAAACTGGCCGACACTTTGGAGCCTTTAGGTCTTCCAGGGCCTTCTTAGGGGAACCCCGGAGGGGTCAACGCCCCAATATATCAACGAGGGACGGAAAGAGTTCCAGTGCACATATAATCCCTGCCAAGCTGTACCTAGAACATTCGCTGACACTTGCTGAGAGAACTAACGGGGTGATCAATGAATGAAATGAATAGTGAAGCAAAATAGAAGGACAGGCAATTCGGGGGATGTAATTATTCTTCCCACAATTCCCCACGTTACCCCGGAAAACTGCTGAGGAAAATAAATACATGAGCCAGAAATGTCGGCCACAGGAACCAAACCCACGACACCCCGAATGCGAGCCTCACACGTTACCACGGAGCATATAGCAAATGGAGGTGAGGGATTTGAGACCCAAGATACAGGAATATCATTTTTATTTCTTCTCTATATGTGGGATTAAGCATACACAAAACCCTCTCTATCTCTCTTATGAATAGTGTCTTAGCATAAATCAACACACATTTAATTAGGGGTATCATGGCCGGTATTATTAGTTAAATGGAACACGTTTTATGGGATTGAGATCGTGATCGATCAATAAAACTGTTTAGCCTTGACGTTTCGTCCGCATTTGTGGTACACATCATCAGAGGTTTTGCTGGGAGGAAGAGACTGCGGGTGGTACTATTAGTGGCGTATTTATAAGGTCAGAGTGGTTGATGTTTAGAGCCGCTATGTGGTTATTCGCTGTTCTGTTGGCAGATATGAATTGTTGTAGTTTGGGAAGCCACGCTATTTCAATGTAGATCTCCCTTCTGCTTTCAGGTAAATTCAAAAGGCGTACGGACCAAAACTGGCAGTAAAATATTGCAGAATTATATATGCCTTTTATCCAATAAATCCATTAGAAATAATGTTTAACTCGGATATATAAATCTAATACCTTGAAACGAGCAATCCTTGTATATATGTTCCGCGTATCTCTGAAACGGCTCTAAAGATTTAGACAAAATTTTGTGTTCAGATAAGGTTTTGCTTTTTAGGCTTATCTATATAGGTGTATTTCCTGAAAAAAAAAAAGCGTGATTTCCCCCCCCCCCCAAAAAAAAAAAAAAAATATTCCGTCTTCTACACAGCCATTCTTGTACATATTTGGTGTATCTCGGAAACGGCTCTAAATATTCGGAATTTTGTATTCAGATAAGTTTTTACTACTCAAGTTTATTTACATTGGTATATTTTGTGGGAAAGACGCGATTTTATTAAAAAAACTTGTTTTTATTCCCTCTTTCACATAGAACTTATGACCGCCTCCTTAGCGCAGTTGGTAGCTGGCGCGGAGGACCCGGGTTCGATCCCCGGTACCAGCATGGGGATTTTATCCCCTCTGGGAGGTCTGGCACCTGGATGCACTCAGCCTCGTTAGGTCCCGGGGGACCAACTGAGGAGCTACTTGATGGAGAAGTAGCGGCCCCAGGTGGAGAAAACCGCATAACTGGCCGGGAGGGCTCGAGGCGCTGTCAAACTATGTGGATGTCTATGGGACAGGCCTGTGTTCGGCCGTGGAGGTTTTACGGCTGAAGTGGTTATGCTTATGAGATATTTATATGTATCTCAGAAACGACTCTTAACAATTTTGATAAAAATTTATATTTAGTTAACATTTTGCTTTTCAATTTCATCTAAATATCTTCTCTCAAAAAACACAATAATACCAAAAAGGGGTAAAAATACCCAGGGAAGCTTGGTCGCCCAGGAACTATTGCTTACATGTAAAGACGCATTCTTGGTAACATTTGAAGTAAATGGACAACACCTAGGAAGCACTCTAGAGTTGCGCCAAGCATTACAAGCTTTACTTGGGGAAGTAATTATCACTTGAAGCCCTCATAAATATGCATCACTACACAGCATCTAATTGCACCACCTGATTATTTTATCTCATTATTCACTAGCATATAATTATTTGCTGTAACGAGTGCTGCGGAATCTTTAGAGCAGGGTATCTCCCAATAGAAGCGTACAAATTAAGTTACATGGCAACATGAGCATCTCTTCCCGTAGTCACTCAACACAAGATAGAAAGTAATTAAGTACGAATTCCAAAAGTGAGCAGCAGAGTAATTTAATAGCTTCACATTCACATATTCAATGTTCATGGACCTCTATGGCTACTTGTGAACTCACTGAACACAATCCAATCTAATATAATCTAATTGGTCTAGTACTTAGCCCTGCAGAACCCCAATTTTCACCTCGGCGTTGTCCGATTGCTTTTTTCCAACTGTCGCTAGTTGTTTATGACTTTCTAAGTACGATTTAAATACACTGATATTTTTTCCTTTGTTCCCATATGTTTATAGCTTTTTAACAAGATATCATGTTGTACCAAAATTGAACATTTTCTTAGGTCACAAAGTGTGCATTGAGCCAAACCACCTTCTTCAAAAGCATGCTAATTTTTTTCTACAAATGTTGATTTTTCTCTACGATATCCAAACTGATTGCTAAAGAATAAGTTTTGCTACTCAGAAAGACCTTGAAATTGTTTTTTAACCCACATTTTATAATTTCTGCCATTGAAATTGATATTTAGCTAGCCTCTCGGTCACCCTCTCGATCACCTCTCGGTCATCTTTTTGATATACTGGTATTGCTTTGGAAAATGTTAGCACTTTTTGAAAAACCCCTTCACTGAAACATCTTTCTATACAAAAGTTCAAAGATGTTTGAGTACGGTCTATTACTTCCTTTATAAAATTGTTAGAAATATCATAACTTTTGACTTCTTTAACATTTTAGTAACGTTTATAATATAATCACAAGCTAATTCTTGAAGTGTGAATGAATAATTTATTTGTGCACCAAAACAGTATAATTTAACCTACTAAAACAGAAACCAAAATGAAACAAGTATAATTAAATCTAATAGTATTTCCTACAATTATCTCAGCTGGAGATAGCCAGCAGCTATTCTAACTGAAAAACAGCTAGAATTTACAGACCTTAGCTACCGAAAACCAGCTAATGTTTCCTTAACCTACTAAAAAGGAAAAGAAACGGAATAAAACAATGAACAAATAAATCGTATCTATATTACATCATATATTGTTACTATCGGTCACCCCAGCCATCATGGCATCCTAGCCTTTACTCTACCTGGTAGCTCTTATAATCCTACCCCCTTTATTTATTTTCCCTTTCCTTTCTTATATTCCTCAAAGATTTACAATCTTCTAATTATGTGTTAAATTTTTATACTGGGTGCTCTAAGGTTCCCCTTACAAACTTCTAGGTCTTATAGAAGACACTGAATATATAATATTCTCAATTGGAACCCATATCCGGAAATGTATTGTTTCCGTGCTACGGCCATTTGAAAGCAACTTTGCTTGGTAAGTACGAGATAGGGTAGATATGGTCGAGGATGCTTAAGTTGGATCAGCTGAAATTATTTGATGTCTATCCTACGTCTCTGATCTGGTTCGAGCCTCATTCACGTGTCTTTGAGTGTTTGGGCAACATAGTTGAGTACACGTTTGCAGAATACTCCGCCATTATCCTTTTGTGTGGTGAAGCTCAAGGTAATGGAAGAGCTGCTTGTCCCTTCGAGGTCGTTATCCACAACGTCCAACTTTACCACATATCTTTTTCGACACATTTACACAGCGGCTTCGAGAAAAGGCTTCACCGTCAACAGGGGTAGTACTCCAAGGAGATGCCATACTCCCAAATTGGAAGGTGTTATTGCAGACACCAGGTGCGATAAGGCGAGTTTGCCAGATCATTCGTAGGTACAATGTGTAAACCGAAGTTGCCGGTGACCATATTAAACCTTACTTTTTGTGGATCCGAGTGCTAACCATCCTTTGAAGAGGACAAAAAACAGATCAGGTTTAACTGTAACAACAGTGTTTGTGAAAAAAGATTATGTTTTCTTTTTGTTTCTTTGGTTATTAATGAGTTGAATTGTAAAGTAAGTGATGTACTGGGTAACGCCTAATAAATTACTTGTAAACGTTGTCCCGTTATGACAATGTTTTGAAATAGTAGTAGTACAGAAATGGTACGTTTCCGGGCAGGGGTTCCACCTCAAAATATGTACTTAGTCCCCTCCACAGGTCCTAGAGGCCTGTAATGGGAATTTTAGAGCACCTGTATATTTGTTTTGACTAGCATGTAAGCTCAATAATTTGCATCTGTTCCTTTTATCCTCGAACAATGTGCTTAACACTTACTTTTCTCTCGAAGTGTGGGATACCTATTCGTTTAACTTATCATGAATTTGAATTGCAATTAGTCAGCTAGAGAACGAAGATTCCCTTGCAAGGCCACCTCTAGGTGTTAAACCTAGGCTCCTTCATTTGGTCGTCGCACATGTCCTTCTTGATTGTCCGCGATACGCTCGTGAGCGCCAGTCCGTTTGCCTGGGCCTTACACTGTGGTCAGTTTTAGGCAACGACCCAGTATTTGTAAATACAGTGCTGCGGTTTTGTTCCACAATTGATTTTATGAAGCAAGTGTAAGGTTAATTTATTTCAGATATTTTAGCCTTTTAGATTGCCTTATTTTTGGGTCTTTTAACGTTTTAGCGTTTTTTACTTTGTAGCAATTTTAAGTTTCAGTTTTTAGCATTTTAAATGGAACGTTTTAATACTTGTTTAGCTGCTTTTATCTATTTTAACTTTAGAGTTTTAGTTTTTTTGTGGGTGATATCTTAACTTTTTACCGTCCATAATTTTACTTTTGGACTCGGGGCCCTAATGAACAAGTTGTCGACGGGCCCTTATACCCAACACACTCACTCACTTCATTTGGTCAGAATTACAGAGGCAGTTATTTTAGATAAGCAGAACCCGTAGATTTGCCTGAGTTACCCCGTTATTTGCTGAAGTCTGCTTCTTTTCTTCGCCATCTCTTCTGTCTTTTGCTTTTAGAGCCACATGTGTTAGTACTTAAGGACAGTGAGGTTAACAACGTTACATGAATATTGACTTCATTTGCAGATTGATAATTTTAGTTCAGGCATGGGCACGAGAGGAGAGGTAGCGATTGAACTTGCCTTACTCGCTCCACATTCTCCTTTCGAGTGATGAATGTTGTTTTGACACAACAAGCGCAATGGTGGATTCGTCCCACCTGCACGGTAATGATAATTTGTACGTTGTTGCTATTTTGTTTCTATTAAACACATTTTGCAAAGGTACAATAAATATTACAACCACCTACCTAGGTTGGACAAATTACATAATCTTCAAGTTTATGTTTTTTTATCTTATGCACGTAATATTCTTACGCTGCCTTATCATTAATATACTAAATGATTTCTCTCTCACATTAAATAAAGCAGCGGAATCATATCGTCCCTTTTTTACTTTTATATATATGCATATTCAGAAGGTACCTTCTGAAATAGTAAATAAATACCGGTAATATCAGCGAAATTTTCTTTATGCTTCTGATCATAGTGGCGTTTGATTTGGGGCACGTCATATTTGCAAATTGTAATTTGCCAACTTCCCTGTTTTTGTAGCTTAGAAAACTTTTCTCTGACACTCTTTATGAAACAGATGTTTCGACCAAGCTATAACTGCCACAGAATGAGGCAAAGATAAAGTTGAACGGCAGTGAAGGGGAGAGATGGCCGGTGGAGTGACGTAAGAACGCATTTCATTGGAGTGGTCCTTTTGAGCTGATTTTGCCCATGTCTGTTTTAGTTATTAAAAATGGTAAATTTTCCAGTTGGTTATTATGTCCAAGTACGCGTGGCGCACATAAGTTATACGAGTGAGATTGAGGGTGTCTACAAAAGAGCTTGCCGACGTGAGGATTGTCATCATGTTCGAATAGTTTGGAATCTTGTCCTTCCCCCCCCCCCCCCTTTCTCTTTTTCTTGTATGTGAAGCGGAGAATGCTTCTTAGGTACTAACCCCAGCCCGGCTGGGAGTATGAGACCCGCCTTCTGGTGGCCATACCCACTAAAAACCCTTCCACTTATCAGTGTGTTATTTTTTATGTTTAACGTGCTGTTGTTTATCGGGTCCTACATAGCACACCTGTTAATCTATGAAGGTTACTAAGCTGGTACGTGTTGCTGCGAGCACATCAAATTCTGCTTAGCTTGGACTGCACATGACAGACGCCCTGAGAAATTCCGGGTGATTTGTCGCCTAAAGGTTCTTGCAATTGTTAATGCAATCGTCTACTTGATGTAAATCGAGTTGTATCATGCGTCTACTTTGGTAGCCACTTTGGATCATGCCTTAACCTCACATTTAGCGTTTATCTCTGTATGGCAGTGACGTTATGATGGAATAGGAATCTTGTCTTTGCTAGCGCATATCGTCGTTCGGATTTGGTCCCAATTCTGAACTACCTTTCATCCTTCCCTCCCAGGGGTCACGTTGGAAGAACAAAAGACCTACGTGCGGTGATAGTATCCAGTTACCTGAGGATCCTCCTTTGTCTATACTTATTTCTCATAATTTCTGAGAATTATATTAATATTTGTTTTGAGGTTTTAAATGAAAAAATATTATTAAGTCCCCTTTATGGGAAATAATTAGGTTATGTCATAGCCTGTATTCTAAGAGTAGTGGGTAATGTACTGAACCTCGCAATATCATTTCAGCTATTCTTGAGTGAACAAGACAAACAAAAATGATAAAATTGACAAAACAGCTGTATCTACCCTATATAAACCTCAGGGTGCAACAGCCCATTCCGGGCCAAGACCCACCGCCTAGCCGCTGCGTTCCGCACCTGTGCCCACCACGGGCGTCACGTGTGGGGTGCAGTACTGGAGGTAGAACATGGTCAGTGCCCCGGTTCCCCCCGGCCGTTTACGCGGTCTTCACAACCAGGGGCCAATATTTCTCAATGAAGTAGCTCCTCAATTGGTCCGCTAGGGACCTAACGAGGTTGGGTACACCCCTGATCAGGTGTCCCAGCAAGACAAAATCCCCACACCGGTAGTGAGAATTCAACCGGGCTCCCGCTTGGTAAATTCACCCCATAGGTACATTTTAAATCCTCCCAGATCACATTGGTCCTTGCGTATCTAAACAACCCCTTTCTGGCAGGACCACTGAGGTTTTATTTATGGACGCTCTTGAACGGCTATGGTTCTCAGCGTTCAATTATATATTGGATGTGAAATACCACTTCATTTTGCTCAGAGGCCTCCTGGTTACGTATGTGGTTGTTTTACGTGCCGAAAATCTACGACGAAGAACCACCAACTTTACTTCCCTTCCGAAGGTAGCCATTCTAAGTGTTGTTACACCGGCAAGAATGAATCGTTTGAACCCGTGACCTCGGAAACCCCATTTTACCTCTAGACCACAATAGACCACATGGAATGGCTAGTGCCACATAAGACAAAATTGCCCTGGGACACTACCCAAGCCCAAGGAGAGGAGGAAACGACAACTACTTAAAAAAGGGCAAAAACCTGCGTTCCCCTTCATTATAATGCAAGGTAGAACACTGGCACTTGGAGGGAAAATGTTATCATTCGAGCTACGAAGTTACGGACGGTGAAAAGAGATTTACATGCTGAAAGAATACGACGCTAGAAACAGGGTGCTGCGGAAAAAAGGATACATTTTTATTTTAGTTGTCATTTAGACCCCGAAATGTCATAATGCTGTGTTGGTTTGAATATTTAGTGGCTCCTCTCCATAAGGTAGAGTGCAGTTCCCTTTATTTTCGATTTTGAACGATAAATTATGTATACAAAGATGCAGATAACAGTAAAAGTACATTGTCACATTTGATACCGTTAAGAAATTGATTTTTAATACTCAAGCTATATTCACTACGCATTGGAATCTCATATTCGTCCGTTCTGTGTGTAACACTAGGCTTGTAATCTTGGGCATGGACAAAAATATGACACTTTACGGTATATAAACCGTTTCACCGCTACCTATGCACGTGCGCCCCTTAAAGGAAGCAGCTAATATTGAAGCAATACATCCCATTTCAGTAACATATTACTCAAGCTAAACATTGTCTAATAGTAATATTAAAATATGCAATAAGGCTAACTAGAAAAAAATGTAAATGCACAGGTCACTCATCCGTTTGTATCACAAGCCAATTCTTATTAGTAAGGAGTTAATGGGAGTCAATAAGAACAGTTGAATTGTAGATTTATAAGATATGGCGCCTCAAAATTTAAAACCTGAATATACGAAAATTCGAAAACGACTGATACTAAGACAAAAGACATTGCACATATGTTGCATACTTTAAACAGTATTCAACTACACAGCATGAATATTTTGCCTAAAAGGGTAAAGGGTATACACTGAGGGTACACCTCGCACAACGCGACCTACGCAGATCAATTGTGGCTAACTCTCCCCAGGAGGCAGGAATGAAGTGAGGAAACTGCAGGCTGCCACAAGGTCGAAGCTAGGCGGTCCACAGAGACGCTGGGAAGTCCCTAACAAGTGCTGAGATAATTTCATCCCGGCATCAGGCCCCGCTAGGCACCACCACATCGCGAGTCCGTTGTCGCCCAAATGCCACCGAGCGCCGAGAACAGCAGTTATCACGCGCAAACATTCGCGCCATCTGTCCGGCACTACCAACACCACTCACCTCAAAGAACACCTGAAAGATGACATGGAAATGGAATGAAGAGTAATTATTTAAACAAAACGGTAGTATGAAAATAAGCACCCCAGCATTCGCCTCAGTGACAAGGGGAAACCATGGAAAAACCCATGTCAGAGACGCGGTTGCCAGGTTCGAACCCGGCGCCATCTCTCTCGGTAATATTTTTCATTTTATATTTTACAGTTATATAAATTGAAGGAGACAAAATATACCATATATTTCATTCTTTGTGGCAATAGCTCAAGGTTATGATGCTTGATATAAAACATTTTTATGTTTGTGGTGGACCTTTGTATCATGGAAAAGTACTGCAATAGGAAGATCTCATACATAAACACACACCCAGGCGTGCACACTTATTCCTTATTTAGGCACACTTTCAAGAGTTAACGGGACCTCGAAACTTGTACCACCGGTGACATTTTTATATAGCAGTTTTGAGCAGAATACAATATTTACGTTCCGTTCCACAGGAAAGTTATAGAAGATGTAAAGTCGTTTAAGCAGCATTGTGGTTATCTCTTTTATTTAAAAACAACTTAGTTTCCTAAGCAAACAATTTGAGATTCAAAGAGGCACCCTTCGGTGCTATGATCTACGTGAGATTCTCAATAATTCCAGTAGTATGCTACCTACTTATCGCTTTTAGGACTTAGAGAATGATAGAACAGGAACTGTTGTTGTGCTTCTCCTTATTTTAGCACTTATAAGTGTCCATTTCAATAATAATGTCGAATGCGAGAAGCTTAAGTGAATTAAATGTCTTCGATTAAATCGATAAAAACCAATTCCATTATGGTATACACAACATTTAATGGCGGCTGACACCTGACTACTACTGTTCTCTTTCTTTTGTGCAAATAAATGTTGTGGGCATAAATTATATTTATATTACAGCGTGATTTCATAGCGTGTTTAACCATAGACCTTAGGAAGGTCTGGTAAGCCTCTGCTTGCATTTTGTGTTGACAGCTCCTTCTCCCAGCCGCCATTAAATTTTGTGTAAGAAATATTAATGTTTATGCTTGTGGAGGTATTTTAGGTTCAACGTGTCTAATGACAACCCACTTAATTGACCCGTTTCCTGATTTTAAGCATAAAAACAAACTGCTTTTGTTTGTCACTTAACAAACTTCATATTTTTAGAAAATAATTTTTAGAATTAAAAGCATAGAACAGGAATTTGCACCTACTGTAAGTGAGCTACTGTGGGATCATATGTCAAAGTTTTGCACATAATATAAATCAACATTTGTTTTACGAACAACATATACCTAACTTCTTCTTCTGCTTCTTCTTCCAATGGCGCTACAGCCCAAAGCGGGCTTGGGCCTTCTTCATCCGAGACCTCCAATCATCTCTATACAGAGCTATCTGTTGCGAATTTTTGCACTTTAGGAGCTGATAACTGTCCTCTTTCACTGAATCCATCCACCTTTTCCTAGGTTTACATATCGGTCGCTTTCCAAACAACAGTCCTGTCATCACTTTTTAGGTATCTGACCTTCGCCCATGCTTTGTACATGCCCTGCTCACTGTAGTACATATACCTAACAGTTTACTGTAATTAAAAAGGTTCTATACTATTAATAAAAAGTACTGTTTGAAATTACACAAGTATAATAAGGAAGCTCAATTTCGATCCCAGGACAATAACAGCGCAAATCGAATACATTCGATTAGACTGACGAAAACCAGCCGCAATGGACTAGCATAGTTTTAAAGTTACTAAACTATAAGTTGTAAATACCATTTTGAACACCTTGTACGATAGATATTTGGGAAGTCAGGACTTCCTTTTGAGCTTCTTCTTCTACTACTGAGTGGGTTCAACTTTGAGGGACGAATCCGATTCATTCAGTTTTGGAATTCTGCAATGTTGATCTTTGAAGACGCTTCCTTGGATCTCACACGTGATCGGATAGCATGCTGAGATTAGAAAAGAAAGGTGACTCTAAACTGACAGGAAAACCGTTATAGGGCTCCGTTTACCTGCGTCACTTCTTTCCTTTATCCTATATTGTGCTGGAAGGATAGTGTCAATAAGAGGTAGAGAGCTAATATTGGTTCTTATCTGCCTGCAGCATGCATAGACAGGCGTCTGGAACGCGTATACCCGCTAAATGCGGTGTCTTTCAGATCCTTTCAGGAAGCACAACTTACATTCATGCATATTTGGCACCATATAGATAAGATTGTATTTTACTAATGCAGCATAACTTTTCAAAATTTGATGCGAGTAAGCATTTTACGATGGTGTCATTTAAACTGGTTTCTCGTAAACTTTGTTGTGCTTGCGAGGAATACTGCAAGAGATTTTTCAAAGACTTAAACAACATGAAAAGGTGATAATGAAGATAAAATATAATTAGTATATAATAGCAAACTATTGTTGCTCTTTGAAACGACTGAGTTTGAAACGCTGGAGAAAAGAATCATTAGCAGACGTTATTCAAACGGAAAGAATACTTTATGTACACAGTGTTGCGTTTGAAATTTAAGCATGAATAAACACAAGTCTAAATTTCACCCAATTACTTATAACTTGAAACAAAGGCATTTCATGTTATTCGTTATAATCAGACAGCAAAACTTGGCCACCGATAGGAATAGTTTCTCTGGATGTACGAAATATTCAACCAAGGTAAGTGCATCATGAAAATCACCGACATTATTTTTTAAACATTTCAAAGCATGAACAGTGTTGCGTGGTATTCATATCGGTTTATTTTACCTTGCTGCTCACTTTCTCTTCCTGCTGACCCTGACAGCCCATGCTATAGTTCCACGTAATCTGTTACATTGTTGTCCAAGCCTCGCTCGCTGGTTATAAAGGCATTTTCTACGTTGTTTCTGGAGTTCTAAATGAAAGAAAAGAGAAACCGTGATACGACAAAGATAACTCAACAATTAGATTCACTATCAAAGTCTAAACAAACTGCCAAATTTGTCAGTCTCGTCTTATATTTTCAGATGTCATTTGTTCCTCATTTGGGTACTCTGTCATACGGGTATGTAAACGCGCTTCTTGTACAGTCAAATGCACCGAATATTGCTGATATAATGGTTAGTGATTTATTTTGGTAAGAAAACACTAAATCACCCTTGCCACGCCCAGTCGCCATCACTTAGACCTGGTTCTAGCACTCCCGTTTATGTATGTGTTACCACATTTCCTTCACTCCGAGCGTGGAACAGGTCCGTATTCATAGGCTAATGTTTGAGTTCCAGACATTTGATACCAAGCAATACTAGATGGACTAATCCTGGGGCTGGTATGGACCGTCGTAACAAGCTTGCCTTCTAGTCACTCAGGGAAAATGATTCGGTACTCCTGTCCTTTCGCTGCTCATCTCATAGCCTGATGCCGGTGTCTCGGACCTGAATTTGCACCAATAACATAGGTAGATTTTCTCACCCAGGAATGGTGTGGAACTCGGATGAGACCAAGATCCTGGCAGCATTAAATAAAGAAAAAAAATAACACTACAGGAAACCAAGATCATCGGAACGTTTCCAAGCGCTCAACTTTGTGCAGCCAGTAAATTAATTAGTCCCACATTCCTTAATGTGTAATTAAGAAACGAAATTCTTTGTTATTTACACTGCGTTATGTACAAAGCTTCGTGTTAATTATGACACTAATGGAAATTCTTTGTTATTTACACTTCTTTATATACAAAGCTTCGTGTTAATTATGACACTAATTATGAAAAAAAATTCTAACTAACCCTAATATAATTCTTTTATGCATGCAAGTTGCTTCAGTACGCTTCCACTCTCATTCATAAAGGACAAGATAGTGCATATAGCTCTGACTTCATTAACCTAGTTCCGTCTATAATATATAAAGGTTTTTTTCCAAGTCAAAATTACGTTATTCACATAAAATACGCAGCGCGTTTGTATTTTAACCTTAATTATTGATGTTATTAAACAGGCGTTGCACGGATAAATTTTCAAGTTTGAATGACGTATTAATTAATTAATTTGATTTAACTCTGCCCATTTTTTATGAAACTTCTGTACAGAAATCCAGACTTCTGCTTCACCCCTTATAATTTTAATTTCATGCAACCCCGGATAATTATGGATGACGCACCCCCTTGACATTCACGCCAAAGGATATGAAATGCCTATTCTTTAACCACCCCCGACGGCCTCTCAGTTCTGCAAATGCTGTGTAGTCTAAGAGCACCCTTCGTTCAGAATGGGCGAGTCTATTTTTCAGATAATTAAAGCGCGTGGAGTTATCTTTTATGTAGGCTCATTGTTGTCGAACATCAAAAAGTTACAATTTGTACATAATGCATAAGTTCGTAAAATATAGAACAAAATGGAGGTGAAGTTCGTTAATATGAGGATTCTTTACATCCTGTTTACCATGTTAACCTCCTTTAAAAACACACATTGTCTGCAATCATCAGGAGAAACAAAATTCTCGGTTATTAATTATACCTTCACGGGTGATCAGCCATGTTTGCCTCAAAAATGTAAAGTTTTTCTCCATACGAAACTCCATGGTCGTCATTAGGAATTGAATAAATAAATGGCCATCTCAAACTTATGACTTTCTTCTGGAAACATGTTTAAACGTCCTGCTTGCACGACCTTCTGGTACTGAATTATAAAAATAAACTCAAAATCTGTGGCCTTCTTCAGGAACCGTATGAACCATCTGGGGGGATGTGTTTCAACATCCTTCTCTGACAGGTGCATTTAATGGCTGGTATCCAAGCTGGACTCAGTTTAAGTCCTCAGTCACTATTGTAGTTCCCCCTATTGTAATTTAATTGAAGTTTCATTCAGTTCAGTTCCTTAGGGGGTTCTCATTAACTTTGTGTTAACCTGAACCACATTTGGGATGTTTAAACTTCCGTATATAACGTTTCAGTTACATATTTGTAGTATTTGGTTGTTCAGTTCATATGAGAGGGAGTCAAATGAAAACCTTTTTATTTAATTTATTGAACAAAATTGGAACTAAAATACATCGTTTTTCGACGTGCATGTCGTTCAACACACACATTCCAGCACGTGGAAGTAAATGGATTTCTCTGGAAGGGGAAAAATAAGAAAGAAACAAATAAAAAGAGAGCTTGCGTTTGTGTGCGCAGCTTCTCATACAGCGCCTGGTGTACCTTTTGCACTGGTGTTGTGGTATAATTAATTGATATAACTAAAGAAAGGAAGCGAAAGAAGTGTGGACTCTAACGCTGCGATATCGATAGGATCAATTCTGTGAAAGGAGTGTCCCCCCCCCCTCCAACCATTGGACATTACTTTTCTGTAACAGTTATTCAATAAACCAATATGAACAATAGTAAAATGCCCTTGACATACAACAAGCCATAAACTCTTTAAGCAGTACATAATACTGAATGGACTTCAACGTATCCTGTATTCCCCCATGAAATTGCCGGGCTGCTACACTAATTAAAGCATTCCCCCTGTTTAATCAAAGCCATAAGACAGAATTTTTTGGCAACTTGAAACACGCCTGGTCCGTACACATTATAAATTGTCCCCCAAATAGGAGCTATCCCCAAAATTCCAACATTGGAAGGCGCAGCCCAGGTGACATACGGTCAGATACAGTAAGAATGAGAAAAATCAAACTCAGGCCCAAACATAACTCACCGACTTAGATGTACGCACTGGGCAGAAATCAGGCTAGCACTCCCGTAGCCAGGGCCAAACACTGGTCTAGCAGGCGCGCTTGCCGCAGCGCTACCAGAGGTAGCAGACGGTACTAAGTGTATACAACCTAGCGGAAAACTTATGAATTAATGGAAACGGAAGAAATCTCAAAATCAAAAATATGTGCGGTCGGCACACTCTTTATTGGAATCAAATTTGTTTCTTTCCATTATCTCTTTGAGTGCTTCAACATGTGGTAATCCCTCCAGGCGAGGTGTGTTACGGATTCCTGATGTGGAAATTCTGGAGTGAGCTGTCGTGGCAACCATCTTGCAGAAACTTAGCATAACTTAAGCACGTGATGAATAATGTGAAGTGCCTGAGCAATAACTAATATTCATAGCTGCGGCTATTTCATCCACCATCACACGACTTCAACTACTGCAACAGAATCTGGTGAGATGTGTGCCTGTCCTAATAGTGGAGCTTCTGCCACAAAAGTCACCCCGTTTCTGGACCTTCTACTCCACTCGTGCACCATTCTGGACCTTTATTCGCTGATGTGATTCAATAGGTCTCGTACCTTTATGCCCAGAAAACGTATAACAAAACATTGTTCTTAGCGCATGCAACAAGCAGTGTAGCCATTTTAAACTGGTATCGTGGCACCGTTTCGCTTGTTTGCAGTATGCTGCCAACTGAAGGGCATTCTTTAGCACATCAGTAACAGTACTGCAAACTTACAGAAATTGGGGTGAAGATGTGACATTTTATTACGTTTTAAGATACCAGTTGACCCACCTTCGTACACATGGACAAATGAATGGATAAAATGGCGCAAATAGCACTGGTCGACAAGATTTTTTTTCACAAGAAATCTGAATAGTGAATCTAGTGCATTTTTTCATCCTGAATTCAGATATGTAGTCAGAATTTTCCCATCAGGCATAGTTTTTCTGTGAAAGCTACTTTTCAAAATATGATTTTAGCGTTTTCTTTGACCTGTCATAGGAACCTTTACCTCATATGTAGCTATTTTACTCAAGCCGTATTTATTGAAATTATTTGTAATATCACGCTGAAGCACCACAAAACAAGACTGTGCAGGTTCATTCATGTTTAGACATGCTCAGACCTGTCTGGCATTGTGATGTGTCAGTATTGAGCTGACTGTGACATTGTTCACTAGTGAAATATTTCCTTCCTTTCTGTTTAGAAGTGTATTGTGTATGTTGTGCATGTTGTATTTCAGTGCTTAATGTTTTCATCATGCCAAGAAAGTGTGTATATCATGCAGATAATTTCTGCTATATTTGTGGTGAGCTGACCTTCAAGTCTCAGAGGCGAAATATGACCGCACTTGTAAAGAAGTGTTATCATCTTTACTTTGGCTGTCAAGTTGGTGATTTTGATAAGAGCTGGGCCCCAAATACATGCTGTGTTTCGTGTGTTAGACTGCTGACTGAGTGGAAAAATGGTACACATCATATGCCATTTGCAATTCCCATGATTTGGAGGGAACCGAAGGATCATTCAACTGACTGTTATTTTTGTTTGACAAATATTAAAGGAATCACATCTAAAACAAAATATACAGTTAAGTATCCGAATTTGCAATCTGCATTGAGACCTGTCTTACACAGTGAAGAGTTCCCCGTACCAGTATATGTAGATACAACCTTAAGTGATAACTCTGATTCTGACCTAACTGAAACTCAAAATGATTCAGATGAAAATAAAAATGATCTTACATATGAAGCCAGTAGCTGTTCATCAGAACCATACTTTCCCAATCAGCAAGACCTTAATGACCTGATTCGGCATTTAAATCTGTCTAAACTGCAAGCTGAAGTTTTAACTTCCAGACTCAAAGGGTGGAATTTACTCCAAAAGATGTAAGAATAAGTAGTTATCGTAGCCGCTATAGTGTTTTCAAAGAATACTTCTCTGAAGAATATGGTGTTGTGTTTTGTAATAATATTTGTTCACTTATGGAAACTCTTGGGCATCAACACCGACCAGATGAGTGGCGATTGTTCATAGACTCCTCTAAAGTAAGTTTGAAGGCTGTGCTGCTACATATTGGCAATGAACTTCCATCAATACCAGTAGCGCATGCCGCTATGAAAGAGACATATCAAAATATGAAACTAATTTTTGAGAAAATACAATATGGAAAATATGAATGGAATATCTGTGATGATTTAAAGGTCATTGCTTTATTGCTTGGTTTGCAACTTGGGTTCACCAAATTTTGCTGTTTTTTGTGCGAGTGGGACAGCAGAGATAAGAAGTCTCACTACGTTAGAAAGTCATGGCCAAAACGTGAATCTCTTCTCCCTGGCCAGAAAAATGTGGCATCTGTCTCTTTAGTGAATCCTGAAAAAATATTTTTACCTCCATTGCATATTAAGTTAGGAGTTATGAAAAATTTCGTCAAAGCTATGGATAAACTTTCTGATGGATTCTTGTACTTGAAATCGAAATTCCCCAAAGTCAGTGATGCTAAATTGAAAGAAGGAGTTTTTATAGGACCACAAATCCGATCATTAATGGCTGTTGAACATTTCGAGGGACTGTTAAATCCACTGGAGAGAGCAGCCTGGCAGTCTTTCAAAAGTTTATGTAGCAATTTTCTTGGAAACCATAAAGCAGAGAACTATCGTGACATAGTGGCTGATCTTCTGCATTCTTATAAAGCTATGGGATGCAGCATGTCTTTAAAAATTCATTTCTTGGACTCTCACTTGGACTTCTTCACCGAAAACCTTGGAGCCGTCAGCGATGAACACGGTGAGCGTTTTCATCAGTAAATTTCTACGATAGAGAAGAGGTACCAAGGCAAGTGGAGTTCCAATATGCTGGCTGACTACTGTTGGACTAAAATGAGAGACGTTCCAGATGCAAAATATACCCGAAAATCACTATCTACCACTTTCTAGGTAAGTCAGAATCAGTAGTTATAATTTTGAGTTAGATAGCTAGTTACGGATTTTTTAGAATATTATAAAAATTCAAATGAATATCACACAAAACTCCTGCCCGATGCGGACAAACTGTAATTATATTTGAATTCAGCACGAAAAATACTTTTAGAATCTGTTATTTTAATTCTTGTGAAAGAGAAAAAGTTAATTTTTGTAGACCAGTGAGGTGATCTACAGGAGTATGTGCAACTAAAATGAGAGCTCTGCTTATCTAAACAATACCACTTGTATAAATATATTGAAACATTTCATATAGATTCAATAAGGCACTCTAACCCGTTTTCCCTCAAAATTATTGCTTGCACAATGATTTTCCCTTGCGTACCTTGAATGCCAAGAAAATATACAGCCTAGGCAGTATTGATAAGGAAGACCTTTTGTTTGTTGCTTATCCAATATGTTCATTGTTCCGATTTTAAGATGAAAATGCAGATATATTCCATGCGCAAGCCTTTACATTTTTGTGGTGAGAACTTATGAGAAAAGAAGGTATTTTCAGATAAGTTGAACATGATGTAAGTACAAACATATCCTGTGCTCAGGTTTTAGAAAAAGCAGCAATCATATTCCTTTAAATGCGAGTGCAACTGTCAAATTCATTCACATTACGTGCGCATACATTCGAGCACATAAATACATCACTTCCGCCTTCAGTTGAATAACAACTATTCATGTACCCAGTACGGAAGTTTACAACACACTCAAATAAACAAGGTGGGTTTACTCCAAATATCCCATGGTATAACAGCAGACAACAGTATCACTGAAACTCATCTAACTTAAACATGTGCGCATATTGGTATTTGTTTGAAACAAGTGAGCAGATATCACTGCAGACAATTATTACTTTCGACTGCAGTTAACACAAACAATAGCACATGCGTATCATGAAACTTAAAAAACATCTTGTAACGTTATTGGACTTTCAAATTGGGCTTACCAGTGGAGACAGATTTTTAAGGCGCGATGCTCCTTGGGGACAACCTGTTAACGCTAAAAAATAATATAAAAGATGCTATGCAATCGCATAATGCTAATTTTATGCACCACCGCATATATTTGATGTTATTTCTGTCTCTAAATGGTACAACAGAACGGTAGTGTCAGACTACTTTGAGGAGGAGTGTAAATCATAAACGAGTTTCAGAAATGAAATATGCACACCTAGTATACACATGTCTGGTAATAGAATTGTGAAATTAATAATTGCTCTTTGTCCCTGTTACTTTTGTAATTGTTATAATTACCACTAAATCGCTTATAGCACCTTCCCTATATACTATAAAGTTCTATCTCAAATTTTCTAGAGAAAATATCTATATTTTAAATTTTTTATTTCAACTCTAACCAGAGGTTCAATTTACTTTAGACAAATTTTATCGCTTATTTGCCAAAGCGTGACATAGTAATGTCAGAGAAAAGTAAACAGCATTGTTTAGGACTAATTACGTTTTTCATAATAAATCAGTGTACTTATTCTTAAACGAAACGTGTTTCGTTCTTTGTCTTTATTTCTATTACAATTGAATCAAAAGAAAAACATTCCATAACCTAAATCATCATCATCATCATCATCATCGTCGTCGTCGTCGTCATCATCATCATTATTCAAACATAAAATGATTATCCGGGCTTGTGGGCCCTGGTCTAGTGGAAAATCTCCTTCCAAACGTTCCGTTCGAAGCTACGTCGAACATCCTCAGTGGTGTGACCGTAGTGCTCTGCTACTCTCCGCGACGACTGATACGGAGCCGTTTGGTTTCACAGGTTTTATACGCTTAGTATGTGTGGAAGTATGGCGGTTGGTCTGATCTTTTTTATTGGTTTAGCTGCTCCTGGGATGGTTTCAAGTGGGGGCTGCTTCCACTTTGTCGATGGTTGATTGGCGTCGTGACAACGCGTGTGACTCGCCTTCGAGAGGTCCTATATTTGATCCCCGGCGACCGTTTGTGGTTTATTATATCGGTAAGCAAGTGTTAGGGGGGGGGGGGTTGTCTTCTACATTGATTTTCTTGTCTAACATGTTTTGTAATCATCATCCTCTTCATTGTCATTTGTTTCAGGGTTGTAGGACCAGATGACGGTATTCAGCGCGTTGCGGCTGGACGGTGGATCTGCTCTTCGTAGCGGTCCCTCCCCTGGCGTCGGCAAGGGGTGCCGAGTCGGAAATCGCTTCCAGAGAACACTATCGGGGTTTAGCGGTTTATGAGTGGGCCCAGTGACGTCGGATGAAGTCAAACTAGAAACATTAGGGAACTCGTCCATGCTTTCACCCTCTATTCATCCGGATTACCTCATCTCCCCCTCATAGAGATCACTGTAGAATAGGAATCGGCAAATTGGTCATCGCGATTCCTGGAATTGTGACGTCATGGAAGGCAACTCGGCATGCACATATGTAATGCACGGTTCGAGCAAGGGGGTTCCGAAAGCCGCAGTGGCGAAGTACTCCTATAACGCCAATTTGATTTATATACATATGCTGAATATTTAATACAAATACTTGTTCAGTATATTAAAGAACTGAAATCAATATACTGTGTCAGATTTTATTGTCTTTCATAGCTTGCCTTTTTTTCCCTTCAAATCTAATAAACAAAAACAATCGCTTTCCCCTTACTAGAGAGAAATTAACACATGTAAATACAAATAATATTTAACATATTATCCTTGCTACAAATACTTGTATACAAACTAACAAGGCCTTAAAATTAACTTTTCAGGTTATTCTTTAGTTTATCTAGAAGTTTGCAGTTTCGTATATACGTAACTTACTTCACAAGCACATACTAACGTAAACAGGGCATGTAGTGTTTTATCTGTCAATCGCTATATCCTTTTAGATCTTATAAAGCTCATTTTAAAAATCGCTCACCCATATAAGCCTCAACCATCCTTATTTTGTAATTATGTTTTCAAAATTTGTCTGAAATTTCACATCTATTCGTAGTTGTGGTTTTACTATGTGAACGTCCACTTGAATGGTTTTGTGAAAAGTTCAAAGTCATGGTTCATTGACATGAGATCATAAAACATTTTGTGTTCGAACTCTTTTTAATTTTGCTAACATACTTATATAAATAGGTAAGTTCCTTTGTGCTTTCGTGATTTCGAAACAGCCATGTCGTTCCGATGTTCTATACAACACTACTTGTGTACATTTGAACGCGTGTTGTCTGAAGGAGGGAGGGTGAAGCAGGTAGAAGTACACCTTGCCCATTACTACTTACTACTTACATGACTTTATGTCATCAGCCGGTGCAGTTTTGCCTACCCCTACTGTAGAAGCTAAAACGGCCGTTGGAATCCACGTGAGGTGCTCTATTCTAGGTTTCTGGACACACCTTCGTCACTCTGTAACCTTATCCTTTAGCTTGTGCTCAAGCATGTTGTACAGCTTCGCTTCAGTTTATATTATTCAACAGCTTAACTTTAACCATGTGATCCACTAATGATCCACTGCCGCCGCCGCTGCCATCACCACCATAGCCAACAACATCGTCATCCCCACCACCACCACCACCGTCATCACCCCCACCCCCACCACCATCACCCCCACCACCACCACCATCACCATCACCGCCGCCGCCGCCACCGCCACCGCCGCCGCCGCCGCCCCCGCCACCGCCACCGCCACCGCCACTATGCAGTGCACTAAATATTAACTCCTACTAGAGGCATGGATGGATTAAATTATACAAAAACTTTATTAATACGATAAAATGACAAAATCAGCTCGGTTACTTTTCATCAATTTATTGTCTTCTTAAAATTTACCAGAAATACACAGTTTTCTTTTCGTCATTAACACAGTCTACAGTCTTTCGCGTTATCACAGCTCAAAAATGTTACTTCTCGTAACCTTCTTTCAGTTTCTGTCTTCACTTTCTCTGTTTCTGGTACACTAATTACGTCGTTGCGATCACTCGGCGCTCGTTAGATCTTCTTTGCATCGACTAAGGTATCCTTCATGACGACACAAAAACGCACAGCAGTGACACATTGACCGACTAATGTCTGTAAGCGTAAACTCACTCACTGCTGCTTTCTGGCCTCCTTGTGTAGTGGGAAAGACGTCACAGAAAGTAAAAAGGCGCTTTCAACCTCGACATTTTTACAAAAGGTTAACTTTGTAATACATTGTTACACTTTTAAAATACTCTCACTTCTTACATTTTACTGAACTATGGATTTGTTTAGCACCAAGATTACTTTCGTTAATGCCAAAGTCGACCCTTAAATTCCGTGGAAATTGTTAGCTAATAGTTTGCGATTAGGATCGACTTCTGAAAATGCAACGGCATTTGTCGCCTTCTGAGCTTATACAAAGTGCACTTTTCACCTGCTTCCATTTAATGAAAATTATTCAAAAATACTTATCTCGACACCTACAGATGCTAGTTAATGTGCACTTATTGACTTTATATGAGCTATACTAACGTTCCAAACAGCTTAATAAGTTCTCAGAAATGTTCACATTAATATTGGGCATGCAGGAATAGGATTAGTTATAGGAGAGATGCCGAGGGGGTTCGGCACTGAAGCCTGAGTCTTATGGTACCTATGGGCCCAAGGGTGGACCCTCGGGAGGAAGCATGACGTGTCAGTTTTGGGAATAATGCTCCCGAGATGTGAAGACATTCCTTCGTAACCACCTGTAGCTAGTACTAGGGTGTTTCTCAAAACAAACTATTGATGCTTCGCCTTCATCTTCAGCCTATACTAGAAAACGAATCTTCATTCTCAATGCTTGATAAAACAAGTACTTTTTTGTTCTAAAGCACAATAAACTGGTTGCCTCATATACTCATAAGTAAAGCCACAATTCTTAGTTACCTTACCGTGTGCATGGGGCTGTTTCGTGTAGTGCTGATGGCTGGCGTCTCGGTCTGGGCGAACACACCCACGGTATAACTGACACTCCTACACACGATGCGGCACTAAAAATTGTGACTTTACTCATAACTAAGCGTAGTACTTGAGCTACCAAAAGAATGAAGTTGTGCATGCAGACGGACAGAACCGATTCCCCAATCTGTGGTATCACACGCACTACGAACGCAAATAACTTGCTTCCTCCTTAATGTACTTGGACTTCTAAGCCTACTTATAACAATTGCATTTTGCTGTGCACTTTAACCCTAAACAGGTAGTGGTGCATTGAGTATGCATGAAAAGTAAACGCGCGTAACTTTTACTACTTTATTGAACATTAACAATACAAGAAGATATAAAGCAAAAGCGTAACCGTTTTGATGTGGAAGCATTATTTAAGAATCCTACAATGCATTTCACTTAAGTTCAATCACTAACTAAAATTGCATTATGTCGTAGCACGATGTTCCTTGCAGACTGCCGTTCTGCAATGATTACAATAGATGGCTGTCATTTTCCTGTTTTACAGGACATATGTGGCAAACAATCCGTTTTCCTGCTGATGTCAGATGTAGTGGTCGTGGTGATTAGTAGTGGTGGTTGTGGTGATCCTGGATGGTGGTGATGGTGATTGCGGTGGTGGTGGTGGTGGTGGTGGTGGTGGTGGTGGTGGTGGTGATTGTGGTGTGGTGGTGATCGTAGTGGTGGTCGTGGTGTATTTTTTTAATTAACGTCCTCCAACGTAACGTCATATCTGACGGTGAATGGATGAAATGGGTGAAATGGTGCTCAGATAAGCTCGAAGTCCATGGAGCTTTAAGTTACCCGACATTCGTCTTCTCAGGATAAGGGAAAACCTTGGAAAAAGAACCTTAGCCAGATAACTTACCCCAAGCGAGATACAACTCGCGACGTCTTGAATGTAAGACACACGCACTAACCATCACGCTACCGAGGCGCGCGGCGGTGATCGTGGATGGAGGTGTTGATGATGGTCTTCTTGTATTTTGGTGTTCAGATTCTCCTCAATAGCTCTCTTCAAAGCTCAATATAGTCCTGGCGCAGTCAGGCGACGCTCCATCCAAGGTTTCGTCAATTCTTCGCAAAGTTGGAAGGGAAACATCTTAGGATTTTGATACAACTTTTATCACATTGTGCTTCGTAGGATAATTTAGTATAGTAGTGATTCATTATATAGTGAGAAAGAAGAACGATTATTCATAAAAGGTGCAATAATTTTATTCTGAATGCGACTCACTGACTACGTTAAATAAATTACAAGTTTGCTGGAACAAACAACCATTTATATAGTAGTAAACGTTTACCTTAGATGCCAAATTGAAGGATAAAAACATTAAACGGTGAAATAAGCTTACCTTGACTCTCAGTAGAGTAAACTACACTATAGGCAAATGTTCGTGATATTTACGACGTGAGGTCCAGAAATCAGATTAGTATAAATTCTTGAAGCGCCGTGAGCACACTGAGTCATTGCAAAGACCTCACTAGGAAGATATTCAGAGTATTGGATGGCTATGCGCAAACAAACCGTAACAGTGAACGAAGATGTAGCGTCGTTATTTTTACGAACTTTAGCTGTCTAGGGTTAATTATCAGAATACACTTTGTATCTAAGCACAATAGTTCATATAGGGGTGATAATTATCAGGGGTAGACAGAAAAAGATTTCTCGATGAACTCATGGTAAAAGTAAAACAACCAGGATTATACATGAACCTTGGTTGTAAAAATCACCAGGATTATGCAGGCTAACTCCTGAATTGGAAGAAGCATTGCAGAGTTAGTGAAATCTTTCTCAGAAGGCGAATTTGACAAAAAAAGTCAATAATGGAGCCCTACATTGGCAAACCTGTGAAGAGCAAGATCAAGTATATGATTGTAGAGAAAGAACTATCAAGAAACGATATGTGTAGTAATTATATATACTAAAACTACGGTTATAATGTTTAGTAAAACTGCTTGGAATGTGAGAGCTAAAGCTGTTTCGTTTGTTCTCAAGTAAATTGTAATAAAACTAGTGTAGAACTAGAAGTGTTAATATTTTATTTCATGTTTACAAATGCATCAAAATAACGTTATCAAGGCTAGTATTCTTATGCAAGATCAAAGTGTATAATATGTACATATTTATATAGTAATAGTAGTTGAAATGTGTACTCTAGATACAAAACATCAAGCTATGTAGTGTTAATTTAATTTAATTAGTGTATAAATGGTATATTACACAATACATTACTTAAAGGTTCCTCGCCTTATTAATTATATTGTTTGAAAAACGAAGTGTCATACAATAATTAATTAATGAAATATGTTACAGCAAACTTAAATGAATTCCACTATTATGACGATCCACACATATTTTAATTTTCATACTCACTGTTTAAGCAATCTGTTCCCTAAATATTACTTTGCAGAACCCAATGCACCTACTTCATTATGAAATGCAATGGGCTCTTTGATACATCTCCAAGGTTTCCATTGCCATAGAGTGTCGCCGGCAGAGAGGACGCGTTTGCGTACAGAAAATGACCTCATAGGAAGCCGCTGTTGCAAATTTCAGTAGATTAAATTGTTTCAGGATAGATGACCTCTGGAGGCTTCTCTGCTTTGCTGCTGAGGATCCCGCACACTACAGTCAATATTGTGAAGCTAGGGTTTCTCTCTATAACAGACTCAAGTTTCTTCATTACTTGTAATCTAGCAGTACCTTCAGCAGCACATAAGTTGGATTTCACATCTTGGTCAACATTCAGTGATTCCGTCTATGGCATGCCACTATTTTCTTATTTCAAAATACTGCTAGCAATGAATCCAAAATTATTTAGATATAAGCTTTGACACTGTAACTTTAGAATCACACCTGTCACTCACTAAAACTGCTGATTTCCCTGGAAATGAATCTATTGAACTCCACATCTTGAAAATGTTCATTATAAAAACAGTCAGCTTCAATCCACGTACCTCGCCTAGACAGAGCTGGTTCAGGGAGCAATTCCACATTTGGCAATAGTTCTCTGTAGTTCAAAACCCTTTGGGGGCTTTAACAAATACTTCTTTAGCGTTTGAAATAATGCTGTTCACCTGTGGAGATTTACTTCGCACTTTTTCAGCGACACGTTGCAGTCCATGGACGAGACACGAAAAACTGATCATATTTTGATAGAACACACATAACGCGATTCCTGCCTTTAACATGTACACCGAAGCATCAGAATAAAGAACAACAATTTTATCTTCTTGAACACCTTCAAGCCGCAGCACTTTAGGACCATCATTCACTAGGCACTGTTGAATAATTTGGATGTTCCAATACTTTTAAGATGTAGGGGATTCTTCTCCATCCAGCTTACCAATCACAAGATTGGCAACATAACACCCTTTCACATCTGTAATTTCATCGACAGTTATCCATACTACACAGTTCCATTTTATCTGACGTCTCACGTATGCCAGCGCTTCCTCATAACACCAACGCAAGCAGCTTTTTCGGAACGCTAGAATCATTAGGTATCTGCCTCCCGCAATACTTTTCTAAAAGTGCGGGGTTTTTACCATGGAATACTTGCGTCAAGCACAGCAGTACACATGCGATAGAAGAGTGCATTCCTTGAACTTCAAGACTTGTATTTGAGATAGAAGGACTTGCTTTTTCATGTTTATAGTGCTTTATTCCTAGTACGTAAGGGCACTGCGCACATGTTGGTCAAGTTGTGATTTCATTGAACATGTAATCTTATTACCAGTTCAGCAGAGAACCATAGGCTCATCAGTAGTGAATCAATCATCTATTGTAACCCATGCCTTTAACTTCAATGATAATTTTGACGCTACAGGAGCCATCGCAGATGGAATTCAATTAAACACTACACGCATGTTTTCGATTGTCACACAACAGACATGCCGACAACAATTGAAACGGTATTCTATTGTCATGCAGGAACCCCACATTTTCCCCTCCTAAAGTTCCCTCTCTCAGCGACTCAAACGCACAAAATATAGACAAAATATGATGTACATATACGCCTCTTTTTTTTCTGTACAAAGACGCTCAGATGTCCACAAATCGCATAGTCCACATATGAATAATCGGGAGTTTGTAGTGTTTTCTTGAATTGCGAAAAAATACTTCTATAGAGTGCCTTAATATGTTATTTTACATAAACAAGGTGCAAATATGTAACAAAATATCGCTAAGTACAATACCTAATAATAACACGCCATTATAGGATAGCTATGGTTCTAATTCATGGAAATTTGCCATGTCAAGTTGTGTGTAAACAAAGAAAAAACACGAATTTACTTAAAAATCCCAGCTCTAATCATGACTGTATAGACAGTCCGCCACTGGCAAGGAAATTCGGTTCCACCTACTATGTGTTCTTCGACGTGTGCTAGTAATAGTTAAAGATTACAGAGGAGGCACTTACTCTGTTCACGCCTTCGGAGTACAGTTCCCCAGACCTAGTGTAGGGGAATGCACTGTTGTGTGCCATCCAGCAAGACATTTGAATTCTGAGTTTGCCTACACTCCAGGTGCGTACAATCACCGTATACTACCGGGCCACTACAATGCATGGTTCAATATAGCAGTTGAAGTCTTTAAGTCTTGGTTCAGTGGCAGTTATCCTACACTGAACCTGTCAAAATTTGGGAACTGTGTAAATACGTGGTCCTTCAAACAGGCACTTCATAAAATGAAGAATATTTTCCAGAATCCATCAAATTAGGCCCGTTAATATGATACAATATACAATATCAAACAATGTACACAAATAGGAATTAAGGTAATGGACACTAACTTGCAGGTTTTAGCCTATGCAAATGATCCACTTACTATTCAAAACTCTGAAAATAATATCCAGGGAACAACTTATATACTCCATCAGCTGTGTGAAAAATATAACTTTAAAATTTTTGTTCCTAAGTCGAAAGTCATGGCATTCCAAGTAAACACACATTAAGAGTTAAAATATTTCTGGATAACAATATTTTGGAACAAATTCAGTATTTTAATTATCTAGGATGCGAATGTCTTTTCACTATGACAAAGATATATAAAATGAAATAAATATCAGTTAATGTGTGGCACTATAAGAAATAATATTAAAAACCACACGGGTCGATAGAGAAATAAATTTTGATAAGATAATGGAGGCACCACTACTGCTATATGTTAGTGAATCCTGGATAACAAGACAAAAAGACTTTAGTCGCATTCAAGCGGGTGAAATGAAGTTTTTAAGATCATTATTAGGGCATACAAAAAAGATAAAATAATAAATCTAGATAAAAGTGAAAAGTGACACATTTAAAATACATGATAAAATCGAAGAACATGAAGGAAATTGGGAAGAGCATCTACAATGGATGGACTACTCAGGAATACCAAGAAAGATTTTAACCTATAAACCTATTGGCCGAAGAGATCCGGGAAGACCAAGGCCAGGATGGATTAAGGCCGCAACAGGCCGAATGGCCTAATCCTTGTTAGGCAGAAGAAGAAAAAGAAGCATAAATGTGACATGAAAATACAAACTTACATGGGTGAATATGTGCATGGATTCCAAAACCATGGGAAAAGGGGGTAAATAATCAAAACAAAGCCTGAAGAGGCATACTACAGCTTGTGGACGATCGAGCATCAGAGGATAATATTCAGTAAATGGATGAGAAATCAGGTAAAATTAGGAAATAACTTTATTTGAAATGTTCACATATTAGAACTAAAACTGTAGTATTCAAGATGATGAACTTAGATGTTAAATAATATTGCACAATTTAACAGTTTTCAGTGAAACCGCTAAATTATCAGAATAACTGAAGAATTAAGTAAAAAGAATCATACAGTTCTGAAGTTAAAATGGACACTCATGATATAAGACTGAAGATTTGAAAGCTTATAAATTAAATCCCTTTGAACACACTTTACTACAGACAAGTAGTCCTGAAGAGAAACTCTCTCTTAAGGAATGAGGTACAAATTTACAGTTTATATGGACAATTATAATTTAAGAATTATTTGATACTGACATTTGCATGATAAAAATATCTGATAATGGGTTCTTAAAACACTCTCTTATATTTTTGAACATCAGGATAGTAGGAATAAATGCAAATTCCCTTCCAAGTGGCAATACAAACTTAATTAATTTTGCTGAAGCTCTGGTAAGCTTGATAGACTAAACCTTGATGACGATGATGATAAAGAGGAGAACGAACCAACAAAATAGGTAAGAAAAGCAGTTTGGTACAACGGAGATAAATGGACATCGGTTACAGAGACAAGAAATGTGCGCAGGAAAATGTTTGGAAGCAGTGTATCACTTAATGGTCGTATTTTAGTAATAAGGGTCCCTTTGATCATTGTGGTTTGGAGTTAGGTGAAGGCAGACGGGGGAGCCTTTAGTAAATTGGAGCACAGCACGCCAAGTAGGTCACAGCGGACCATTTTTGCTTCTAACGTGTCTTCTCGGAGGAAGAGCTGAAGAGAAAACCCGAAAGGCGACCAGGTTCGAAGTTGAGAGCTAGCAAAGACGAAGTCCCCAACGATTCCAACTTTATACCAATACTCACACCGGCTAGCTCTGTCTAAGAACAAAGCCAACCGAGGTCCCCTCGGCAAGCGAGACAGATAGGAAGGGTCATCAGTAGTCCCACAAAGCGCCAGGGAGAAATCTTTCCAGAGCATAAATTCCACCGTTAAGTCATAACACACCAACCGCGGTCGCATCGTGCTACAACCTTGAAACACATGAAAGGAAATGATGGGATAGGAAAACCACCATAGCATTGACCCATCAATTTTAGGAATCTACGAGAAAAAAAAAAAAAAAAAAAAAAAAAAAAAAGACCACGGTAAGAGTGACCGGTGCTGAGATTGATTCCCTCCCTCAATATGATCTCGTACGTTACCACGGCGGTATCTCGATGATTTGCTTCAATGGTGGTGCTTCAATTATATTGGATTCAAGTTGGACATAGGATTACATACACACAAGCACACGCAGGCACACACACACACAAACATATACCCAGTTACGGCATTACCGCATAACCAACATGATGTCATATCGGAAGATGAATGGAATGGGTGAAGTAATGCTCAAATGAGCCCGAGGTCCATAGAGCTAAGGGTTACCCGACATTCGTCTTCTCTGGATACCCCGGTAAGAACCTTATCCGGATAACTCACCCTAACCGAGATTCGAGCTTACGACCTCTTGAATGAGAGGCAGATATTTCATCACCGCACCTCAGAGGTGGGGCAATTGCATTAATATTTATATAGTGACCTCTATAATCACTTCAAACATTACGGAAAGACGACAACCGCAACTTAAGACTTTTAGATGCACCAGGATGAGAGAAGAGACCAAAAATAAAATTCCAGAGCGTGGTAAACATAGTTTATCTCGTGCAGAACGCTATTAGGACAAGGAAACACGTGCCGGGACTTCATCATTAAAAATGGGACACGAAGAGAAATCGATAAGAGGAACTTAGGAGGATCAAGATGCAAATATTCACCGCCATGGAGAGGGCGGGAGCTTCGCCCATCGTCCAATATACAATGAACAAGACCCTTATCATGACTGCTTACATCAGAAGTAACATCAGCGCAGTATTCACCAATACAGAACTATGGTACACTATATACTCTTAAGATGTTACAACTGGGAGAAATAAAATTGTTCCAGAAAGCTATCAATGAGTTGGAGCAAACAGCAGTAACACTTTTAAAATTGAGCCCATTTGTGTTTGCAGGTCTCGCAATTTTCAGTTACCGTTACTGTGTTAACAACAAATGCAGAGCAGCGGATTCGAAATATATTCTGATAAATTATGCAGAAAGGACCTTAAAACTAAGTGTGGCTCTTTTAATGTTTTCTTGAATGCCTTTGTATTTTGTAGGGGACCTTGGAGAAACGCAATGACTCCGCATTTAAAATAGCTAAGAGAGAATTACATAAGGAGTAAGCTTAATATTCTTCCCTCAACATTTCCTAGGACTAAGGGGTATACATCGACCATATTCAGATTATCCCAACGCTTACACGTCATTGAACAAACAGCACACTTACAGTTCTGTATACCTTCGGAGGGCAAAAACAACTACTATAGTAAATCCGGCCTAAGAAAGACACTTAAAATTAACGCCGTTAATATACGTATTAGTCCGCGCAGCACGTGGAGGAACGCGTGTGATTTCGCACGCTGTCAGTAATAGGTAATATCTATGCCCACTATTGTCTACCAATACTTTGGAAGTGCAATGACCCTCATTCATCCAGTCCAGTCCAAGTAACACATTTTTCAATTCCCATACCTATAGTGGTGAATATTTCTAAAATATTCATACCTCCACAAAGCAATGCCATCTCTATCAACTGTCACTTCCACACTGTTTATTCTCGCAAATTAAAACCCCATTTCTATTAATAAATTATCAAAGCTCGCTTTCTTAAAATTAGGTAAATCTGTATCACTATAGACTGCACTCAGAACTTTCTTGATTGTTGGTGGTTCATTTTCATAAAAGAACTTATGTACTTTAGAGCGAATTGCACACTTCAAAATTCGTCTAATTTTCCTAATACAGCTAGTTTCATTGAACTCCTTGTAAATACGCACAAAGCTGGTTTCTGATACTCCGCTATATTGTGCAGTTAATTCCACTAAATCATTTACAAGTACACACGGATTGTGTTCCATCAACTAGTGAAATACATTTAACACGCTTTTTCACCACATTTTAACAGTTTTCCCTTGGGATGTTTTGTAAATCTGACCTTATTTACGCAGTCATGTTATCGCAACAAACAAGCTTGCTGCCATATTCCTTATTGGCAGAATGGCATAACCTGTTTACGAGTTCACAATTTAGAGACGATATGATTCTTAGTCAGTGGAGCTTTTCCTGTTCTTGTATAAAACTTGCAAATGTATTGTGCTACAAGGGAAAACATTTTAATTGCTAATAGACTTTTAACAGCAGTTACGTTAAAAAGTCGTGGATATATTTGGTTTTCTTCCTCGGAGCGCTTTGGTCAGGAACCAATCAGAGCGTTCACTGCAGTCAATGCTTTGTGCCACTACGAGTGGTTGTGTATTTCGAGTGACTTGCTTATGTAGGCCGTACTTTAGTTGTGTACGCCTTTCCTTAATTGGTAGTGCACGGTTACAAATTAAACTAGGAGGAAGTTGGAAACCATGTTGGTGCATGCTGCAAGTGCAGAGAAGGCAGTTACACAAGATCTTTAAGCCTTATTATTAGGCTCTAGGTGTTATGCACGGCCACTTGTTTGGATTTCTGAATGCATTTATCTCCAATATGTCTACAATTAGAAATAAACACTACTTCTTCTTCATCTGATTACCCTCCTCTTATAGAAGACTTACAACCCCTAGGACTCATAAGGCTGTGTCTAGGGTCACAGGCCTGTCGGGAAGGAGACGAACGAGTGAAGACCTGGAAGCGGGTGGTTGGCCAAGCACCAGGTAGGATAGCGAGGAGGAAGGTGATATGAAATGCAGGCGAAATGGTTGAATGCAAAGGTAATGATGGAGCAACTGGTGGAATGAGTAGCGGGGAAACTCCGCGAAAACCTGCCAAGATATCACTTCGTCCACCATATGCGGGTCCCTGAGATCGAACCCGGGCCACCTAGGTGATAGCTGAACGCTCTAACAGCTCGGCCAGGGCGCCGCTCTACAAATAAATGTAACACACTTAAATTCTCGTGCAGCATTCATTGGTCCTGTAAACTCCTTTGCCTCGAATTCACTAGGAAAATTGAGATAAATTACAGTGGCTCTATAGAGGTTGGAACATATGAAATCCAATTCTTTAGTGACTAAAGGGTCGGTGCGCAAACATCGGACTTCTGCGACCCTATAAAACGGCTGCATCCTAACAGGTACAATACAAGAGTGTTCGCCATACATGTAACAAGAACGTATTTGAGGAAGATTCGCCCTGAAGGGAACCTAACAGCTCAAATATCACCAGATTCTAGTGACGTATCTCAATAGTGGTTATCAGTATATAATCACTATACACCTACTTGTCTGTCATTTGGCACCTGCACTACTTATGTTCGAGTGCCTCGTGATCTTAGTTCTCTCAAAGGCGAAAATAACAGCAACCGTATCTTACAACGTCCACTCTTAAGGATTTGGTCTATGGACCAAATGTGTCTACGTTCCACTCTGTAGGGCCCGAGTTTTAATCTGTGTACTATGGTACACTATATACTCTTAAGATGTTACAACTGGGAGAAAGTATGTGCAGAAATGTTCAAGGGAATTGGTGAAGTAAGTAGGCAAAGGGGCTCACTGTGGACTGAGTGGTAATGAGAAAGCTGATTTTCTTGCAAAAAAGGGTACCAGCGGCGTACAAAAATCTATAGTTAATCTACCATTTTATGCAGCTAAAAGATTAGTCAACTCTGAATTCCAAAAAGTTATTGCAAAATATTACTATGAAAAATAAAAGAACAAAAGATGGGAACTACCAAACATTCAAACAGTAATTCCTGAGTATCCTCGAAAAACAGCAGTTGCAACCTTCAGGTTGATTACAGGACATGATTGTCTGGCAAAACATTTAAACAGAATTGGGATATATTTTTCACCACTCTGTCCTCTATGTGATCTGCAAGAGGAAATGGATCGAGGCCACCTTCAAATATGCCCGGCCACTTCTAGTGCCCCATCCATCAGTGAAAAATATTGGAGAGCAAGAGGATTAATGACTTCATTGTCAGAAATCCAGCATTAGCTAACAACAACAATTATGTTTGGAAGTTACACATTTATTAATGAAAGTACTTCCCGGTGCCGTAAAATGCACTTGCATAAATTTAAGTTTAAAGTAGCAAACTGTGGCACAAGCCACATAGGTAACAATTGCAATCAATGTCCACAATTTTCATTGTGCCTACCACCCTGAACAATGTACAGGGGCAAGTGACGTTCCATCTCATCGTGCACCTCCAACAGCATACGAGGAATGTCATCTGTACTGTAGTTACAATTCTGTCCACTATTTCAGGAATAGTCCCTGTTTAGTTGCATACACTCTGACTTTAATGAATCCCCATAAAAAAAAGTCTAAGGGAGGTAGGTCGGGAGATCGCGGAGGTCAAGATACTGAGCCTAAGAACATGTATGCGATATGCCCGGAAATTTAGCGTTTTCCATAACACACGCCGTACAGAAGAAGGAGAAATGCTGAATTTCTGAGCAGCGTTGAAGATTCACTCTTTTGAGCTGTTAATGAAACCATCTTGGACATTGTTTCCGTCAGATGTTACAGAACGATGCCGGCCTAGTCTTTTCCTCTCGTTTACTGATCCTTTTTCCTGAAGCTTTTCATCAACTGAAAGAATGGTCTTCGTGTTAGTTACCTGAAATCGTGCCTCAAACTGTCGTCGGAATAAGCGCTGAATGTCAGTTACAGGTTTCGTGACCTGAAACGAGGCAAGGATTTTTCTTAGTTGTAGTAAAGTTAATTGAGTACGTGGCATCCTGTTCTTTATTCCATGCCTTTAAACAAACCAAAAAACAAACACCAACAAAATAACAAAATAACAAAAGGCCTTTATAAAGCAGCCACACTCGTTGCACTGAAACCTCTCTAGTGTGGACTTTGGTGGGCACATCAGGAACTGAAGCGACTGAACGGCATCGGGAAGTGTTTTTATTAATAAATATATAATAAACAATAATTAATTTTGGTTAATTTATCAAATGTTGAGTTACTTATGAAGGACCCTGTATAAGTAGTTAAAGTGGACGTTAATTCCTTACAAAGATAACATAATAATTCAGAGGACTTAGAACTCTGGCGTAAGTTTCCCTTCTGCACCTACAGAATTCAGCGTAACTTTCTCCAAATTTAATTTGTAAGCGCATATTACAAAATAACGATAAGTGTACACAAGCTAGAAACTTTATTCGCCCTCTGAAACTGTAGAGAACTAAAGCTTTGTGGTTTGTTCAGTTTTAATAAGCGCAATGATGAGTGCTTATATAAATTAATGCAACTAATGACAGTGTAATGTTGATATTAAAATCATCGGCACGTAAATAGAAATCATATGGCACAAAATAAAAAATATATAATGAGATAGTTGCACTTTAGCGCCCGTTTAAATGATGTCCTTTTCGGGTGCTGTGTCACAGAATAGTGGATTCTCTTAAGCTATATGAAAACAAATATTCTTGTAACGTTCGTAAACACACAAACGGCTAGAGAAGTACTAAAACAGCCAAAAAATTGAACCATTAGCTATTTACATTAACAAGGACTTAACGTATGCAAAAGGGGCACAAATGAAGGAGTTAATTAATCAGCGAAGACAAGCAAGAAATGAAGGCAAGATGGTACACATTAAAAACTTTAAGTTGTTCGCAGTTGACCAGGAAGCAGAGAGGAAAAACGGACCAAGCGACAGGCAGATGCAGGACCAGTAGTCATTGCACCAAGAAAGACAGGGAAATGTTCAAGCATCAGGAGGAAGTGCCTCAGAACGGAAGACTACTCAGCAGCTTGCAACACGTGTGGTTCCAGTAACAAGTGCATCAAAGTCAAGTGTCAGCAAAACGCAAAGTGGGGAAATGGTGGGATGAGGAGCGCGAATTAAACAGGGGAAAGGGCCAAGGTGGGGGATGACAACTGTGGATAGCCGGGAGGAAGCGAAAAAGTGTCAATTCAAGAAAAGCTGAAGAAAAAATGCCAAATGAAATAGCCAAGGGATCAATGAGGGAGATTGGAAAAGGGAGAGCTTAGGAGGAGAGAAAAAAGAAAGGGATTTTTTGCCGAGAGTAACAAGGTTTAAAAATGGTTGGGTAATCCATAAATGAGGTAGTACATGGCGAAAGTGAGGTTATCGTGAAGAGGTGTAACTGGGATACTGAAGATTACGAGGTGAACAATGTAAACTGATTAATAAAAGTTACAAAGGTGAAGCTAATAAAAAAGTTGAGAAAGAGGCAAACTGAATAGGGTTGAGGGATGAAATGAAACAGAAATAAAAATTAAGGGGTGGCGGCAGAATAAGATTAGTGAACAGGTAAACACGTGTAATGTGTATTAAAAGGCAATAAATTTTACTGAAGGGCTACCCCAACAGCAAAGGGGCCAAGGCCCAGCTTAAGGGTAGCCCAAGGTGCGTAAGACTTGGTACTCAATACATCATTCATTCTTTATTAGGCTATGTATATACGTACCATAACAAGCTTATCATAATATGATAGGCAGGGGCACAAGAGGGGAGGTAACGATTGAACTTGCCTTACCCCACCCCACATTTTCATGCCGAGTCTGGAAGGTTGTTCGGATACAACACGTGCATGATAGATCCGTTCTAGCTGTGCGGTAGTAATAACTGCTAGGCATCTTGTTTACATTAAACATATTTCACTTACAATAATTATTATTACAGCCACCTACTGTGGTTAGGCAAATTACATAATTTTCAAGTTTATAACATTCCTTTATCTTATGCACGTAATATCCTTACGTTGCCTTATGATTAACATACTAAATAGTTTCTCTTTCACAATAAATAAAGCAGTAAAGTTCCATTGCTATTTAGCCTTAAAGGTATTTCATCAACATAATAAATTATTTTGTTTTAAACTTAATATTATGTTCAAACTTTGAAACACGAAACACAATAGTAGGTATATATTAAATAAACTATTTAGAAGCTAAACCACTAAACAGTGGAATCATATCGTCCGTTTTATGTTTACGAATATAAGTATGCAGAAAGTACCTCTTGGAATAGTAAATAAATACCTGTAAGGCCACCAAAGTTTGATTTATGGATATCATCGAAGTAGCGTTTGATATTGTAACGCTTTATATTTGCAAGTTGAAATCCGCATATTAAGTGGAAAGCTTTCCTGCTTTTTGAAGCAAATTCTCTCTACCATTCTTCGTGAAACAGTCACACTCGCCACTCAATGAGGCGTACCGGAACCCGAACAGCAGTGGAGGAGAGGGATAGCCGGTGGAGCGAGGCAAGAACATATTTCAGTGGAGTGGTTCAGTTGAGCCATGCCGGATAATATGAGGTAAATAGTGATGGGACGAGACTACCTTTCCTCGATATTCGATACCGATCCCATTTTTAAGCATTATAAAAACCTGTATAGGGGATAGCTTGTTAACTGAATTATGTTTTTGTTGCTAGTTATCTGTCGTCTCCCTAGCGCGGTGGTAGCGCCGCTGCTTACCAAGCGGGAGACCGGGGTTCGAGCCGCACTCTGTAACGTGGTAGTACTGTGTCTGGCTCACGTCCGAGAGGTCGCAAATTTCGAATCTCGCTTAAGGTGATTTATCCGGATAAGGTTCTTTCCATGCTTTTGCCTTATCCTGAAAAGACGAAAGTCGGGTAACTTAAAGTTCCATGGATCTCGGGCTCATTTGAGCATCATTTCACTTATTTCATTCATTCATCTTCCGATTTGACACTACGTTGGAAGACGTTAACAGAAAAACAAAAAGAGTCGATTCCCGGTACTAGCGTAGGGATTTTCTCCCTCCTTCCCTGGTTCGTGGTGCACTCAGACTCGTTAGGCCCAATGGAGGAGCTCCTTGATTGAAAAGTAGCGATCCCTAACTGCAGAGACCGCATAACCGGACTAAAGGGATGGGGCGCTGACAATAATGACGACGACGACGACGATGATGATGATGATGTCTTCTTGGGGCGGTTAATAATCCCCATGCACAAGATTGGAGGAATGGTAAGCTGGGCTCTGAGAGATTGAGCCTAGAGTGTTCATATACGTTCGTTTCCAGAACCATTCGTGACACGAAATCAATAGCTCCTGAAATGTTGGTACAACAATATTAACTCCCTGTTACCAGAAACTCAGTTTCCGCCAGGATATAACCTACCCCAGTCGAAGCCGTCTTTTATATTCCATAAAATGCCGCTCACAGCAGCCGGGAAATTATTATTTTCCTGCAGACTACCTCACCTGGAAGCAATTAGCAAACCCAGGAAACACACATCCATCTTCTCTCCCGTCTAAACAATAGAAGCAACAACAAATTACTGGTTCCCTGTCAGGTACGAAAGCATACTCATGGCGCCAATGAAAAACATAGACATTTAAAAGTTCACAGAAATCGAAGGCCATAAATCTGCCAATCCTGTTTGCAGCCTAGCACTCTCCGCACTTTTCTCCTTTCTCTTCCTCTCCACAGGTACTCGTCACTGATACTACTGACCCCAATTCATCAACTCCTTCACCATATCTTTTTATTTCTCTACTACGCATAGCAACTAGGGAAAGTATTCGACCCAAAAATTTCATGTCGAGATTTCACTGAAATATACATTTTGAGGCTCCCCGAATCCAAAAAAGGCATTTTTAGAAAAAGATTTAGAAAAGATCAGAAAAGATATATATTGCACCCACAAAATTTGTTTGCATAACAGGAAAGATAATACTAGTGGCCAGATATCAGCCGCCATCTAATTTTGCGTCTGTCATACCTAACGAATCGATTACTTTATCAAACATGTTGCTGAAATCATTTGTTCTGGGAAGTATCTGCAGATATTTTATGAAATGATAAACTGATCTTAAAAATAAGTTAATGCAGTGTAAGGGCCTCCATTGCATAAAGTTGTGTGATATGTACGCTACATTTTGTAAAGTGCAATTGCTCACTTAATGGTGCGGTGCGATATTTCACAGAACATTTGTGTTTTCATAGTCATGACCTTTGAAATGTAAGCACAGCTGAAATTTATGCACTACACATTCAGTGCATCACACTATCTTGCCATCGACCGTATGAGTGTATCGTACAACGCGTTTTACGATAGTACACAAAATCACCATGCTGCTGCTGACTCATGGTCTTCCTCATATTTACAATGAATGCAGACTGAGTGAACCTTAAACTAGCAAAATATCATTCACTAGATCCGACCTTTTGTACCTATAAAATCAGCTCGTTTTGCAAACACAACAGCATTATGGGGGAGAGGCAAAAGCCCGGCTAATAGCTATAAAACTTTGTTTTGGCAAAACTAGAGTTCACCAACGTACAGAGAAGGCCGAACACTATTGTAAATTATTTAGCTTTCACTTTTAATGTACATTTTACATTTCTTTCATCTAGTGAGGTGGCTCTGCAGCAATGTGCGTGACTCGCATTCAGGAGGTTCCGGGTTCGATCCCAGTCGACCAACCTCTCAGTCTTGGGCGCTTTCGTGGTTTCCCGTTGTCACTGGCAAATGCTGGGGTGGATTCTCTACCCCACGGATTCCTTTCCCTTCATTTATTATTTCCCTCTCTTGTCATCTTTGAGGCTCGGTTGGTAACGCGGAACGTTCGGCGAATGTGGACAGATGGCACAGATGCTTGCGTTCTGGAACCTCTTCACTGGCCCTGCTGCAAGTTGCTGTCCTCATTCCTTCCGTCTGGGCGTGGTAGCCCGGAACAGATGCATGTCAGGGTCGCGGTGGGTCGAGGTGTCCCCCACCGTTACTGCATAAACAGATACCCACACACATTTCCTTCAGTTATTAAGCATTGCTCGAAGTTCAAATCTGCATATGGCCTTGCATACATTTGTAGGTACCCACTTTATATCATCATAAAAGCTACCATGTTTTGAAGAACACATTTTGTTCAACTTTAGTTAATGTGTTCTATGGATGTATGTAACTATGCTCTCATTTTCTCGAAAATAAATAAATGAAAAGCAGTAATTGGTAATATTTATAGCATTAACCGGTTTCGCAAGATAATGTTTAAGAATAATGGATCTGCAAATATGAAAGGGACATAAATATTGGGGCATACTTCCGAGCACCTACCCAGCCGGGGAAAAAAGAAGGGGAAAAAAAGGGGGGGGGAAGAAAAAAAAAGATGATCACAACCTATCTAAATATCTAACTTCCAAACATGCATCAAAACGGCAAGAAAGTTCCCAAAGTTCCACAAAAACCGAAACATTTTAGGGACAACGCTCAAAAAAATAAAACGCAGTTTCTGTATCTACCGTCGTTTATTTCTTCCTTACGAAAACTAACCTGTGCTAAGCCAACAAAATCTAAGCTACACAACTTAACCTAACTTGATGTAAGCTACTCCTAACCTCCTAACATAACCTAACCTGATCTATGCTACACCTAACCTAACCTGACCTGACCTGACCTAAGTTACTCCTAACATAACGTAACCTACTCCTAACCTCCTAACATAACCTAACCTAACCTGATCTATGCTACACCTAACCTAACCTGACCGGACCTAAGCTACTCCTAACATAACATAACCTACTCCTAACCTCCTAACGCTACAATTGCGAACACAAATATCCCCTCGCTAACGAAAGTCCAATTAGTTCATTACTTGCTTTATATCCGGTTTATAAGTGTAAAAATAGTCTTATCTTCGTAAAAATCGTGGCACTCACTGTTGTTCGTACGGCAAATGTTCATTCGTACCATAATTAAGATTATCCACTTTTTCCCGTAAGTAGTTTCTATGGTTACAGCAATATTTTCAATTTTGCTACTCTTCTTCTTCACTTCATGGCATAGGCAATCAAGTGTCTGTTCGGCTTTCAAAGTCCTCCAACCATTGTTCCTGGGTCTGCCAACCGATCTCCTTCCATTGGAATAAAGCTGCATTACATTTTCTTTAGGAAGATTGATGTCTGGCATTCTTTCAAAATGTTCTTTCCACTTTTGTTCGAAATACTTATACCTTCTATTTATATTAAAAACTCCCAACTCTTCCCTTATACTTTCATTTGTTATTGACCTGTCTTCGTACATCCCTTCTCACTTCTTAAAAATTTCATGTCTGATGCCTGTATTTTGCTTTGTTGTTTTTTAGTTAATGCTCAAGTCTCTATTTCCGTATGCTAGTATAGTTACACCCACTCATAAAACTTTAATTTTGTTTCTTTATGTATTTTGTTTCTAAATATTCTATTGCGTAACGCGCACTCTATGAAATTTACATGTTTTATTGTCCACGTCATATTCCTTATCACAACCAACATCACTTCACAAGTATTTAAAATGGCTCACTTGTTCTATACAAGGGTTATTTACAATTATTTTTGTTCTAATCCATTCTTACCCTATGAGTACCACTACCTTCAATTTTATAAAATAAATATTCATATTATATTGTTCACAAATTTCGATAAGTTTAAAAATAGATTTTAGCACTACAGGCTCGCTATTTTGAGTAACAACCAAATCGTAGGCAAAAAATAATACACATGTTTAAAAGGTTGTTCTTTGAAATTTTAAAACCTGCATTCACTAGATGCTTCCATTTCCTCACCAGATCGTCCATACAAACAATAAAATCTATGGATGGAAAAAATACACCCCTGTCTGACACCCTGGTCAGCTTCTCACATCTTACGGTTAATTGATGGTATAAGTAAACAATTAGCTTAGTCGCTGATACTTTTATAGACATAGGTATACTAAAGTACAATAGTTGCCCGTGCAACGTGCTTGTTTCCGTCCCGTTATCCTCAATTCATTTTGCTGCGACCGAACTGACAGTGCTATTTCAAGCAGATGAGCTTATGACATTTTAACTCAAGCAGCCACGTTCATTAGGCGCAGTTGGGACATTAACACTCATTAGCAACCGCTTATATGAAGGGAAATGTGCCCTGGGTACGTGAACGTTGGAACTTCCTACGTGACACATAAATTCATTATAACTTTCTCTCATCACAGTCAAACTCAAAGCTAAATCTTCAATATACAAAGATACACTGCCATTTTCCCAATAACGTAATTGAAATACAAACAACACAATGTAGTCGGAGCTATTTAATGAGCTTTGCAAGATGGCACAGTCTTGAAGAGAGGAACCGAAGAAACTTTCCCTCTGGATTCATTCCGGTGTTTTGCAAGTATTATGTGTGTTTTCCTTTCACCGAATTGAACTGCATAATCCACTGGTGCATTAGTGGGCTTAAGACGTGTGCGAATGCCGAGACTGGAACGGAAGTCTTTCACGGCAGTGATAATTTTTATATGGTAGCATTGTACATCACCATTGTCGAGTTCTGTCGAGTTCATTTATTCATTACATTCATTCTTTTCCTGTGAAAGATACAAAATAATTTGTCATCATCCTCGCCATCCAAAATGTAACTTTCTTGTTTATTCTCGTCTGACAATGGACATAATTGCTGTGTTCGCTACCTGTTACTACCTGGCAAAGTGACCGGGCGTATTGACCTTGGTTATCGAGCGCTGCGATTGGTTGATATCTTGTTTAGTAGAACAATGAAATACTAGTAACTTGGGGTAGTTATAGCCAGTAATGCAACACAAATGAATGATATCTCGCGCTTGCCGATATATGACACGTTGTTGTCCTGAAGATACGATTGTACCTGAACAGAATGTACATGCACTGTCTCATCGTTTTTGTGCGATACGCTCGCGTAACCAACTGGGCAGTTCCGCATTCTTTCCGATACGCCACATGGGTTTGTCACATAGTATAATATATTGTAAGAGAGCTTCTAGAATCAATTTTTGCCTTAAATCAACCTTCCATTTTTTATAAAGTCCATCTGTGATTTGAATCTCACTGAAAGTAAAATGTGTGTCTCTACTATGTGTCCCATACCACTGGGTCTACGTTTCTTTGCTTTCCTGAAGCAGTAAGCGTATCACTGTCTTCTCTCACAAAACGGAGCGAGATAGAACTGGGAATATCCGCTTTAATACAGTCATGTACTGTGCTTCCTGCCAAGTAAATCTACAGAACAAAAGTGCTTTTACGGAAATGACACTTCATATATGTAATCTAAGAGTATATAATGAGAACAGTTCCTCATCTCTTAGTGCCTTCAGATAACTACTGCTATGCAATATTCACAATAAGACATCTATCTGACACACTTGAAGGTTTTAAAGCGATGTTTGCACATCTGCTGCTCAAATTGCAGCTTCATCTGGGTATTAGTTTTGAAGATTCACTTAGCTTAGGTACAGAATTGTACCTGTGTAATTTACTATTAGAAAAGGAGTCCTCTTGCTACAGTGTTAACAGCACTATGTTTTACGCTCTTTTTGGAGATTATCAGCGAACAACATGCATTGTGCGTTCACAGAAAGAGCAGTAGATCCGATGATTCTGTGTCAAACGTGTGTAGTAAACTCCATATGTGATTTTCCCTAACTATTATCAATAGGGAGCAGATTCATAGGTAAACAAATATTTGTCTTCAAACACATACAGACCTACAGAAAGTGGGAAATACCTGAATAAAGGAGTATGAACATAAATATGAAATCTTATTACACATAAGAATACATACTTTGAAGAAAAAAGTATATACCTAAATATATATTTTCATATATATATATTGTTGTTTAACGACGCTGTCAATTGCCAGGATCACATCAGCGTCGCCGGTGTGCCGGAATTTTGTCCCGCAGGAGTTCTTTTACATGCCAGTAAATCTACTGACATGGAGCTGTCGTTTTTAAGCACACTTAAAAACCATCGGCCTGGGCCGGGTTTGAACCCGCGACCTTAGGATCAGTAGGCCAGCGTCTAACCAACTGAGCCACCCAGACCGACTATATATATATATATATATATATTTTCAGATAATCGTCCATAAATTCATAAATTTCAGTTAATCTATTAAAATAATTCATTCACAAAGTAAGAAAAAGACAAATAACAATATTATTAAGTCATTAGACAAACGTTGGAGTTTAGGTTTAACAGGGTCATAATATGGTTATAGAATTAATAATGGTACAGTTTTACCGAATGAAAAAATTGTTGAATACAGGTTCTAAAACAAAAAATATCCTGTTGTACTTTTAAGGTCCAAATAAGTGTGATCTAAGGATGTTTACAGAGCCACGTATAGTGGCGTTAATGATTTTCCTTATGTTGGTGGTTGGAAGTTTAAATTCTTTCCAGGCGTTCACAAAAAGGGCTGAAATGGTACCTCGGTCACCTACCAAGAGACCAATAATCTCTCTGTCATCCAGCTGGTATTTATTTTTATAAAAGGTTATGGTAGGTGCGTATATAGTTTGTTTTTCCAGATGGACTTCCATAGGTTGACTTAGATGGTACTCAAGCCTTATGGTTGGATCAATAATAAATCCCCTTTTGCTGTCTTCTCGGTACGCTGTAGGTAATGTCGATCCGACCTGTGCTGCCTGTTGTCGTTTACGAATGACTTGTATTGCAGCAGAAGACAGGCCCTAATGACCTAGTTGTCGACGGGCCCTTAAACACAACTCACTCACTCACGCATCAGAAGCATCTGGGAATGTTCACCATATGATGGTGCCTAAGGTACATAGAATAGATTAGGTCATCACCACCAAAAAAAAAAAAAAAAAAAAAGTCACTCAACATTTATGCGGAAATAAGCATATTGCTGCTGCAACTCGTATGAATTCACGACAGTTATTGATTGGTGAACCGCCTTCCTCAGGTGTAGGACAATCGAAGTGTTCCCGGTATTAAGTAAGGATCTGCAATAAAGTCATGCACTTCATAAGCGTTGCACTCAAAGTAAACTTAACCCAATGGGTATTTTTCCTAGCATACATTTCCATTTTTCCACTGATAAAGTGATCTGTTAACACGCACAATAAGCACAAACACGTGCTCACAGTATCGTAACCACTGTGGTGTAGGTCTCTCTTACACTTATTCACCGTTACACTGCACCAGCTTGTACACAGCAAACCACTTCTGCGGCACGTCCGTCCTACACGAGCGCTAATGCCAGACAATCCTCAACATTAAAGTTAGCTAATGACTTCTTATTCTTATGACCAGACATGGGGGAAATCCTCAGTGGTAATGATCTCTGCGTAAGCATAACTGAACTATGGAACGTTTACGTCACAGGGGCGAAGGTCGTATGCGAGGGTGTGCAGCCTCTTCCAATTACAAAGTGGAACTGTGGCGTGAAGCGCACGGTGCGTTATTGACAGTGACCTTCCTACCTCTTTTGTTTACATGCCAAACATAAGATCACCCGCACTCTACGGTCGATACGTAGTCAACGTAACGTCCATGTGAGATTTTCTCCCATGTCTACTTATGACAAGCTTCACACAGTGCTTGTTAATTTATGCTTTGATTTTAACATAAGCAAAAATTTTATTGCAATTTGATAGCCATCTCTTTATATAGCTTTATAAAATTATTAATCTTACTCGTCATAAAAACTGGTATCATGTTTCACGAAATTGTTCTATATATGAATAAAGTTTATATCCGAGTTTTACTTATAGCACAGTCCAATTACATATGTATATGTAATTCGTGTGCTAAATAGAGAAAATAAATTTAGTTATAAACCAAGTTAAAGAAGACATGTTCATACTACTCAATTGTAGTACAATCTAACACAATTTCCTACCCCAAGCGTGTGTTCTGTGTCAAGGAGGTTACAGACCCTAATGTGTTGGGTTTTCCCACCCCTGTTCTAACACTTTCACTATCTGACAGTTTCACTACCACCTTTTGGGCGCCACGTGAGCAGTGTTCTGGAAATTACACTCTTCCTACGTTCAAACTGTTTGTTCAAGGCAAGGACTGCCGTTGCATTCTACCCGCGGTTTGGTAGTTTTGGCACACTACATAAATGACGTAGTAAATAGCAGGATTACCGGCCTTATTCGTAGCATTGATAGCGAAAGAAACATAAAACAAGAATACCACGAATTAAGAAATTTCACCTTCAACTGTCATCTAACGTCTCTCAGACGTTGTTGAACTTAAGAAACGCTATCCTGTATTGCTTATGGGAAGCTAACGGCTCATAACTATAGTACTCATTTATATTTGCTTACTCTGGATATTCCAGTAAGTTTCGGTGAATAGGCCTTGGCTGTTTAGTGTCTAAGGGAATAGTAGCGTCTGACACACATCGCTTCACCAGTTGCGTGATTTTTTGTGTCAGGAGCGGTATTGTTTACAATGGTGAATTCTGCTGTTCCATCCAGCAGAGTGACGCTCACAGACCCTGATTTTGTAATTCAAGTGCTTAAAAGATTGAATGAAGATACCAGTGATGATGAAAGTAACGTGGATAGTGAATTGTAATTGAAAGTGAGCCTGATAAAGAGAAATCGTAGACGTGATTCTGTTGAAAGGGCTGAAAACTCTGGCACTGAATATGAAAATGCTCCAAATAAATAGAAACGGAAATCAGGAAAGGCTATTTGGATTTCAGAACCCATAATGCAAAAAAGGAGTCTGTGAGAATATATGTTCACTCTCCGAGTCACAGCACTATGTATTTGCTTGCTTTGACTCGTTTTGACGGTTAAGGAACAAAGTTAAATACAAAATTGCTTCGGATGTTATTAGTTTCCCTGAGATGGCACAAATAATTATAAAATGAACCAATGTGAAGTGGAATTACGCGGGGAAAGAGTTTCAATGCACGGATCATTCCCATACTTAAGATGTTGATGATTCTTACCTGGACGATTTCCAAGTTTGCCGCTTTCAAATCAAACAATAAAGATATTTCATCTACGTCTACAATAGATGGCAGTTGTAGAGTAATATTATATCCCAAAAGAGAATTTGCAGCCTTCTACGTTTGCGATTGGCCAATCTTAAGAACAGATTACAAAGACATCTATAAATCTGCATAAGCTGTGGGGAAAAAACGCAATAGGAAGGTAAACACTACATTTTTGTAATCGCCATATGTTGCTGAATCTGAAATTTATCCGGTTTTTGTTAATATTTCTATACATGATTCTCAAGGAGAAGAAAACGTCAAGTAAGGATTATATTTTCTAATTATTTACACAAGATCATTCTTAATTGTGTAACGCTTAAAATAGTATAATTGTTAAACTTAACATATATCAAAATAGTGCTTAATGATTATTTTATTAAATAATAGGCTTAGAATCTTGAAAAATTAATACACATTAACTCTGAAGTAACATAAATATAAGGTGTCTCCCAGACGTTACGTCTCCAGTAGTGTGACAACTTTACCACGCCACCGGTTAAGGTTTAATGAGAAATTCAAATATAATTATCACAAAAATTGTCATCGTATCTTTTGTCACTGTGATTAAAATAAAAATTGTACTTTTCTGTTCAAAATAGCACTACTCGTGAACACTGTCCGTGTATTGGATCTGAATTGCAGTATACTAAGAAGAGCTTTCAAATGTTTTTGAAGACACTAATGTTCCGTGGACTAAGCGGCCCATTTTATGCCCTCTCTAAGTTTTGAGAAGGTTCAAATTTCAACGCTTCCAGTTTCTAGGGGAATCTAGTAAAATATGATGTAAAACGTAAACAACACGATCGACATTACACCAATAGGTGTGTAAAACGCCTAACGTATAGGTAACCCTCGTGGATTCTTTACTGACCAATTCTACTAGGAAAACTATAAGATTGTCTCTCAAGTTCGTTCAGTTTGCTCGCAAGTTCCATCTAGAACGCCTGAAAATTCTGAACATTCTGTACACTCAAGTTATCATAGTTACCTAACCACCTCTACGACCTCATTTCACCTTCATTTCATTCACAGAAATGCAGTTAAATTGTGATTCCACACAGGAAATGCGGTTTATTGCATAGGTATTGGAAGACAACCTTTCATTCGAAAGGAGAAGCTTATATTATAATATAACTTAATAGTGTTTAGAGCTAGTTCAACATGAATCTTAATTCCACTGTAAACATCGGGAGAATTTGTAGAAGGATTAAATGTTTTCATATTTTTCAATATAATATTGCATTATGTTTACTGTAAATCTTTACTCGATATGACATTACGTTGGAGGACGTTAACAACAAAAAACATGTAAATCTTTACTTGTTTTTATAATTCTAAGGATTAAGTTACACCTTTCTTATAGCACAGTACCGTTTAACCCAATAGATGCTGCTTATTTCAAACAATACTTACAAGCTTTTCCGTAATAGCCATTAAGAATTTAGAGGCAAATCTAAAGGAAATTAAAACGTGGCTTTTCTACGAGGCCAAGGATAACTACCCTTCCCCCTCCACCTTTCCTTGTCTTCATTACAGCGCCGTATTGCAACTGTCAGCAGTTCATGGGTCAGTAGTAATGCGTCACAACTTACGAGACCTGTAAGACGATAAGAAACTGAGAGATGCTCCCAAACAGTTCATTTTACTAAATTTGCTTTCTGTACATAGACTCAGGGAATAAATTACCCTTTGCACTGTCGGCGAGTGTTGTTTTTAGTAGTTACCAAGAGATTCAGGATTCTCAACCACTAGAGAGAGTATTATGCACAATATCAACAAAGGCGTTACTGCTCCTCAGCGAACCAGACACACCCCAAAAAGCCCAAGCTCCTCCCGCCACTTTCAAGACCGCCGTATAGCTAAACCCAGCATCTCACTTTGTTGTTCACAGTATAAGGTGTTGAGCACACTAGCACATAACCAGTAGAGGCCAGTAACAGGTTACAGCAATGGGTTGATGCCATAGAATTAGACGATCTACAACATAGAACTTCAAACTCTATGCATCATATGACCATAAAGGAGGCTATTTGCATCGGAACAGTGTTGCTCAACAAAGATAGCCTACAAACAGTTCATATGATGTTCTTTTTCATCACCCTTTACAACCATTATTCCGATTTACTTCACATCCCCTTCAAACACCGTCCGCTAAAAATCCGGTACTTATGCTTTGAAGTGTTACACGATATCCTGCCTACTTGTAGTAGGACATACTGGGTGTCCCAAAAAACACCAACAAGGCTTAATATGTTGTGCGGGATTGCAAACTGATTGATTTTCAAATAGGAACCTCTGTCCGCAAATGTACAGTTTGGACGCTGGGGAGCGTCGAAGTTTCAGAACGAACGGTTGTGACAATTTGTTAACACTCGTTTTAGTAGATATTCAACCCTTTAGCCATTGTGTACTGGGATGAACGATTTGAGCACAAAAACATTCCTGCGCCAACGCTCAATTCCTCCATAGAGTTCTTGGTGAGTATCCTACTGCGTTACTTGTGTAGTATCAAATATAGTACCGTTTTCAACAGTAGAGCGACACGTACCAGTACACAGCTGTGGAAATGGCCGATATGAGATCCAGTACATTTTTATTTAACCCTCCGTCAGGCGCAATACCTATTGTTACGTGTTCGGGCGCAATATATCTGAGAGATACCACGTACATTTCTGCCTCTGTGCTGTCTGAAATTCCTCCTAAATGTGAAATATTTGTATTTTCTTGTGTTTTAATTGTTATTTTTATATACCAAATTTCATTTTAAAGGTATTACAGTACATCATACTACATTTCAAAAACATGAGTTATGTAAGTTGCAGAAAATAAATTAATACTGCGAATGTACAAAATGTAAAAGGGTAATTATTCTTACATTTGAACATAAAGTTAACAATAAGCATCATCAGTCTTTATGAAATTATAAACATTATTACAATTAATCAGTTATTTGAACTAAATTGTATGTGCGTGTGTCTGTAATATACTTGAGAGTTTTCACTGCAAATTCTCAGCACACTTCTTGCAAACCTCTCCGGCATGCTCTAAACAATAGTATATTTCACATTTCTTCCAGCAATATCTTGGAAATCGCTTCTTTTTTGACTCTACAAGGCAAGTCTTGCAAACTTTGCGCTTATTTTCAGTAGAAGGACCTGAAGAATCTTCATCATGGACTTCTTTTGCAGCTTCGCAATCTGTGTCACTTTCATAATCAACAAGGTCTTCATTATTATCTTCATTTTCGTCCCACAGTATTGCCAGAGCTTTCTGTAGGTCATTAGGTTTACACAGATTGAACACTTCTTGCTTCTTAGACATTATGGGACGTATAAACGTGACCAGCAGAAAAAAAGACCACAGAAACAATGAGGTACGTGAGCGGGCGCAATGTATCTCACAGATACTTTTGCTTGATAATCGAACGGAACAACAAGCAGCTGGCCAATAATGAACCAGGAAGTGCTACAGTGTGTTTTAGGAAGCTACAATGACTTTCATTAATTTCGCATAAACAGTTGCGTCATATTGTTTAAAAAAGCGGGAGAGGTATCTCTCAGATATATTGCGCCCGACGGAGGGTTAAATGTGCGGAATCACCTCAACGTCACATATTCAAGTCTACTAGTATCAAGTATAAATATTAATTGTTTTCATTGATTCGTAAGTTTTGCGCAGCATTTGTCGTCAAGGTTTTCAATATCGTAAGCTTAAAGTCCAAACACCTGGTATGTTTTGGAAAATTGGAATGAGCGCATACGGTAAATCTGGGTAACAATGGCAACATTTGTTAGTCTTAATCTTCTTGGAACTGTACCCGTGTTTCAAAGTAGGCGATGTTGCTAAGGCAATCTGGTATTACCATAGTGGACCCCAATTTTCTACACGTCACCAAAACAAATATGGTACACATTCATAGGTTAGTTTGGATTTGGCACGTATTTCAGTTAATCGGTCACTGTGTTTTCGCTAAAGTCAAAAATGTGTAGTATTGTTCAGTGGTTCGCTTATTTTCTTTTGTATGGAAAAACTTGCAAGTAGATAAAAGCGAAATTGGATGCCGTTTGCGAGAAGCGTTCAGGACGCCCGGCAATTATGGCTAGCAAGAAGTCTTCTAAAGGTCCATGATATTACACTTGTTGATCATCGAACGAAAATTCACGAAGTCGTGGATGCCATGATTAGTTTGAAGCGAAAAAGTTGTCGGCCAGATGGATACCGCGTTTGCTCACATTGGACAACAGGCGAGTGTAGCTTTCAAATTAGAAGCGGTTTTTGGTGCCCTTAAAGCGAAATACGACGAATTTCTTGCATCGAGTTGTCACTGTTGAGGAGATTTGGATTCATCATTATACTCTGTAAACCAGGCAACACTTAAAACAATGAGTTACTTCCGATGAATTTGTTCCAGCGGAAAAGACTATTCCACCAGTCGAAAAAGCAATGGCGACGTTTGTTTCGAATGCAAAGCATAAAATACTCCTTGACTTCTTTGTAAAAGCAAATACGATCACTGGGCAACACTACGGTGAGTTATTGGTCCCATTCTACCAGAAATTGAAGGAGAGATGGTCCCGTTGTTTGAAGAAGAATTTGCTGTTTCACCACGACAGTCGCATCCAAACTCCATGAGCTGTGTTATAAATTGATGCCGCATCCTAATATTCGCTACAACATGGCTCGTTACGATTTCCTCTTGTTACCAGAAGTAAAGAATGGCTTGTGAGAACAAAATTTAAATCAAATGACGACGTCTTCATCGAGGCAGAGGCGTATTTTGCAAAGTTTGACAATTACTATTTTGGAGGGGGTAAATGATGGCAGAAACATTGCGAGAACTGTATACGCGTAAAAGGTATGTTCAGAAGGCAATAATTTGTGTTTTTTCAAAACATTGGTGTCTTCATTCCTAGCACGGACACTCATTGAATCGACCTCGAAGATTTCGTTGGTTCATTTGTCCTGTAGATCTGTGTGAAAGAGACACGGGTGTGGACATGACACCGAGGCGTTTGTTCTGTTTGTTGGGAATATTGCGCAAGAGAGACAAAGGTGGAGATATGGTGCTGACACTCTCGGTCGGGTTGTGGAGTCTACAAACCGATTCTCTTTTCTGATCTAGTAGGTATGTATAGGAGAAACAGCCCATCGGTAGTTCCCAAGAATTCAATATTGCCAATATTACACTAAACTGCGGTGGACATTACACCAAAAAGCAGAAATGCCAACCTATATAATAAAAGGATTATTTCTAACCTGAAAAATAACAGGCTTAAAGTAGCATGCCTTCAAACGATGATAATGCATGAATATCGTTACCACACAACAAATGATATTACCTACTCACCTTTGGCAAACCTTTTTGTGCAATAACACTTTTGGATAGTCACTTCTGAACGCTAAATGTATATGTAATATACTACTGTGCTGTGAACACAAAACTAACAACAGTAAGTATAACTGTCTATAATGCTCTAAAATAATTTAAGACAAAATCACACAGGTACGAGCAATATAATGACGTCCAGAGATTAATACAGTGTCTAAACATAATCTTGTTTTAAAATCTATTGCTTGCCTTCAAACATAAGGGCCTCTTGCCAACATAACGGTTGCAGCAGCTTTACTATGGTTATATTTTAGAAACATTTGGCGATACTAATACAACCTAACAGGTGGAATATCGCCAAATATAGCCATAGTTAGGAAAAAATGCCCACAGTTGGTTTCTGGAGTATTCCAATAAGCCGTTTCCTGCGAGCGTTCACTAGAAGCTTATTTCGTGACCCCTCATAGGGGCTCTGCCACAGGCAATCATCAATGCAGTGACGTCAACTATTGTATTTTAAATTAATGTTTCAAAGAAATGATTGAAAATAGATCAAAGGTTTAGAATGCTTTGTGATCCCTTCGAAGTACTTTCTTAGCAATTAGTAGCTGAATAAGTACGACCTTCTTTATGAGTATGATCTACAAGTTACGTATATTGGTCTAGTAACTTAAATGTGCATTAATTTCTTTTAGATAATCAAAATCAATATCATTTGTCTTTGAAGCTAGGTTTGTGTTTCTGCAATAAACACTTTACTGTCCACCCTTTAAAACCTATCTTTAGCGTGTCCATAAATGCTAAGAAGTCACCTTTATTTATTTCGTCATGCGATTTGAAATCAAATGCGCTCTAGTGTGACTTTCTCTACCGCTTTGGTACTTTTGGCAGAAGAAGTAATTCGTTTTATCCAAACATTTTATATCCAGAATTTGCCGGAAAGGTAGGTGTTTGAAGTCCCTGAAGAAATAAAAGGTGTTCTCAGAAGGCCTGTATAGGCTCGTGTGTGCATTCTCTGTTTATTCCGCCTGCACCACACGATGTCAATAAACTTCCTGTCAACATTCAACGGATCTACCAAGTTTGTCGGCAAACGCAAACAAGACAAGCCATGTTAGCACACCATTGCAAATTTCATGGAAAGCACTCAGCAAAGACCGTTCAAGCTCGGGACGGCCAGATAGCACCACGCCATCGAGATTCTGTAGACAGTGACAAGGATGGGGAACCATAATATACTGTACAGCTTCTTTCTGTACACTTATTAAACTTAAATCTATGTCATTTATTGCAGTCAAATCGGCAGAGTACACGTTGGTTAAACGTTTCATCTGACAGCATCTCACCAAATATTTGGATTACAATGTCATGAAAATGATAATGGTATTATAATAGTATCTAATTCATTGTGTTTCGTATAACTATGGATTGAAAGACTGTATCATTACGGAGAATATACAATTTCTATTAATTCATACAATATTTTTTCATTTTCATTTTGGAAGTGAACAGAACATTGTTTGTAACTTGAGTCAAAGTTTAGAAAGTCAGTTTCATCATTGTTGGAATGTACTACTTGCTTTGTGGGTACACGTTACTCAAAATTTAAGAAAAAATGCCTCATTATCACGATTTTGAGTTTTGGCATTTGTTGATAAAGTTAACTCAAACATTTCATCAGGAAATCAGCCTATTCCGCAATCAATGAAAGCCTGATCTCTTTGTACCAGCGCGTTGCTTAATGTTCATCGTTCTAGGTGCATCAATTAATGTTTGATATTTTTGTCTATACCCAAACCAGTATAGTTTTACTAAAATCCATGTAGAATTCCATAGAATTGACATTTGGATAAATTGAAAGATGTGAAAAATTAAGTACAAGTACACAACTTTAAGAAATCGATTTGAACCATTGGAAATGTAGTTATTGAAGCAGTTATTATTAAATTCATTTTTATTTTCAGGAAACAAAGTGCTACTATAGTTGAATTGAATTTGACAGGTATGTAACACAACATAATAGTTACATATGCTCAAAAATTATTAAGTTCTGGAGATGAATGTACAAGTTATATACTTCAGTACCGCGTACTCTTATGGGCTTAGGATGCACTTTGTAATCCTTTCTCCCGGCGTAACCTCTAAGATACTGAATTTAACACATCTTATGTACAAAATAACGATTGAGCTTGAAAGCTTGTGGTAATAGATTGAAGTTTTTCATGAAGTTAGTGCTGAGAAACTACACTTTAGTGCCAGTTCTTGTTTCAGAATTATTCGTGGTGTTAGTGATCCTTTATTTAATTCACATCAACAATTTTAGCAAGTAACAAATTTCTTGGCATTTGTTAATTTATTGGCTTGTATGCGAAATGCGGGGGTACGTCAAAAAGCAAGTTACACATGTCCCACACTAAGACCATCGTGCTACAAGAATGGCGTTTTCACAGAATAGAGTCCATGTACCGGAATTCCTGCACACAGAGTTGTGCTACGCTACTGATAAAAGGTGCATCACAGTGTACGAGCGAAATTACGTGTTAACTGGAAACATAATCCTAAGTACGTGGGAGGGCACGATTCTTCTGGACAAAACATTGAAATCGTGCAGAGATTCGCGGAAAAATTCTGCGTTTTAAAGATCACGCGTTAGCAAAGACATTGTTCTGTTGCACAGCAATACTTCACCCCACATAGCGCTTAACATAAGCCTTGCAATATTTTCGATAGGAGGTATGAAAGCATTTGGCTTATAGTGCAAATCTCGCACAGTGCGATCTCCATTTGTTCAGTAAGCTGAAACATCTGGGTGGAAACAGGTTTGCCAAAGATAAAGTTCACACAGCGGTCCCGGAATGCTTTCCTGGTCAAGAAGTGGATTTCTATCGCTCGGGAAATTAACGACTGTGGAACGTTTTGACCGTTGTGCGGAGGGACTTAGTGATTATGGTGACAAATAGTGTCATGTATCTGTGCCAGTTTTTAATGCAGTGTGGCATTCAATAAAAGTTACTTGGTCTGCCTTAATCACGCGTAACTTATTTTTTGAAGTCCCCTCGTAGATGCAGTTTAGGTCTATGAAACTTAATACATGTAGGTATGTGGCTTTTTGCGTAATACTCACGGTAGTACGTTTTACAAAGTGCACAAATGTTAAATTTGCTTTAACAGCAGGTATACCTTCTGACAAACACACATTAACTACAGTACACACCAAAAGGAGCATGCTAATGAGACATCATGCACAGCAAGGATGGTACTTTTTTTTTAATGTATATTGAGGTTTTAGAAAATTATGTCTCATTAACGCTTTTCTCCTTTGACGGTCGCTCTGAGCCTTTGCTTACAGTAAACAGACGCAAAAGGCCATGAAAGGCACATATTCACCACGGGCAATATTAGATATGTCAAGCATCTTTATTTCCATTACCAGTTTCCGAAACCTCGCTTGCGGGCTGACTGTGTCCTTTCTTCAGTGTCTGCTCCAACTAGAGTGTCTACTATTACTTAATGCAGAAATATACCAAGGCATACACTGCACATAGTTATATAACCGAATAATTAACTGGCCTGTTCGCAATCAAGAAATAGTGTTTGTGAGGAATATGAGAAAATAAGCTTCGTGTAAATAATCTCAGTACGTTTGATATTGATCAGAACCTTTGGCGTGTGTTCATCATGAATTCTAGTATTGAAAACATACAAGTGTTCAATGATGACCACAATTTCTGTTAATAAAGCTAACCTTAGCATATTAACATCGCTGGTTGTTGTGTGTCTTACTTAGTTGAACGGGTCATTGCCTTCCGCTGTTATGCGCATAGATTAAGCCAGAATTGTTGCGAAAGTTACAGGTTGTTGTTTCCGTCCCAAGTAATAAACCCGATGGACCGTAAATTGTCGAGTTAGTACCCAATTGCTTGTCACGTGGCATCTCTAGCAGCCAAAAATTCCCCCTCCATGGCGCAACAGCCCTTTCCGGACCAAGGCCTACCGTCCGGCCACTGCGTATCCTGCCTCTGACCATCGGAGGCTAAATGAGTGAGTGCACCGCAGATCAGTTCTCCCAGCAGAAGAAATTCCCCGCACTGGTACCTGGAATTGAATCCTGGTCTCCCCCTAGATAGATGCTAGTGCTAACACCATGGAGAGGTTAATCACATTCTAATGGTAGAATAAGGAATATAGTTTATTTAAAAGAAAGATGTGCTTACCTATTAAGGAAATATTGCGCTTAGCATTTGGAGAAGCAGCTTTGTGCTTTTATTTTGAACACAGAAATTATGTCCAAGCACAGATAAGTATGATCACTTACCTATTTTCTAGCTCCCTCACCTTATAAGTCAGACCTAAAATAATCACTAAGTATCCACAGACTCTAGAAAACTTAATGATGTTCCAACTTGCTTTATCTGTTCTGATATAACAATCAAATGAAGAAATATTACACACATGTCTTTGAACTACGCATAAAAATGGCACTACATTCACTGGCAGGTAAAACTAAAGGGGAATTACAAGGTTTTCCTTGCCTATGAAAGTAAAACATGAAGCGAGTTTACCTCTTGGCTTACAGTTTCTACAAACCTACACTAGAGAATTGGAGTTAGAATGAAGCGCTCTGAAAGATTGCATACAGCATGGAAAGGAAGTCATTACATTCCTTCTAACATGTGCTTCATAGAAGCATTACAAACAATAAGTCGAATGCCATTTTGTTTTTTGATCAGCCGATTTCGAAAAAATAAATGTTTTTTTTATCCAATTTGTGTACGTAATTCCATAAGAATGTAGGAAGATAAAAGTTTGTTACTTGTAAGATCCGTAGAGTAATTTATTTTTGACATAGCTTTGATAGTAATTATGAGACATCACACAGGGTTTCGAAATAATTAATCACTTAGAAAACGTGAAGGAATACTGCGAGCAGCTCTTTGAGACGTGAAGTATATCCACAACGTTGCGTTGAGGTTGGTCAGGGAACTGACCTGGTTTGTGCATGTAAACAGCTCGGGAACTTCCACTTTTCGTGTAATGCTTTGGAAGCTAACGCTTGTGATTGGCCCACACTCGCACAGGAAACACAGAAGGACAAGTCACGGTGTGTATTTATGTTCTCAAGACGCACTGTTAGGAAGTTTGCTTATGTTCTGAACTAGGGAAAGTACCACCCACACAATCTGCAATATCTCCATAGGAAATGGTCAGAGACAAAAACGTAAGATACAAAATGTGTTCCAAATACCGAGATCTACCACTGGTATAAATTAAAGTAATGACTTCCCTTCCACCCGGTATATACCGGATGGAAGGTACAGCCTCGCCCATACATTAACCAGGTACATGACGAGTGTAACAAATAAACTATTAACAGTAGAGAACCATTTCGCCGAAAAACAACGTGTCAAATATTTGGAATACTTGGAGCCATCTAGCTTTTCCACGAGTGAATATAAATGGTTTATTATTTCAACTAACTGTGGAGTAAACATTGTGTCAACAATGCTGTAATACCTTTTTGTTTCAATTCGAACGAATTTAGAAATTAAACTTTACATGACATTTTAGAATTAAATTGCAACTAAGTTCATTCAACTTAAGGTAGAAATGCATTACATCATTAGTTGTACAATATTTGCCCGATGATCATTTAAATAATAAATAATGAATATCCATTCGTCAAGAAGCTAGAAGGCCACAAATATTTAACAGAATTTTTTTCGGCGAAACGGTTCTTTATTGACAATATTGGACATATTTGTTACACTCATCATGTAGAATAGCTGGTTGACGTATGGCGGAAGCAGTATCTTCCACCTGGTATATAGAAGTTCCGAGGAGAAGTCAAAAGTAAGTACCCATAACAAGGGATTGCCTCATTTTATTTACGAACACACAGGCATTAAAGGAACACTCAAAACCTACGTATTCGGATTCTTACTTTTTTACCATGTACTTTTACTTACCGTGTACCAAGGAGGTAGAGAAAATAAACCTTAAGAACTTGATCGGCTGATATTCTGCAAAAGAATTCCGCATGAGAGTTTTTCGTCATTTTCTTGGTTACTTGAAATAAGCCGAGGTATTTGTTGTGAAATCTAGAATGAAGGGATCCACAAGTCCCACTGATGGCTGACTGGCGTACTCTGAGTTTAAGCTCTGAACTGATCATCTACAAATACAATTTTGAGCGCCACATCCAAGCAAAAGCAGAGCAAATAGCGTATGCACGAAATCTAATATAATAAAGGTTGAAAACTAACCCTTTACCATGCCTAAATACGTTTGGTTTTCAACAAAGGATAACTGTACCAATAGAACCTTGGGGTATAGAAGCCATTTATCTTTCTTTTACCTGAACACAATTGTCGGTGCACGTATGGCCATCCTGGAATACCCGAGGCTAATTTCGTTCTCAGCAAATGCAAGCTTGCTGTGAATTCCTGCGGCTGATAAAATATATTAGCCCTGTGGGGAAAAAGAAAATGAAACATTTTTAGGGTCCAAATGAATACCTGTGCATTGAACCCAGATAAAACACTATTTCATGTACAGTCGAGTGTAATGGTACACACCGGTACTTGAGGTTTCTATAGTATTCTGACGCCGGCCGACGGCACCGGTAACTGCAAAGGCTCGGGGCCGGGCTGCCTCACAGCACTGGCGGCGCATACAGCAAAGACGCTCAAGGTTAGGGTGCTTGCGTGACTGTTGTGAATACGTGACAACAATCGTAACGGCAAAACAAAGGATTTTCCAAATTGTTTGAGAATTGTCCGACAGCTGGCGTGTTTCTAGAAGTTTGAGCACTTATTACCTCATCCTTGCTATATAAGGAGGCAAAGCAAAGAGCAGCGTGAGTGAGTTTCGGGCATGAGTCGTCGGAGCGAAAGTCAGTTTTTAGTGTCAGCTACGCGTGTCGTCGCGTTGTGAAGGAAGATAGCGAGGAGTCGTGAGTGATAAGCGATTGCATTGTCAGAAAGAGTGTTTGAGAAAAAGAGAACGTGAAGAAAGTGGGAGGACTGAGTCAAGGTAAGGAAAGAAAACAGTAAGACTGTAGAGTGTGTTAACGCCAGTAAAAGAGTTATGTATTTGTGCAAAAGTTTTAGAACAAAATAAAGTGAGAAAAAGTTATTAGTATACATTTTGTCGTCTTTGTTAAGGTATTTTTCTTTGTTTAATTTTGGCAGGATCTCCTTATCATCCGTGTTCCACACCGAACCCGAGTGGGCCAATCTCGTTATTGGTTTGAATTCAAATCCGACACAAACACATTAGCCTATGGACAAAGATTACGTCTAGGGAGTGGTGAAAGGGGAGGATGTACGAACACTTTCAGCTGAGTGGCTGGAAGAAAAGCTTCGTCACCACTGTCCTCACCAGCCCCTAGACGACTCCTTCTAGTATTAATTTGAAGTAAAAGACCTGTCACTTAAACTACAACCAATGAACTAAGATTGGTTTCAGGCTCAGGATCGAAGAAAAAGGGCAGAGTAAGACAAACATTGGGTGGAGAGACAGAACCAGGTAAGGGAGCGAGGCGGGACGGTGCACAGGCGGTTTAGTATTTCCTTACCAACATAAACTCTGAACAGTATATCGGCATAATTTTATGGACTTGACTGTTTACAATATTAACATAGACTTTCCTTAGGAGACTGTACAAAGAATCTACACACATGTGAGTATTGAAGTTAAGAGACAACCATTTGTTGTACTATCAAACCACAATTCTTGCCTTGGGCCTTAGTGATGATTTTGAATTATTATCACCATCATTATTTCAATTATAATAATTATTTCATAAAGATAAGTGATAACTCTTTTTCATATTCCAAACAGGGGATGTTCTTGTTATCATTCCACCTGCTAGGGATTAAGTTCTGTACAAATGGTTTTATTTTAAGGCAATGTATACTGAACTTGGCGAAAAAGATGTGAACATTTCGATTTCATTCTGTTTGGATTCCTACTATATTTGTGGCATGTAATTTCATGTTACATATTGGCTGCTTTAATATCAACAATTTTAAAGCACAAATGACTATTTGATTCGTTCTGTACCGTCTAAGTGAGGTATCGCGTGGAACTTTGAAGGTCCATTTTTCTCGATTGCTCTTATCATTTGTGAATAATCAAGATGTTCCTTAGGTGGGAGTTTAGAACTTGGCAGCCTGAAATTTTCAAACGAGCTTTAGCAGCTACATATTTAAAATTTTGCTAGTTATACCACTGCACAAGCTTACTGTTTCTTGGGGTAATCTTCGCCGCTCATTGTAATTTACGCTATGGTCTATCTGGCAACATGACATGGGTCTTCTATAGAGATCATTTTGCTTTGTAGAGAGTATAGTTGCAGTCAGCTACAACGAAATATATTCCAATCAGAGAAACATCAGACATTTTGTTGTTTATGGCTTGGGAGACTGAAAATATTTATAAAAAGAGCCAAAAGAATTCCGAATGACTCATAAAATAGACATATTTAGAATGTAAGGAGAACTTCGTCTATAACTCCAGAATGAAAAACAGCAATGCATTCTTTATATTTACATACAAACGCACTACATTAAAATTATTCAAGTTCTAAGAAAACTTCTTAAAGAATATTAGGAAATAATGATAGCACTATTTTAACATTATATTATGTACAAATACGTAATTCGTGTATTTCTAATACATAACGGCGCGCTAAAAGTTATTTTATTACAAACGCACCTCCAATGAGTTCAAAGTTATTTTTAATACACTTTGGACAACGAACATTAGAATCTTTTGAGCACCAAGAACCGAAAATGCAAAAAAGAGCCAGAACTATCCCTGATTTATAAATGATAAAATCTTTTAGAATAAGTGATCAATATAAATTTGTGTAAGTGTTGGAAAATAGGATCGCCCAATTAAAGGTAAAACAATTTAAAATGTTTGATTAATAAAATCTTACATTTTGCGAGTAAAATAAACATAGTACTATTAATGTAATATTTCCCATTACTGGCAGTTTGCTGTAAAGCAGCAGACACTTTATGGGAGTAAAGTGCTCGGTTTGAAGCGGCAGTGTCATAATTTCTCTATTACTTAAAAGCTTTGACAATTTTTACTGGATTAGAATGCAAAAGATAATTCAAAATATTTCAACACTGCACTTATACCAAAGATGGAATCAAAATTTGGTTCTGCTATTCCGTAAAACTACACTAATTGGAGTTATAACCTTATACTTAAGGGCCCCGAGCTGCCCCATGTGACCTTTTGAAGCTTCCAGTGTTACTATGATGCCATTTACCACTCAAAATTGTTTCAATCCCACACTTAATGTTATTATGCATATAACTAGTTAATTAAATACTAGCCATGTTCTTTAATTGCGTTAGATGAAAGTGTATTTTATTCATTTCAGTACTACTGCCGTGCATTGCTGTGAAGGAAATTAAATTAAGGCAGTGAAATCCACAGGTGGTAAAGCGATTATAATTGCTTTGAAAGCACACTCGCCCTAGGGAGTTGAGCCACTGATTAAATAGTTACTAAAACCAGAAACGAAACCCTGAAGCAGATAATAAAAAAAAAATCAGCACATTTACTTCTATCGAGCAATGTAGAACAGGTACACAGGAATGAGATGGTGATCAAATGACGGTACGTTAATTTCCAGTTATATCCAAAATGTTCAACTTAATTTTAGTGCAAAAGAACAAAATGATAACTATGCTACAAAATAAAATTGTTTAGGGCAGAGACATTGTGCTGGGACTGTATTCAAGGTTAAGATGTTGATTGGCAGTTTTGAAGCTGACCTTCAATGAATGTTTAGGTTTTCTTTAGAAACTTAGCTGAAGAATACAATACCTTTGATCTATAAATTAAATATTGGCATTCCAAGGTAGTGCAATGAGAAAGCTGAAAATAAATATAAAACGACGCCTGCCTCAAGTTTAAAGTATTAAATAAAGTGCACGATGAAGGAATACACAAAAGCAACCACAGAAAATGGTAGAATTTAAAACATGTCACTTTCGTTCTTATGGCTATTCCAAAACCGTTGTATTTGATCATAGCCTTTGGGTTTGCCCTATTGGCATTTCTAAACCGAAATCTACTGTTTTTATAATAGGGCATTTAAGTGAGCAACATATATATATGGGAATACTAGCGCTCAGCCTGTGTGATAAACATTTGTTATAGTGTGAGTGAGTGAGTGACTGAGTGAGTGACTGACTGAATGAGTGACTGAGTGAGTGAGTGAGTGAGTGAGTGAGTGAGTGAGTGAGTGAGTGAGTGAGTGAGTGAGTGAGTGACTGAGTGAGTGAGTGACTGAGTGAGTGAGCGAGTGAGTGAACGAGTGGAGCTTAAGGGCCCATCGATAACGAGGTCATTTGGGCTCGAAGTCAAAAGCTACGAGAAACACAGGAAAAAAATTACAATGTTAAAATAGGACATAATCCCATTTTAAAGGTCTACAAAGATCCGAAAAAATAAAATACATGCTAAACTTGCTTTGCAAACCCAATAGTGGCAACAAACCGCAGTGCCTTATCTACAACTACAACTGCCTATAATTGAGCGCACCGTAAAACCCAGGCCATGCGACTGCCACTCAAGAGCGGACCATATAGTTGTATATGTATGCTCTTATAATATTTTAAAATAGAACCTTTGATCAAGTACCCTCTTCATATATTTGGGCAGCATTTACTAAATCTACAGGGTATTTTGAGGTTGATAAGGTTTTTTATATTATGGGCATATAAAATCACCTGCAAAGAAGGCGATACAACTTGTTACTTTTTACTGTAAGGTGAGAATGAATTAAAAAGAATGTTTAATATGAAAAGGATAATGAGAAGCGTTAGTGTGAGAGGCAACCTTTAAAGGCATACACAGAGTATTCGATAGAATAAAGAAATATACATAATTAAAGGCCGGAGGAATGTGCGCTTCCATGCGATACAGGTTGGCTGGACGCAGAGTATGAATGAGGTCAGTGTAGCACAGCCATCAAATTGTACAGACAACTGCCATTATAGAAGCAAGAGTCGAATGCAACGTAGCATAGTATTCTTCAAACTGATGAAACATTGCCTTGCAAGTGTATGCAGACGCAAGGTCAAGGCATAGTATAACTTGACTGTTGCTATTGTGACTGCAAAGTTTCTGATATCACATGAACTGTCTGAAAATGTTCAATTCATGTCCAACAATTGTGCAGTGTTATCCAAAGCTATTAAACAATTAGGCAAGTCGGCTTTGGAAATGTCCAAGAGCATAAGCATAATAGAAGACCTATGTAATTCAATTAATAGGATACCTCTTGTGCCAGGTTTCGAAAAGTTGAAATTTAAATTCCAGAAAGTTCTAAACAAAAATATTGGTTATCCAGCTATGTGTGAAATTTTGAAAATGAGTAAGAAGGAAAGCACGCCAGACGACAGAGCGAAATTGTTTACATTTGCACCTCCGACATCGTGTGACCTAGAAAAAAAGCTTTTCAGTGTTTAAAAACTGCTTCACGATAGGTGTCAAAATTTAATATTTAAAAATTTACGAATGTACATTGTAACCCAGTGTAATGCACTCTGTGACAATATTATAGTTAATAAATAGCAGTATGTATAAGCGTTTAAGTGCAATTCCAGAATTCGTCGTTTATTATTCTTGTAGGTTGTGCTGCAGTGAGGCGGTTTTCATGATCGGGCTGTATCTACCTGCAGTTGTTTACATGCGCGAGGGATAACAGTAAAGTCCATGTGCAGTATACCTATGAAAAAACGCACACGCCTCCGGCCTTTATACATATTTCACATCAGATATATAGAAATGTACGATAATCCTTATCATTAATAGTGTCATCATAGTGCGATTATATATTCGCAAACCTTTATAGGTTATTACTGAAAGGTAATTCAGAAACACTGCGCATTATTGACAGACTTAGGCTTAAGTTTAACTGAACATAAAAGTGTCAAACAGCGTAAGACTGAGGGAGGGATGGAAGGAAGGAAGGAAGGAGAGTGGAAAGGAGGGAAGGAGGCATCTTAGATGTTCGTACAAGAGAACAAAAAGCAGTTTAGCGTGGCTAAGATTGAGTGCTTGTAAGGATAAAAAATTGATGACTTTGGGCTAGCAAAATGTACATTCTGTGGTGAAGCGGAAACATGCAGTGTAGAGAATCAGAATTATAAAAACAAATGTACCATATCTTCTAGATTCTGGAAGGGGATTGAAGACGATTTTCATAGATGCTTCAAACAGAGTGACGGCTGACAGCCGTAATAAAAACCAGTAAATTGGTGGACCAATGACAATGCCAAGAAAGGAAACGCTTGTTACACTATAGATAGGTTTTAGGGTGAGTCTATAGGCGAGGGAATGAGGAGCAAAACAACCAGTATCTTGAAATGTATTGTTAAAGCCGATCAGTAACTAATACCAAATGATCTCCTTGGCAAATAATCCTCTTCGAAATCGACTGTGACACGTGGGAAAAAAAAAAAAAAAAAAAAAAAAAAAACACTTAACTTCGGACTAAAATGTTTGCGTCTTAACTTGTGGGACCCAAGATACCTGGAGACTGATAGAGCTTGTTTCCAGCTCATCGCCCAATTACCGGGGCTAAACACAAGAACTAATAATAAAAAATAAAGCGCAAAAGTGTCATTAATGATCTACAAACCCCACGAGAAGGACCTGTGGTTACACGGGTATGATTCCGGTAAAGCGCCTATTCTGACCCTCCGTTCTTTTTTTTTTTTTTTTTTTTGGGTGCATTTTCCTTGTCAGTATGCAAATGCTAAGGTGGCATGGTGCCATGGCTATCCTACAGTGGAACACGCTTTGTCATTAGAACACAATGGCCAGAGGTTGAGCTTTTGTTCAATAAGAACGAACCTTTGGTCGCATGTTTGCAAGACACTAAACTGTGTCTACAAGGCGCTTTCCAACTTGAAGGCGGTACGCCCCATTACGTTGCGATGTTACACCAGAAGAGGGTGTTTCGGCACATGGCGACGCTATGATACTTGATGCTTGTAAGAAATGATGTATTATGGGATATGTACCCTTATGGTCTGCAAAACTATTTGGACTGCTTCACTGGCTTTAACTCGATGCGACGTATCTCTTCCGACTGCACTCTCTCTCTCGCTCTCTCTCTCTCTCTCTCTCTCTCTCTCTCTCTCTCTCTCTCTCCTATTGCTATAACTGCTACTAGCTCAAAAACTGGCTGCTCTGGACGCCTCACCACCTTATATAGCGACGATGACATAACACGGAGCTTTCTCGAGCGTCACCTTTTCTGGAATCTCTACAAATACGCCGACCAACCCTTTGTGGTTCTGTCGCTCTGATGTCGCGTGAGTGGTGTGGGGTCGCCTGACCTTGTGTACCGCGGCCGGCGTTACATTATGATCTATTCAACAAATTCTAACGTGTTCCAAATTGTGCCCACAAAGTTTAAAAAATATTAGAGGTTCACCCACAAATTGAGAGCTTATAGCAGACTTACCGTCTAAACTACTCTTAATACTGTACTGATTAAAAAAAATCTGAAATGTGTTGACAAATTTTAGAAACGTGCCACATATATCAACTCCGCACTTGCAGCGCTTAGTGAGTTGATTATTCCGATGAACAAGGGGGCACGGAGAAGTTAATAAGAGTTCCGCAATAGCGACAGCAGCCAATGGAGCTCAATACAGACATTAAACATATTCGTGCATACGCAAAATATTATTGCTCACAAAAGTATTGACGGAAAGAGGTCTAAACAGCTGTTTTTAAACATTGTCCTGCAGGAGGGTTGCCCATGCTCTCTCTTTGTTCTCGAGTGTAGCTGTCAGTATACAGAAACAAATGCATTATGTGTCTGAATGGAAAGAAGTATAAACAGATTATGCTTTATGCAATTCGAACAAATAATGGGATTTCCAATGCACCATTTAGATGTATATGAACATCATTATGTGGCTAATCATGAGCTGATCAATCAAGTTCCGGTCCTAAAAGATCTATTGACTACTAACACTATATTTGGAAGGAAATGGACTTACCTAATTCATTTTACCTGGAGCACCCCAGTCTATGTTTTATTCCTTGTCCTCAAAGAGCTGCTCTAGATTCTGACACGTGCTCCTAAGGCTTGAGGGACCAGTATTGAGTCTATGCCTTCTTTGCTACAGGTAATAAATGAGAATCTGTAATAGCGGCTTGCGGGTCAGCGCAAAAGAGAGCACTTACTTGCACGATCCTTACAGAAGGAAATCTTACGAGCTCTGAGATTTCTGCACTACGAGTGCATATGGGAAGGAGTCGTTAAGTTGAGGTCAATAAAAGTGGGAGGAAGAATCCAGGGAGGATAGCGACACAACAAAGAGAAGGACTTTGTCATAAGTGTGAAGTGAAATATGGTTAAAAAGAGACATCACAGACACTGCACACTTCAAAAACTCACTACACTTTCGAAAACAAAATTGACAGGTGAATAAATCTTTTCAGCACTATTTGTTATGCCAAAATACATAAAGTTTAGCACTATACTGCATAAATAAACCTCGGTGCAAACTTTGAGTTAGCTATTAATGTTTCAGAAAACGCACACACAAAAACATACACAAACACACACTCCAAAAACACATAAATGTAAAAACACACATCCTCACGCACACAGAGAATAATTCAGGAAGAAACAACAGTTTCAACATTTCCGCTGCTGAGATTGCCTTTGGGTTTTTCTGCCAGATTCGATGGTTTTCTATTTTATTTTTTATTTTGTATATTAATTTCCTCCAACTCAATGTCATATCGGACGATAAATGAATGAAACTGATGAAATGGTGTTCAAATGAGCCCGAGCTCCATAGAGCTCAAATTACCCAACATTCGTCTTCTCAGGAAAAGGGAAAACCTCGGGAAGAAAACCTTATCTGGATAAGTCACCCTAATCGAGATTCGAACTCGGGACTTCTTGAATGTAAGGCTCACGCTAATATTTCTTTGCGGCTGCTCTATTTGCCTGTTCTAAAATTTGGCGCTGTTCAGGAGGACTCATTTTAAAGCATACACTTTGACGTACTTCACCGGTACTAATATCCCAAATGCACAGATTTATTTATTGCTCTAAAGTAGATCTGCTTATTTATAGGTAGATACTCGCCTTCGCACATAACAATACCAAAAACAAGTAGTTAGACCTTAGCTTTCTTAGTTTGCAGCATAATGTCCACACACAAAGCCAAAGGCAATGACTGGTGTTGTATGAATACATCCTGAATTGCACCATATGAAGGAATGAATTTAGAAAATACGGAAGAATATACGGAATGCCCTATCTTCACAATGTTAAAATGTGTCATATATAAGGAAAAATTTCTAAGCTATTATACAACACATAAAGCTGAATTACAGTTTGTAAATGTAATATCCTTATTATAACTGAAATGACAGTTTTTGAAAAACTTGAAAAGTTTTTGAAAAATATATTTTTCTTTGGACATTTTTCCCCGCATTCTAGAGTAGTCATGTGTTAAAATCTTTACCACATTTTAATTATTTTCAAGAACCTTATTTCGGTGTATGCAAAACACCAACACAAACAACTCCTAAAAATTTTGGAATAAAATATTAATTAACGATGGAAAAAATTTTAAAGGGAGGAAAACTTGAATTTACGGGAAATAAGCTCCAAAGCTGAAACATGTAGTCCAGTCGCTACATATTGGTTTCATTTCTTCAATTATGGCAAATGGCAAACTTTAAGGGTGGTTATATTTATCTATTAAAACCAGCATTCCACGGTGTTTACACCAACTGTCTGCACCAGTTGGACACAAACCATGATTGGGATTGTCGACAATATACGGAAGTAAAGTGCTTATATTGATTTTCTCGTTTTTTCTACATTTGCTGGATTTTGTCTTGCTGCAAGACTATAGTACCTCTGCAGCCTTTCGATGACAGCATCTGTGAGTCTATTCCTTCCACCAACTGTCTTTCCATCACTAAGAAGCCTTTAGTTTTCTCAGTCGAAAACCCATCCATTTCTGGACATGATCCACACATTACAGCTTTTCAATTGTTACATTTTCTCCATATGACTGAGTGCTACATCTCCATGATATGCTTTTAGTGTCACCATCTCGTAAGTAATTGGTGCAGCGCACTTTATGGTACTTTTGACGCAATTGAAATATGTGTTTAACTCCTGAAACATCCATTCCTCCAGTGCTGCTGTAATTAACTGTACGAAATTGTGCAGAGCCATTCCCACATTTTAATAATTAACCTTCTCTTAGGATATATCTTGAGGTAATTCAAACGACATAATGGTGAAAAACTACATACTTTGATATAAGACAATAATAAAAGAATTAATTTTTTTTTCAGCCCAAAAACGCCTTCTGCATCCCCTTAACTTAACTCATACGTTAAAAGTATCTTTCCCGTTTCATAGCAGCTGACAGGTACAGTATAACAGCGCTTACCTGCCAAAGAATTGTATAGGGTATCTCTGCAAATAATACATTTCTCTAAATTACGGTTATAATCCTAGCGATTGGACTATGAACATAGGTTTATGACTGTAATTATAGATCCATCTATATATCTATAGATCTATGGTAATTACAGTCATAAAGCTTTCGATATGGTAAAATTAAAAGGTGTAGTACATATATTGCAAAAAAAAGGGGTATCCATGTAACCGATTAGATCAGCAATAAGGAGCAACACAGACTGCAAGACAAGAATAAAAGTAAAGGAAGAAACTTAAGAAATAGCAATTGCTCAGGGAACTAGGCAAGGCCATTCCTTAAGTCCCTTACTTTTTAAGCTTATAATGGATGAAGTTATTGATGATCTGCCAAAAGAGTGGAGATACAAGATGGGAAACACAATATTTCATATAATATGCTACGCAGATGATGCTGCCCTCACATCAGAAACAGCGGACGGATTGCACCAATTCAATATAAAGGCAAAAGATATAATTTGGAAACAAACACACATAAATCTAAATGGCTAATGGTATCGAAAAAAAGACTTTCAGATGCATATTAGAAGTGGAAAGAGTAATTATTGAACAGGTTTCAGAACTTAATTATTTAGGTATTCAAATAATAGGCGCCAAAAATTTAAATCATGAAGTAAAGACCAGGCCAATATCAGCATGCATAAAACACATAGTTTGGCGAAATATGTGTATGGCAGTAGGAGTAATGTTCGCATTTATAAAACAATAGTTAGGCCAATCTCAATTTAAGCAGCAGAACCCAGAGAAGAAACAGTCAAAACAAACCAAATATCAAATACATGTGAATTGAAAATATTCAGAATAATTCAAAGAAAACCTATTCGATAAAATACACAGCACAGAAGGCAGAGGAAATTGCCAAATTCAGGATTTAACAAAAATGTATTAATGAGTGACGAAAATACTCTAAAGACCACATTAAGAGGATGGGAAACAAGTGTCTAGTAAAAAGAGCCAAAGAAGGACTTGTAAGTCATCCAAGGATTAAAATGGGAAATGAACAGGCTACTATCCTATACACAAAGGCAAAGAAGAAGAAGACTGTCATAATTAGTATATTGATAAAACATACATAATTGTACTAACAGTTTGAAAGATTGTCCGACTGCACTTCATTATTTTTTACATACTTTCCAAAATAGCCCTTGATTATCCAAGAATGCATCAATATCTAACGTACGGGAGCTCATTCGCCAGTGTCGAGTAGTTCCTAATCTCTAAGAATACAGCTTCTTACCCCGCACTCTAACTAAGAACACATCCTGTATCTATTAACGTTAGACTATTGCACGTATCCCTATGTAGCGGGTAAACCTGCAAGTTTAAAATTAGCTTTTAACTTCCTGCAAAAGAGCTTCATCATTCTAATCTGGCAATAAACTTCTGTGTCATTGCGTCTATATGTATACACAACATAAATAGCATACTAAAGTGTCAATAAAGCGTGTAATTTGGAGTCGCACTTCCATTATTTTATAATCACGCAAAGCCCTGTTCAAACAAATTCAACAGCTGCAGTAAGACTGGAATAATATAAAGGACCACTTAATGTCAAAGTCTGCCTGAGATACACATATAGTGAAGCGGGCGATAAAACCAAAAAGCACCCAAAGTGGTTAGAGCTATTTTACTAGTAGTTTAGCAATCATTCAATTATTCCATCCCAATGTCATAATGGATATTCAGTTCGACAAATTCTCATCTATAAGTGCACTTATTTCTATTAAAGTGTTGAAGAAACCATGTGAAATTCTGACGTTGTTGTTCACTGATGTAATAATGATGATCATAATGGTAGCGATGATAATGATGATAAGGCTAAGCCTAACGCTAAGGATAATAACAAAGCAACGACAACAATAATAATACTAGAATATCGCTGAAAATTAGTATATTGTCCCTCGTGATCAGTTTATTAAAAATGTTCGAGTTTTTTAATACGATAACTCTCTGTATTTACATATTTAAAAAATATAGATCCTATTGTTTGATGTGTTGTTGCGGCGTACCGCACACCAACGTGTTTGTCATGCAAAGGAATTCCGCGAATTATTCCTCGATTTTCTGTGCTCCTGAATCTTTTGTTGTGTGAACATGGGCACCCACGTCAGTGAAACTGCGCTTCATGAGAGAATTTTTTCAAATATGGATCAAAAATACCAGTATGGATGTTCTGTAAAGCCCAACTGCAGAACTCCACTCCAATTTGGTTGTCACGCGGGCGAAATTCTTGAACCATAATAACCCGACGAGGTTTCAATTGTAAAAACTTAGCAGCCCTATGAACTGAAGCTTTTTAGAGTTCAGATAATATGTTTGTTTAAATCCGCTGACAAGGTTTCCAACCATACCTCTACATGAGGTGGAATGCCTAGGAATTTGTCTATAAAATACTTATAAACTTGTCGGCATGAATCGTACCTGACATAAATATCGTACATAAATATTCAGCAGGTATTTCTGTTCTCTAAATTAATTAATGGACACATAGCAGACGCAATTTAAAAGCAATTCTAAAGAAGTACTCGAGATAAAAGGGCCTCCAACACTTCAAAGTGTATAAAATAACAAATGACCAGTAACACAGAACACGCGGAAACTGGTGCTCTATTGCTAACACCTTAACCTGCACTAAGCATTGACCGAAAACATATGAACCCCTGCAGCATCGAAGGAAAACTGCATCAAATTTAATACTGTTGTTTACCTCACGTTGTCCCGTCTTCCTTCCAACCGCTTTCGCAGGTGACGCTGACTCTCCTAGAACGATTTTGTACTTCTAAACTTACAGTTTGTTAAAGTGTAGCATAAATGTAAACATCTTCATTATTACCATATTAATTTACAGGAAATCTTCAGAAGTACATAGCTGAAAGTGCAACATCAATCAGGCTTTTTTAAAAACAAATATAAGGGAAAATACATTACATCCTTAAATATTGCCATCAATAGGCTTGGTTTGCACGGCGAAAATGTAACACAGTAATGTAACAACCGTCAACGCATGTGGTAACTAATACACTTAGCCAAGTTGAATTTGAAAACGTGCTTAAATTTTAGAACTGTCATACATTTACCAAACTATAGAAATTTAAACAATAAAGTTGAAGATATTTAAGTGGATATAAGGTCTTTAAATACCCGTAGAGTGACATTAATTAATACCTGACTAACCGTAATATTACAACAGCACTGAATCCGAGATGCATTGTGACACCGGCACAGTAAAAGATGCTCGAAGCCGGGCTGCCCCACCTCAGCGGTTGTGCGTGTATCGTAAGCGCTCAAAGTCAAGCTACCCCACTTCAATGACGCAAGCGAACACGTGACGACAGCCAGTGCGGGAGAACCAAAAGGGGGTTTTCCAGATAATTCGAGAAGTGTCTGCCAGCCGACGTATTTGTAGAAGTTCGGGAAACGTCCGTGTTACGTCACCCTCGCTATATAAGGAGGCGAGGCAACGATTGAAGGAGCTAGTTACAGACATGAATCGTCCGGAGTTAGTCCGCTTTTAGTTTCAGTGTGTGTGTGTGTGTGTGTGTGTGTGTGTGTGTGTGTGTGTGTGTGTGTGTGTGTGTGTGTGTGTGTGTGTGTTAGCTACATAAGGTCTCATCGAAAGGAAGATAGCGAAGTAGTTAATGAGTATTGACTGATTGCATCCTCAAAGTCAGCTATTTGAGAGACAGAGAAAGTGAAGAAAGACAAAAAGTTGAGTGAAGATTATGAGGAGAAAACAGTTGTGAGCTGTAGTAACACGGAAGACTATGGACTGTGTCAACATCAGTAAATGAGAACCGTGTTGATATGCATTCAGTTAGAAGAAAATAAAGCAAGAAAAAGTAGTTGGACTGGACAGTCATTTTGCTACAGAAATATAGGCGGGTTCATGATGTACAGATAAAGCCGAAAATCTAGCGAAGATCTTAAGATTTCACCTATGCTGTAAACCTCCTGCAAATAAGTGCTAAGACGTTTGATGTTTTTGTTTCCCATGAAATACTTTCACATTTATGAATGGGTGACGTTTTGATTATAGACGATAAGTTGGATATTGCTCTACTTTCCATATGATGGTCATGTAACGCCAGCATTCTCTTTAAGGGAAAACAGACCTTAGTAACAGCAGCTATCTATTAAAAAAGGTCATTGTTGTCTAGTACTGTAACGTATGTGGTGGTAATATTGTGAAAACAACCAATTCTGCAAAATAAGTTAGAATGATAGAACGCTAAACCAGGAGAAACCAACCGGGATGCTCAGGTGGTAACGTCTGTGGCCCGCATTCAAGAGGTCACGGTTTCGATCCCCCTGGCTGATATTCCTGACCCATAGTGTTTTCTTTTTTTCTTTCTTTCTTTTTTGGAGGTTGGTTTCCCTGGGTCACCAGGAGAATACTGGGAAGGATTTTCATATCCTCCGAATCTCCTGAACCTCCATTTCGTGACATTAATCATTTCATTTCACCCTTCGTTCCGTTAGGTTTCCTTCAGGGTTGGAAGCGTCAGGACAGCAGCACGGCAGAGGGAACAAATGCGCTCTAGAAATCTCGTCCCCTGGATTGGAAGGTGCGCCTACTCGTTTCCGCGCCCCCATTGGGTGGTACAAGCCCAAGGGGAGAGGGAAGCCTGCTTCCGGTTCCCGTGGGCCGCTTGATAGTACGAACCCGAAGGGGTTGGAGAGGAACCGGGCTGAGCCAGCCTCCGCCAGGATGCATCTAACTGCGGCTGGCGTCACAGTATAAACACTCCAAAGTATGCCAAGTTCTTGTTGGGAGCTCTTCTTCGCCTCCTAGGTTTTTCAGAGGATTTGCTTCAAAACTACACAGGAAGAAGAATATTCTCAGGATTTGAACTTGCACTGACAGACTTTGAGCTGCAACCTATACTGCAATGCTATATTAAATGTAGGCCACCTAATTTAGAGCTGTGATGGTGATCTATGTTCCACACTAACATTCGTAGCACACATAGCTCTCTTATTTGTATCTGTAATATTCTTAACAGTTCATTAGTTTTTGACATAGAATACAAAAGTGTGTTAAACATTAATTCTGCTAGAGCAAGCATAGCCAAGATTTGATTCGCGGTTACATTGTTCCATTCTCTTTGTGCTTGATTTCTATTGGAGTTTTGCCTGCTGTTCAATGGGGTTATTCACGTTGCATGTTTCTGCGATTAGCTGTACTATTCTAGAGCGTAAACAAAAGCATGTCGTTCTATCAATACTTGATGGATACCGAGGCTAATGCTTGTTTGTTATCTACGTGTTACACGAAATCCAAGCTCAAAGGACTAGTCTGCTACCGGGCATAATACAGTCTGTTAGGTGTATAAGTGCAGATATTTGTACTGGTAATCGAGAACAGGGTAATGAATAATATTACATCAAAAGTTGCTTAATTTGCGGACTTATAATTTTCATTATTAAGAGTAGTTACGTTTTCAGGTTAGTTACTACCTCCAAGTAGGCGTGCCTCAGAAAACATGACGCAGAGTGGCGAGAACCAATGCTATAACGTGGTGACGAATGTTATTTCCAAATGCTTTCTGGTAAGCCTATGACCTCACATTCTCTAAACTAGAGTTTTGCGCATTGGGCTGTGAAGCAAAACGGATAGTGTATCTCACAGGCGTTGTTAATTTCGCTGCGCAGTTACGACTATGCAAAAATCATGTGCTACACTATATGATTGGATTGCGTAGAAACTGTTAGACGAAGGAAAAAAACACACCGAAGTGGGAAAATATTAAGGTAGTACTTATCAAAATATTTGTAATCATACGCCTTACACTTGCATATTTGGCAAAAATATACAGTGAGTGTAAAAAGTGTTCGTACACAGAAAATCACATCAAAAAAGCTGGAGGAATAGGAATGGGAAGTTGTAACAAATATGTAAATACCTTAATCATGTTCAGTAATGCATACGTCGTACTTGGTCATATTTCATATCGCAGAACATAAAGAAATTAATAATGCCACCTTAATATAAACAAATGCTACTATTTCTCACAAAAAGTGATTGTAAACCCACCATTTGGTAACACTTTTATTAACAAATACTATCATTTTTAAGATTCTTTAGGTCTGCATTTTACTGTTATAACTGCTTCTGGTATGCGTGACATTGATTCTACCAGCCTTTGTCTTTGGCTCAATTAGGTCCCATTTTATCTTAAGTGCTTGGTTCGTCTTCGTTTCTGGAAAAGGTGTGATTTCTAATTTTCTGCTCAAACATAGACTACAGATGTTCTATAGGAGTGATATCTGGTGACTGAGGTTGTGTGTGAAGTTGCGTTAGCGTGTTCTAAAGCAGCTGCAAGCGAGTATTTCCAGTTGTATGTTTGGGGTCGTTATCCTGCTGAGAAAGTTGTTCTCAAGACCTGGTTTCCAAGCATTAGCATGAAGATTTTACTTTAAAATTGTCATATACATTCTATAGTGCATCATACCATCTATAAAGTGCGTCGAGTCACTCCTGAAGCGTTCTTGCACACCCAGACATTCACTGAGCCACCTCCGCATTTTACTGTGGGCATTAGATGTTCTGGATCTATTTCTGTATTCCTCTTTCGCCACACCATAGGTCTTCCATCGGAACCAAAAATATTAAACTTACTTTCGTCGGAAAAGTCGTCCTTTTCCAGAAGTCTGGTGCTTCATTCCGGTGCTCTTTTGCGAAACTTAATCACTTTATTTTATTTCTCTTATTTACCGAAAACATTCTCCGAGGTACTCGACCATAATATCCAGCTTCTCGAAAGGTATTGCTCACAGTACTGACTTAAACCTTAATACCACGTCTTCCCAGATCTGCAGCCAACTTCAAGGGACTGATGTTAGGGTCCTTTCTTATTTCCCGTGAATTATTATCTTACTCCGTGAATAGCTTTGACCCTCCAGTTCTTGGCCTGTTTTGCACGGTTTTTAAAACAGAAAAGCTATCAATCATTGACTGCACAGTGGAATGCGGTCAAATAGAAATATTTCTCGCAGTGATTTGTGTCAATTATGCAATTTAATTATTAGCTTTCTTTTTTCTTCTCTGGTTTTCCCGCGATTGCTCTCCATTTGGACTTTTCTGTGGTTTGTTCTTCATTTACCAAAGACTAGCTCCGCTCCATTTTTAATTGATACTACCCACAGGTAGGCAGAGAAGTGACTGTTCACTAGTTCTGCCTTTGACAGTCGTCTTCTCGAACCACCACCTCGGGTGTATAACCACTTTTCGTGCCTATTTTAAAAGTATTTAGGTGCATTTTATTCCGTTTTTAAAGCTTCTACCCTTCTCTTTCATATTGTCACATGTTTTTAAAATCCGAGGTTCTTTGTAACATGCACTCTAATGCAAAATAATATAGGTGTGCGAATACCTTTTACACTCACTTTATGTAGAGGAAAAGTTTATCTTGAAACGCCAAACTCAGTTTCACTCTTTTTTTCAGAAACATCATCGAATTATTCTTCATAAGCAAGTAATTTTCAATCAGTGTGTAGCAATCTGAATAAATTCACAATTAGTGTGTTGATCCCGTGCAGCATCACCTGCTCTGTGTCAAATGGAGCTTGCTGACAGCTTACTGTCCAATTATGTGAGCCTTTTCCGTCTCCCCATATGTCCAATGCCCTGCAGATATGGATAGTAATTACAAGATCTGTGACAGCGGCACATTGCCCTGTGATCTAACCTCAAATAAAAATAAATAAAAACAAGCATTAGACCCCGAATTTCGACTGTGAATTTCCTCCGAATATTCGTTCATATAGTTGAATAGTATCATTTTATTTAGAAACATTAACAACTAAATGAATTATGTTAACATACTTAGACCTTTGCATTCTAGAACTAAATAAACTTTTAGTAACGAACTACCAGCTATTTAAGATTCGCTCTTCTCAATAAGACCAATCTTTCAGTTATTACGTAATAACCTAGCGAGATGGCTCCACGGTATCTTGTGGGGCTCGCATTCGGGAGGCGTGGGTTCGATTCCCATGGCCGATCTTCCTGACCCATGGGTTTTCCGGGGTTTCCCCGGATCGCCAGGCGAATGCTGGGGAGGATAATTACATCCCCAGAATTTCCTCCTTCCATTTCATTTCATTAACCATGTCATTAATCCTTCATCCTGTTGGTTCTCTCAGGGTCGCAAGCATCAGCGAAGGTATTAGATGCAGCTTGGCAGGGATGATATGTGCACAAGAACTCTTTCTGTCCATCGTTGTCCGTGTGATCCAAATGGAAAAGGGGCGGCATCTGAGGGCGATGGACCCCACGCCGAAGCCCCCCTGAGTTGGCCCCGGAAGACCTAAAGACTTCGAGATGTCCAACTCCGGAAATATTAGGGACCTCTGTCACAGTCTGTGCCGTTAGTCTGGATCTGGCCACCGGGTGTCTCCTCTCACCTCATTGTTCCTCACGGGGGCGCCCCCTTGTACACTTAGGTACAATAAGCCTAGCTTGAGTGCCGAAACCCTTGCGAAGCTCTCCTATTCCTATTACACCAGGTGGAAGGGAAGTCATTACATTAATTTAAACCAGTGACAGATCTCGGTATATGGAACACACTTTGTATCTTACGTTTATCTCTTACCATTTCCTATGGAAATACTTATTTTAGTTTTGTCGAAAACAAGCTGGTAACACTGCAGACGTGTGGGTGTCACTTTTCCTAGGTAAGTATCTAAACAAACACCGTAGCGGTGCGCCCTGAGAACATAAACAAATATCTTGCCGTGTCCTCCCATGTTTACTGTGTGAGTATAGACCAATCAAAAGCGTTAGCTCCCAGAACATTACACGACCCTACAAGCGACTGACATTTACACCCCCAGAAACCGGTTCAATTCCCTGAGCAACCTCAGCGCAACGTTATCGAGTTACTTCACGTCTGAAAAAGCTGCTCGGAGTATTACTTCAATTCTTTTAAGTGATTAATTATTTCGAAACTCTGTGCTATGTCCCATAATTGCTACCGAAGCTAGTCAAAAATTAGTTACTCTACGCACTTACAAGTGACAAACTTATCTTCGTACACTCTTGTGGATTTACGCATCGAGTTTGGAAAAAAACACTATTTATTCTTTTTAATGGGCTAATCAAAGAACAAATGCCATTAGACTTTTTCGTTTATAATGCTCCTGTGAAGCACATATCAGAAAGAGTGTAACAACTTTCCTTCCAGCCTATCACTTCTAGCCTTCCAGCCAATAATAAAAACGTTTATAATTGGATTTTTTCTTGACTTTGTGTACTTAAGTCATTTTCTTATCTTTCTTCAAATACCTATTAGTGAATTCTGAAACTCTTAACTGATAGCTGCTTCAAATGTATGACACTGGTCTATTAAAATGCAGATACTTAACATAATTACCCCAAATTTCACACTTGTATTACATTTCTTGGATAGCTTTGCGAAATTTATTTATTACGTGTTACCCATAAAGCTCCCAAAACTAAAAGTTCATCTTTGATGCCTTATTTTACATTGTTTCCCCCAAAAATACACTTTTGTACCAGAGTTGAACTTTATTTCCAGAGTAGCAACTAAATAGTTCTAAATTAGTAAATTATTTTTGTATAAAATTCAGGATTTCAAGTCAAAAACTAATATTAAAATATATATCAAAGTAAAGCCTAAGTCCAATTTTACTAATTGTTAATGTTTGAACTGATATACCAAAATAAATTACTCTATGAGAGACCAATATTTTTCAAATAATAGCACTAGAATATGGCAACAAAAAACTTGTGTACGTAATTCACATGAAAACTCACGAAGTTGCCAAGAGCTTCAAAAGTGATGCCTAGCCATTAAGGCACTCTTTGCATTTATAAAACCAATAAAGCTCAATATTTCACAAAACCCTCTGGAATTCACTAATACGTCGATAAATATTAGCCCAATATAATACTAAACATCAGACAGAATCTCTTCGGAAAGTAGAAAATGACTTTGTAAAATAACATTCCGATTTGAGTAATACGAGGGGAAGATTATTAAGTTTCCTCAAAATACATAGGGTGTTTAAAAAATGCCCAATATTGTAAAAGGAGTTGGGATTGCTCAAAACTATGATGCACATTTTGGATAGGTTTGGCATGTACCAATGTCTTTAAATTCTCCATAGCCAGAAACCTAATAGACTGAGGTCCGGCGAACGGGGTGGCCCTGTTACTGGACCTCCTCGACCATGCCATCGTCCATTAAATGTTTGGTTTAAGTATTGTCGCACAATGCGTACAAAATGAAGTTCTGCCCCGTCATGTATAAACCACATTCTTCGTCTTTCCACAAGCACAACTCCTCCACAAGCACGGGTAACTCATCGTGCAGGAATCGATGATACACAGCATCTATTAATCTGTTCGGTAAAATGTATGGTCCTAGGAGTTTGTCACCCACAATTCCTGCCCACACGTTGGGACTAAAACGACCATGATACGTAAACCAAACATTTAACGGACTATGGATGGGTCGAGGAGGTGAAGTAGCATGGCCTCCGCGTTCGCCGGACCTCAGTCCATTGGATTTCTGGCTATGGGGAAATTAAAAGACATTGATGTATGTCAAGCTACCAAAAATGTAGGTGCGTTGCACATTTTTGTAAAATAGCTCATATCTGAACACGTATTTGTTTCCGGTCATATGTTTATCGGAGCATTTATTCTAGTTCAACCAGTCCCAATTCATGTTACCATATCGGAAACATTTTTAAACACCTGTATATATTAATGTGCATAACGTCTATCAATGTATCAATATTTATTTTCCCATTAAATGACATTTGGTACAAACCATGGAAAGATGATACACCGCTTTAGCTACCAAGTAACATCATCTTAAAATGAGTAACCTCAATAAGCTAATAGATTTGCAGAGCGGGAAAACATATTAATCTTTCCAATAAAAATAAGGCCAAGTCAATAGCATGGACTAGCCGAGTAGAACTTGTCAATTATGCTTGAGTTCAACAAACCACTTTTCTGGTATTTTATAATAACCATTCACGCGTTAAGTGTAAATAGAAAGCGAAGATTGTTGTAACCATGCACCTTTTATAAATCAGCACAGTTATGTGTTCTAGAGTAAGAACAAATTATAAACTAAAAATTTCTTTTTGAACAAGTTAACCCAGGAACCGTGTTATGAACTTCGAATTACCATTTATAGATTGTATTTACAAATTTTTGTTTTCAGAGATTGGTAAATAAAAATTGAATCACAGTATTTGTTTTTGTTTTCAGAAAAAAATGAAAGATTGTAGCTTTGGTAACGAATTTGTTTGTATAGCTTTGAGAATGAGTTGGAGACAGCTTGAAACCCTGGGTTAGCTTGTTCAAAAAGAACATGCAACATTACTAAGATAAGAGAAGTTTTTAGTTTCTAATTTGTTCCTACTTTAGAATCCTTTTGCTTCACTGTTAATAGCTTCAATTTTCCTTATTTAACAGTTATGTGTATTTATAAAACTAATATACTTTTCTAAGGTAGTTCGTATTCAATTTTACGTCTTAGTGTGTGTAAGGGTTACTTTTCTCTAAACGCATAAGATAAATTGTTTTTGAAAAATTTGGTAGCTTTTTTGTGCATAATGTCAATGTCTATTCTTCTGAAACCGTTGTCAGTGAATTTCATCGAAGTTGTTTGTACCGTTTTGAAGTAAGCTAATTTGGCTCGTTTAATAGTAGACATAGAAGCTATCACCTGTGGAGTATGGTAAGACTGTAATAACCTAGATCTTTTGTTTTTATTCAAAGTTTCTCACGTGTTAAATTTTTAATATATTAATCTTCGCTGCTAGTTTCATGCTGTTGGATACACCTCGTCCCTGGATACATTAGCAATGTTGTAATAGCTGCTCATGGTAACATATGCACCACTGCACTTGTGTAGCTATCATTCCATCCTCGCTTAGTGACAGAATTGCATGGTGTTTACTGTAACTCCTAATAACATTGGCTACTACATCAAAGGACTGAAAGATGTAACTCAGTAGAGATGAACTGATGAGGCGTGAGAATTGATTTCTGGACTAGTTTCACATCTTTGATTCCTAGGGTATCACTCAGAAGTGGCAAAATTAGGTACATTACCCGTTTAAACATTACCGTATTTGTCTGTACTGCGCCAAATGGCGCTGTGACCCGGAACACCAAAGATAACATTAGCATTTCAAAACTTAGAGTCAAAACGGCATAAGTGAAGAAAATACAAAAATGTGTTAGTTGCAGTATACCTCGTACACCCTAGAACAAAAAGCATCAAAAGAAAAAAAATAATTATAATAGCTGGAGAACAAATCCAAATCGAAAGTACTCGTTGAGCCATGGTTACGGAACGGAACTCGTTTGAAGGCCAAACTACGTTCAAGAGAGGTGATAAATCGAAAAGGTATACTATATTTATCGTGTGTTCAAATGACTAAGGTATCAAACTTACGTTTTTGGTATTAAAAACACCTTGGTTCAAATCGTGTTTACATTTAACCAGTTTAGCAAATGAAGCGACTGTTAAACTATACAGTATTGCTGTGTGTTAATCATAGACAATCGCGTTTTAATTATAAGAGGTTTTGCCATAAACAGAGCACGCAAAATTTTCCTTTAAAATGACCAGAGGGAACATCAGTAGGATATACAACCTTGTATTTGTTCTCTGTTGATAACCCACTGGTTTTCACAGCGCAGGAGTAGCAGTCTGTAACATGGTTTGTTGGCTCCCTTCATATCATTAGAACCCCAAATGACATGGATGGTTTCCTTCCATTCAGTCAAACACGCAATCCATTTCAACATAATGTTTTGGGGTGATTCCCACACTTTCGAGGCATGATGAACTAGCTAGTCTGGCACGAAGGGTGTGTGACATAAATGAGAGAAAAAAAAAAAAAAAAAAAAAAAAATATATATATATATATATATATAAACAAAGTAACGTCTCTGTACATATGCTACAAACAAATTACACGCTAAAATAGAATAATCTCATCACACAAACTAGAGGTGCTATAGAAAAACTAAAACAAATTTGAAATCAGCGTTGCAAATACTTTCACGCGCAACTATTGCCATTTCTGATGCTTTTTGGTTGTTTGCCAGTGTAATCCAATAACATCGAGCAGAATGTTTTTCTAAGAATTGAAACAGATTAGTTCCTTACACAGTTTCGTTTGGTGATCAACAAAATATACATAGTTTCTGCCCTTTAATTCAAGATTGTCTACAATTCGCAGTTTCAACTTTTACCTTCTCTACTACGTATAGTAAGTAGTGAAACTGTTGTATTCGACCCAAAATTTCGATGTCGTGATTTCACCGGAAATGTTTTTGAGGGCCCTGAACCCGAAAAAACATTTTAAAAGAAGGTGTGCGCGCGTATGTGTGTGTTTGTGTGTGTGTGTGTGTGTGTGTGTGTGTGTGTGTGTGTGTGTGTGTGTGTGTGTCTAGCTCAAAAACAAAAAGTCGGTTAAAAACCAAAGTTGACTTTTGAGTTACATATCTTTCAGGAATGCGACAAGAAGATTTTGAAGAAACATTTTCCCAGCCTAAAGTACCCTTCACTTGGAAAAGTTTTCGAAATTTTTTATTTTCTCAAAATTGGCTCTAACGATTTTGGCTAAAATTCTATATGTTTAAGACATTTTTATGGCAAATGAAATGCACATTTTCTATTTTCTGGCTATAGCCTATTTAGTCCTGTTTACTCTTGATGACCTTTGCATCACTGATAACAGATACACCAAATCTTACCATACAAAAAATTTAGATCTCATCAAAACACACAAGTTATGCCCAAATGTGGAGTGAACCATTTCGCAGATACTCCTTGTTATTTGTAACTTTTGCAATACATAAACTTGTCTCAAATGGAAGGCCGTTATTCGCTCTTTTATCTCTTGGCCTTTCAAAGAGAACGGAATTTTAAAGCTTTAAAAGATTTGACTACCGCTCAAAGCCTACTGTATTCCCATATTCCCCTTGCACTTACAAAAAAATCAGCAGTACGACAAATTCTGTAAATGTTTACCTCGACGAACATGAAGAAGATAGAGGAGTAAGAGTTTGTAAGAATAGTTAATACAAGAACAGAAAAAGTCACGTGAGTGCAACACACGAGATAGCGACTGTGCTATTATTGGTAGATTGATCGATCATTCTCTGAACGCCAAAATATTTTCTTTCCCCTTTTTTTGTTGTTGTTAATTTCCTTATTTTTCGTTATTTTCTATGCCCAGTAAGAATTAATAGCCCCCTCACAAAATAGCATACGCTCAAGTACCCCTTCCTTTACACCTGGTTGTGTTTACTTTGAGTTGTAAAGGAAAGTTCAGCCCTTAGAAAGAAATGTTGTATCAGGCACCCCTAAGTGTAACAGAAACCTGTTTTGCTATATTATCACCCATATTAATGGCAATGAGAATCGCATTTTTATCTACAGATTGAGCAAAGATAGTGAAATGTTGACATGATTTTTGTTATGATATCGAGCACTAATGTCAAATCGTGGTTGTATTAAAAATCCAGATGTATTTTCACACATATGTGGCTGCATTGCAGTGGCAAAGCAGACAAAATAATGCTTTTGTGAGACATGCATACTTTGCATATTTTGTAATTAAGCTTGGTGATAAAGACTAGTGTCGGAGTTCACATTACGTATGCAGGACTTGCGTACAGGGATTAATAATGTATCATGCTGCCCGTCTTCTGTTTCGTTATCTTTGTGCTGTAAACCTTCATTGTAGACTTCACGAGCCTAAAACATATGTATCTGTGGTATGCGTACAGGATACTGACAAATGAACCTAAACATTTGTAGGCCTTCCTCTTTCCGGAATTAATTCACACTAAGTAGAGCTCTGGAAGAATGGAAATAAAACATCAGTGCGATTTGGAATCTCTATGCTCTGGAGAGAAGCTATAAATCTCGGAAATAAGTCTTCTGTACCTTGAAGTGAAAGGTACAAAAGTATAACGGCCGTTATTTATTCAAAACTTTCCTCTTGCGTTAGAGTCATGGTTCTGAACCTCCAACGCCATCCCTAACACAAATATGTACCACAATCACGATCTAATAGTTCTGAATCTGACATCCAGGATACGCGCTTGCACTAACCAAAAACCAATGAATAACGTAGACTGCTGACTAAAAGAGAGCTTGATGATAATGGGAGAAACCTGCATTTACCTACCGAGCGAGATGGCTCCGCGGTAGCGTGTGAGACTCGCATTAAGGCAGTTGTGAGTTTGAATTTCATAGCCGAGCTTCATGACACATGTTTTTTTTTTTTTTTTTTTTTTTTGTTTTTTTTTCGGGGGTGTCCCGGGTCACTAGGCGAATCCTGAGAAACGATAGTTACATCCCCTGAATTGCTTGTCCTTACATTTCACTTCATTAATAATTTTATTCATCCTTCATCCTGTTGATTCATTCGGGGTCGCAAGTGTCAGCGAGGGCGCTAGGTACAGCTTCGCAGGGATGATATGCGCTTTGTAGAGGAACTTTCTCCCTCCCTTGATATCGGTAGGTTCCGGGGGCGAAATATGAGGGTATTGGATTCCGTCAGAGACCCCATTGGGAGGCCACGGAAGATCTCAAGGAGACACCAAACTTGGTACACCTTAGGGACCTCTGCAAATCCCTGTACCACTAGTCAGGATCTGGCCGCCTGGTGTCTCCTCTCACCTCGTTTTTACTCCGGGGGTATCCCCTTGGAAGCATAGGTGAAATAAGTACGGCTTGACTGCCAAACCCTCTCTGAATTTCTTCTGCTACTACTCCTGTGAAATACTGTAGACCAGCTCGGCTCTATGCATTTGTTAGCTATAGCAACCAAGTGTGCTTGGCAGGTAAAGGCAGAGAGAAAGATAATTCGTAACACTTTTAAAAGAATAAAATACTTCTGAAGTTTGAGCTCTTGTGAACTATTTCGTGACATACCATCCTGAGGAGCGACGATGCTTTATATACTCTCCCAAAAGAAATTTTAACGGTGTTGTTTTACATAACGATATATTCTGCATATCATTCAGTGGTTTTGAAAGAATCTTATGGTTATCTAAAACTGACATTTCAGAATAAGATCATATGAGTACCTATGCATGCAAACTCAGGCTTTTCCAATTTTTATAAAATTTGAGATCACTGCATTGGATGTAATGCCTTGTGTTCTTTCATTAATACAAATACTGATATAGTGCAAAAAGCAACATTTTGGCAGTGTAATTCGCACTGGTAATATACGTTTTACATGGAAATGTTTAGCCTTGCGAGAATGTTTTCCCTGGTTTACTCAAAATCATGAGAAGAGAAACAGTTTGGATCTGAATCTATATCCCTCATATGCTTTCTGTGTGTGCAATTTTTTTAACGTCCTGCTTTTTACAGGGACAATAAAGTGAATTTATAAAATATACCTTTTTGTAGCACAGCAGAGCCAAGAAAGCCCATTGGGAGAAAAACGAGTGGTCAGGTAGATAAACATTTAAACCTGGAATGAGGAAAACTATTCAAGAGCCCTTAATTAAAGCCTAAGAGCTTCTGTAGTCACTCTTGCATATTAATACTTTTCATACACATTAAATGTTTGGAAAATTATAATTCCGGAAGTAATCTGTAGCTATTGTATAATGTGAAATACATAGCAAGTAGAAAACTGAAATGTTGATTATGTTTATTAACTCAAAAGGGATATTAGTTATTTTATGTTAGTTTCATTCGTAAATGCCCCGTTTCCCCCCAGTTAGCCTTATAGTATAACAACGGTATATCGTAGTATGGGTAATAATTCGCTGGTTTCGTTTTCCTTTTCTTTCTGAAAGCTGCTTAAAGAAGCACTCTAAATAATTAAATTCCCTTTATATTTTGGCTGGGATTTAAAAGAGCAGGCAGCTGGCGTTAAGTAAAACGTTAACCACTTAAAATAACACTTTCGGAGTCTCCAGTTTTTAACACTTCCTCAAACAGTAATAAAGTCTGAAGAGTGGCACGAAATTAGAGAGAGAAACCTTTGAGCATTGCAGCGGAATAATAAAGTGAAACTGTAATTCGTTTTTTATACAATGGAAACAAAGTCATATACTCATGAGCAGAGGCTATGAGATATGCGACTGAGACTGTTAAGACTTCTATAGAAATGTCAGACAGTGCAGGTTCCTTCCAGCGTCAACTTTGTTCTCTCCTTGCCTTAGAAACTATAAAGTAACAGTTGCGCCTTTCGCAGGATGCACATCTTTCAGTCCAAACCTACAAGGTCACACCGTGAAACCTTTCATAATTTTACTAGCCTATTCATATACGTACATCCAGTCACATTGAATGTTCTAATCATATGTTATTTTATCATCACTATCACCATCACCACCACCACTGCCGCCGCCAACCCCACCACCACCCCCACCCCACCACCACCACCGTCATCGTCATCATCACTATTTCTATTACTAATATTACTATTATTATTACTATCATTATTAGCATTATCATTATGAGCATTATCATTTTTAGCATTATTATGATGACGACCACCATGACGACGACCATGACCATGACCATTGTATTGTTATTGCTATTTTTATTGTTAATAATAATAATAACAATAATAATAATAGTAACAATAACAATAATAGTAACACTAACAATTATTATTATTATTATTATTATTATTATTATTATTATTATTATTATTATTATTATTATTATTATTATTATTATTATTATTATTATTATTATTATTATTATTATTATTATTATTATTATTATTATTATTATTATTATTATTATTATTATTATTATTATTATTATTATTATGTCATCAGAAAAGATCCACACCGCTGACTGGCACTTGGTCGCCAGATCAAACTAATAAATCTAGGTTTGGTCATCTCTGGCGATGTCAGAAATCATCTTGAGCCCCCTCCTTCAGATCATGTCAGAATTTTCTCACATCATTCAACACGGGAGTGTTTTATTCTGTGAGGCACTCATCGGGATGTGACCCTCCTTACACGAAGGAATTTCATACCTCTGGAGATCCAATCTGCAATGCTGCCTCAGTATCTGTAAATGTTATGCGACTATTTTCGTGAAGCATTTTTCTCACCGCTGCGATGTTTTCCTCAGTCACTGCCGATGCCGGACGCGCATCTCTTCTTATCCTTCAAAGATGTTCGGCCCCTTTTAAATACCTGAAACCACCGAAAATCTGTAGCACGCAAAGGAGTACTGCCCACAAAAGCCTAGGACAAGCGTTCAAGACTTTGGCACTGGTTTAACCCACGTTTAAGCTCGTAGAGAATCATTGAGCGAAAATGCTCTCTTCCAAGGTCCATAGCTAGGACGACTACATGCACGATGCGGGTTGTTCATCCTGGCGCTGCTGGAATTTCTCTAGTAAGAGAGTCACTACCTGACACCAGCTTACTCATATAGGAAGGGGCTGTCCCATTCTGCATTCAGTTTGAGTGGATGAACTTTCATTTTCTCACATATCAATACTTCCTTAGTGACCCTCGTATTATAATAAAGCTATAAAAGGTAAAATTATATATTTTAGTATAATCTAAAGTGAACTCTCTGCCTCATTTCATCCCTTCAGTTAGGTATTTTCGATAGAACTTTCTAAGACTTTCTAAAACAAGGATCAGCACATAATGAACATTACATCATTTGTACATGTACATGTGCGTATATCATGCGCCTTGGTGGAGCAAACAGGATATTATCTGTGTGACCAAATTGGTATAAATTACTTTGTTTGTAAAACAAGAAGCTGCTGCATCACCTCCACCATTTTCTTTTCTCTCTGAGTCCTCGTAGAAGCGATACTAGGATGCGTTCAAGTTTTCCTAGTTTTGTTGAAGTTTGCACTATATGACGCACTAGAAGCACGCTTCCCGTGGCCTTTCTAACATGATAACGAGGCATCGGCGCCGGTTACATGCTGTCGGCATTTAAGTTATGCTTGCAGGGAGGTTTTCTACCACCCTTACCTAACAGGGTAGGTTGGGTAGGGGCGGTATAATTGCGTCTCTTTACAAACAGGCTACTCTAGTGGTGTGTCACCCTTCCCTTCCCCTCTTCCTCTACAGTCAACAAACATGAAGTAAAAATGGGTACAATAAAGTACCTCTCCACCTAACGTGGTTAGCAACCGGCGCCGAAGCCTAATGATGGCACAAGTGGGAATCATGCTTCCCACGGCCTTACAAAGGTTTAAAAATCTATCGGTCTGGCCCCGGTTTGAACCCGTGACCTTGGGATCATTAAGCCAACACCTAACCAACTGAGCCACCCTGAACAACTAATGTGGCCAGGCCGTGTAACCCTCAAACGAAATAATACATCCCAGCAATTGTTTACAAAGCTATTAAAACCAGAAATTAATAACAGTCGGGGCGGCCTGTCCAATGGGAATCGAACCCCCAATTCCCCAGACGCAATCGCCTGAGCTATTCCACCCGTTAATTGTTAGCAAAATCATAGACGTAGTTCTATAGGAAACTAAACCAGCAAAAGGTTCAATTTTAAAATATATTTAAATTTTGAAAATCTTAACCTAGCATTTTAAAATGTATGATATACAACTCACGTATTTATTGCTCAGTATTTATTCTATTTTTAGTTATTAAGTTATGATTGTTCATATATAAACAAAAATAAAGACTCATGCCACACCCTTTCGGATTCGATAATGAAATTATGAGATGAATGAAATATTTCCACTACCCCGGCTATATGAACGGTAAAGAGAAAATTAAGGGAAGAGGCGCAAGGGAAGAAAATGTAGAGAATTATTCCACAAATACCTGAAGAGCAGTATCATTCAATCTAAGAGAATACAATGTTGAAAGAAGTGTCATCAAAATGTGTGCTTGTTTGATAATTAGCCTTACCCAGGAAAAAAATTTAATAAAGTATAACTTCCCATACGTAGAGTGCCATGTAAACTTTCATTGAACTAACATTCAAAGCTGCTAGTTAGTGTTTTAAGCAATACGATTTTTAAGATTCTGAAAACGCCGCAAAATTCCACCGCCTTGTAGCTTTGGAGGAGAACCTTAACGAACTTCCTGGTACCAGCATCATTGCATAAGTCAGCTGAAGAAGTTGTGCAAGTATGCCGTTCTTCGAGACCAAAATACCTCTACTCTTCCCAACTTCTGGCAACAGTCACAAAGCGCAGAGCGAGAAAGTTTGCTTACCACTTACCGCTGTGGAAGATGCTGGCCAGCTCAATAGGGAAGTAGTAAAAGTGGGCTATGTAAGTGCGTTACAAACAGAAAAACCAGGGCGGTATTTGGATAGCTAAAAAATCCTACGTAGGTATAGTCAGCACAGGGCGGGCTTTATCCTACACAAACATGAGCTGTCGATGCAGAATTTATATTTTCCACAGACTTAAAAAAGTGACTGCTATTACACCGTTGTCCATTCTTGAGCTTGATCTGAAAGGTGGTAATTAATTTTTTGCACTGAATTGAAAACTGATCACAAATTTCCCCATCCAAAAAAACGGAATGTTGCTCAATACACAAAAAGGACAAACATACATTATTTTATGGACAAGTATATTAAATTCATGCATGTAAATCGCCATATTTGAACTATAACTGAATAATAAACAAATTACTATTATATTAACACTTATACCATTTTACCGTGACCATCTATAGCTTACTGTGTCTGAAATGTCAATTTCCATTGACTTCCTGCAAGACGTTTCTAAGGAATACATCCAGCAGCTATCAACGTTTCATCCTCACGTTTCACTTCCCTTGATATTTAATGTCCATGTCTTTGATGTCCGGGCAAAATACTTCAAAATGTTCCTCACTAAAAGCGCCTATGCTCTTGGGAAAAAGTTGAGCTGGAATGCAGAAAATGAATTTTGACGCTGATATTGCAAGCCAAACCTCTGAGGTCATCTAACATTTTCTAACAAGATACGTATCCGTGGACCTACAAAAGTTCCGGACGTTAGAGGGGGAAATGTATCACATAGGTATTTAAAATAATTCCAAACTCAGTTTTACCATTGCTGAGAGAAGGAAGCTTGCGACACAGGTATTTTGTCACTATTCAACCTTTTTTAAAAATCAGTAACTAAACTTCACTTTTTGCAACAATAGTGGCAGTTCAGTTGTATACAACGTTTAATTCCTCTTTTTAATATCTGCTCATTAAATCCATACAATACATAACGATTAATATCATAAAATGTAGTGAAGTGCTTTGTATTTGTTGTGCGGAATATAATTCAAATTGCATGAAAATTTAATCCTTGCATTTAAAAATGTAACAGTAGTGATATTTTGAAATGAGGCAAATTGTATAACTTTCGTTATATTTTTCATCACAAAACTAAATAAGTAACGTATTTCATGTTAACCCCATACCTATTTAAACATATTTGAACAAAAGTAAATAAACTTCCTCAGAGTATACGTGGTCATCAGAGGTAACTTGAAAATGAAGTTTGGAATACGATAGATTCGTTAACAAAACCGAGGATGTGTTCAATAAACCTGTGAAAAACAAATTTTTTATTGTTGTGCACAAATTTCAGCAACATACGTGATTGAGAAAATATGCCCATTGGGTGACAGGCGATGTCAGGTAGATTACACGGGGTCGCTACTCCTCCATCAAGTAGCTCCTCAATTGGGCCCTCCGGGACCTAACGAGGCTGAGTGCAAACCGTGCCAGACCTCCCAGCAGGGGAATGATCCCCACATTGGTGCCGGGGATCGAAACCAGGTCCTCCACGCCAGGGAAGGCGCGCTACCACTGCACTAAGGAACAGATTACATAATAGTACTGGAAAACTCGAATCATGTTTAACTGATGGGCAAAGAAGATACTTGCATAAAATACTAAATTAAAGATAAGCAAGGGAAATCGTAAAACGGAAAAAAGGTCAATATTAAATTAAACAAAGTGTCAATATAAAGGAAGATGATTTTACGAAAGTTTTGAGTGCTATGTCCTAAGTTAGGAACTATATTTTGAAATACTAATGAACGCTGCAAACGGCTGAAACTGTAAGCAGACAAAAGAAGAGTGAACGGTACGTTACAGAGAAAGTAAAACTTAAAAGAAAACCTTGGGAACAGGACAATTTCTGCCGTATGTGAAACAGAGAAGAGAACTGGACACATATATTAAACAGGATAGATGAAAGCTCAAGGGTTTGAATAACGAACTAATAAAAATTAAGAGAACAAAGAATGGTGGATGAAGCAGAATTGCAAAAAGTATTGTATTCATTGAGAAAAAAGCTAAGTGAGTATTTAATAAGATATGACCTAAAATGTGTTGGTAATCACTGTGGCACATAGATGGCAAAATGATGAAACAGAGGCGTATCAGTTGGCAGAAAACAGCGCTGATATAGAGTAGCAGCTAGCACTTAGGGAAACGAAGAAATAGGAAGGAACAGACATTGGAATTGTTCAGTGGAGAGAGGAAGAACTGTCCTACTTTGTGCAGAAGCATACACACATGGACAAAAGTATTCACACACTGCCATGTTGCGAGCAGCATACCAGTTATTACGTACAAATAACATTAAAGGGTGTCATTTTTAATTCTAGATAATATATTAGAATGACTACTATGCAGGCTCAATGCAAATGTTCCACTATTGTGTACAATAAAGGTGTAGGATGAGCCTGTGTTTGTTTACATGGACTAATACCCAGACAGAGGTTTTCATACAGTTAGTTACTACCCTTGTTGATGCACATTAAATAGAGTGCCCCTTGTTTGGCTGGTTCAATTGAGTAATACATACCCCGAGAGACAGACAGATTGCACTGAGAGATACCGTTTTGGTACAATGGGTGGAAAACAGAATGAAAAATTTGTTGGGGAAAGAAGAATTTTTCTCCGTCTTCATAATCAAGGAAAATCATATTCGAGATTTCATTCTGTGGGTAGAATATGCACTAACTCCTGTTAGTTTAATTATCTCCCCCTCCGCCGTTAAACCTACATGTTGGTTTAATTTTCTATATTACTATTGCTCGGGAAAACCTCCCACTAAAATTCAGATATTGCTTTACTATCCTTGAGTCAATGATTAGTTGAACACCTTCAAATGTCTCATTCCTTCTCAGTATGTTGACCACTTCTGGTCCTACATTCCGAATAAAAATAATGAAAACTCCACATTTTGAAGCCGAAATTGTGAACGCCATAATTATGGATATAATACTGCATCACATGGCGGAATTAGATAATCAGAAAATGTTAAAATTGTTACGTGTATCAATGTACGAGATCTGGGAATATTAGTTGTGACTAAAATTGTCAAAAGGCACGAAAAGGTACAGACAAGTCATTAGGGGCGAGCTTCAGGTAGTCGAGCGAGACCCGGTAAGACCAGTTTTCCTGGAAATCGCTCAGCGCCGGTGTGAGCCGGAAAACAAGGGATGGTCGTTTCTTCGAAACCCTGTTGCTAATTAGGAAGTGAAAGGTACAGAGAGCGTCATAACGCACAGGCACTTGCCTGCGAGAACCCGGAGAGAAAGGGTCGTTGAGAGTTGCCCTCCAGAACCCGGCGGGTCACTACATTCGTCGCCCATATCTTCAGTCACGGGACTTGTATTCCGGATCCTCAAGTGTGAGGACACATTATAGTTAATATTAACGATTTTCTGTCTTAGTAGAGACACGGTAACGACTCAACTAATTTAATAATGATCGGCAAATCTCACGCTTTCTTATTTTGGTGAGAATAAAAGTGTTTCAACGAAGTTCTGGTTTTATTCGCAAACATCCACGCATACCCTGAGATTAAAGTCGCATGCCAGAGCAGCCGGAGCAGAAGACATCAGAAAGCAGCAGTCGGCATAGGAGAGCATAGGAGGGGCGATTCGACCTCATATGGCGCAACAACGTGTGGCCGAACAGCAGTAAAACCAGACGACAGAGGAGCCGAACAGCAGTAGAACGGGACGACAGTGGAGCTGAACAGCAAAACAGCACGAGAACACCAGAGGGAACCAGGACCACGAGGACAAGAGGATCCGCATCAAAGTAGCAGTAGCAGGTAGCAGATAAAAAGGTACTGAGTGAAAGACTTTTATTTGTATGTTTTGGTAGTAGATGTATTTGAGAAGTGGGAAGATGATAGAGCAGGCTGATGTAACTATGGATGTTCAGGAGGGTGATGTAAGTAATGGTATAGAGAATGTAGAAAATGTATAGGATAGGAATGGGCAAAATCAGGCAGAACAGTTAGGGAAGAGTAATGTGAGCAAAGAAAGTCCAATTCAAAGTTTTACTATGGACAATGAGATGTATGGGTCACTTGTGGCGCTGTTCCATAATTTAACAGAAAAGTTAGAAAGTAGTCAGAAAGAGTTAAGGGAAGAAATGAAAACTAATAGAGAAGAGATGAAAAATGATCAAAGGGAGTTAAGGGAAGAAATGAAAACTAGTAGTCAAAATATTAATCGGGATTTACCAGGAAAGATAGAAAGTAGTCAGAAAGAGTTAAGGGAAGAAATGAAAACTAATAGGGAGGAGATGAAAGAAATAGGGATTAAAATAGAAAATCAACAAAAGATCTTAGAAAGTTTTAAAGACGAGGTCAGAAATGAAATTGAAAACGTGAGACTAGAGGTTAGGGAAAATCAACAGCAGTTTAGGGAGGAAATAAATATCGTAAGACGAGAGATTAGTGATGGGTTAGAAAAAGAGAACCGGAAATTAAAGGAAGAAATTAAAACTAATTTTCAGAATCTTAGTCGGGATTTAACAGAAAAGTTAGAAAGTAGTCATAAAGAGTTAATGGAAGAAATGAAAACTAGTTATCAGGTTTTAGGTGAAAAGATAGAAAATAGTAACAAAGGGTTAACAGAAGAGATAGAAAATAGTAACAAAGGGTTAACAGGAAAGTTAGAAAACGAGATAGGAAAAATAGAAAATAGTCAAAAAGAGTTAAAGGGGGAGATGAAAGCTAGTAGGGAAGAGATAGTAAAGTTACAAAATGATCAGGAGTTAAGGGAAGAGATGAAAGCTAGTAGTAAGAGTATTATGGAAAACCAGGAAAAAGTTTTAGGACGAGGTTAGGAGTGAAATTGATAACGTGAGATTGGAGGATAGGGAGAATCACGAGCAGGTTAAGGAGAAAATAAAAATGGTTAAACAAGAAAGTAGTATAGGAATGGGAGAAGAGATAAAGATTGGAAAACAAGAAATTAGTACTGGAATAGGAGAAGAGGTTAGGTGTGTAGATAAAAGTCCTACAATATTTTTCGGGCAGGGGGCACCGTCAGTTAATATTAGAAGTGATGTCACCCGAGAAAGATATCAAAGTCCCGTACCGAAAAATGGTAACTATTACGAGCATAGGAGAAATCATTTCGACCATAATTATAGGGGTCAAGTTGAAACTTTTCATAGAGGACGGAACACCCAAGTTAATTTAGTACAGGCAACTAGATTTTCCAGAGATAGAGGGGGATAATTCCATAGAAATAGGTGTTGTTCTGGAAATAGCGACCATGAGAATACGCACATGATTAGGTTTATGACAAGAAAACATATGTAAATTATAATAATAGCATGTATAAGGTAATTATAATAACTGTACTGAATAGTAATTATGAAAAGAGGGTATAATTGTGAACAAGTATTAAGTGTGAACTTTTGTATTTATTATCATCAAACTACGTGAAGAGTACAGGAAAGAGAAGGGAAAAGGTAGAGTTTCAGGCCCTGTTAAATGTTGAGATTTGCGGAAGAATTATTAATTTGTTATTTTCAGTTGTACCTAGGCTAGTTACGGATCTTATAATTCAGTATGAGAGTCTATATGCTTGGAACGCTATTGTGAACTTCGAACATAGATTTTTGAAAATTGTTACGGAAAAAGACACCATTGTCGTGCCAATTTTAGAGGACGGTAATTTGGGTATAATTGCAAGGGATCAGGTAGATGAAGATATTCAGGAGAAAACATTTGTCGTGGAAGTAATAAATATTGTTAGAAGAATATAATGATATTCATAAAGTAAACGTCGCGTATAGAGGATATAATGATCTACGTAATAATGTTAAAAAAATGAGGAAGTATAAAGATCCCAGATTAAACTCGAAGGAGAAGAAAATAAAGATGCATGATGGGGTGAGTGACTGTATCGAAGTAGAAAATGTATTCAGAGAACAAGTGAACCAAGCAAATAGACTGAGCGAAACGCACTTAAGAGGGAAAAATCATAGGTTACAATATTCTATAAAGGTCCTGCATTAATTACAGCAAAATTTGGGGAACATACCTTCGAACTAACAGATAAGAAAACTAACAAATCTATAGGCCGATGGCATAAACAGCTACTGAGACCCTATCGGGAACCTTTAAATATTCCTGAGAGTACGTAAATGGTGCGAATTTCCTGAGGTTGGTTAGAACATGAATGTACAAACCGGATAGTGTTTAAGAAAAAAATTGTAAATAGATGTAAGAAAAACCACCAAGTGAAAGCAAAAAGTGAAGTGAAAGTGAAAAAGACGTTACTATACAAAACAAAACAAAAACCAGCAAAGACTTTTGCAAAATTATGACAAGAAAAGACATGAAAATTATAATAATAGTATTTATAAGGGAATCATAATAACTGTACAATTGTAATCATGAAAAAGGGTATAATTGTGTATTTATTTATTGAGTGTGAACTTTGTACAAATGTTTTAATTGAATTTATGTGAAGGGTGACTTATATGTATGTATGACAAATGTTTACAGGACAAACATAACCATGTTAAAATTATAAAATAAATTTATGTTAACCAGTTGTGAAGGAAAAGAAAAAAAAATGTATATAATCAGCTCAAGGTTTGCCGATCGATCGCGTAATATTTTTGAAGAAAATTGTTTTCGGGCAAGACAAACATTGCAATATTATTGTATAATATGACAATGTCTATGGGGGGCATTTGAAGCCGCAATTGTGAACGCGACGGGGCAGTACACGTGCCGCCAAGATCGACGAGCGAGCATCTCAGCTACGGGACTTGTATTCCGGATCCTCTAGTGTGAGGACACATTATAGTTAATATTAACGATTTTCTGTCTTAGTAGAGACACGGCAACGACTCAACTAATTTAATAACGATCGGCAAATCTCACGCTTTCTTATTTTGGTGAGAATAAAAGTGTTTTATTCGCAAACATCCACGCATACCCTGAGATTAAAGTCGCATGCCAGAGCAACCGGAGCAGAAGACATCAGAAAGCAGCAGTCAGCATAGGAGAGCATAGGGGGGGGGGATTCGACCTCAATTTCTACCTTTATGTGCTTCAGAAGTAATGCCTTTTAAAATTATATTCATGGTTAATCAAATATTCGTGGAAAGCTATACAAACATATTGATATATAGCTGCTTTAATTTTAAATAACAATTTCTAAGAAGTTAATTAGTATGAGATAGAACATTTCTTGCAAAGAGCATTGAGGTATCAGGAAGCTCCAACATTTATGCAGCGGAGAAATGTGATTTTTAATGTATGTAGAATACAAACGCCTGTATATGCGCAATTTAAATTTTGAAAATAGGAGCATATGAATCATTTAAGTATATTATGAGACATGAGCACACACAGAATAAATACCTTTTGAACAAATTATATGCACCAATACCAATGCTTAGGGGTTGAAACCTGCAGCAGCAAATAGAGGTAATAAAGAAATGGAAGGAAGTTACTTAATGAGCTACTTTGCACTATAACGTTTTTGAAAGGCCACGGGCTCCATTGTGTCTAAACAGCCTTCCAAGCAGGCACGTTTAGCAAGGGAAAGGGAGGGGATAGCAGGATAGCTGGAACACTGCGTCCATTAATTTCTACGTGTCGCGGTTTGTGCCACATTTTCTCATACGTATAGCTACATTTTGTTGTTATTATTACAAATAAAGTATAAGCTTTATAAAGCTGCCAGGTAATGAAAAACAGAGCTGTCATCTGACTTGCAGAATGTGGTTACAATGTGTTTTAAATTTGTGGTGTTAACAAAGTTGAGTTCAACAGTGTGTAACTCAGAAAGTACCGTTCTTTGGTTGTTATTGCGGTATCGAGTTTCCACACTTCTTTTCAGAACGATATTACATTACCCTTAATAAAACGAAATATCAACATAAAATTGGACTCAAAACAGGTGTACGATTTCCTCTTTACTATAAAATACAGTACAAATAAGCGTGCTAGAGAAAGGCTGTTACTGAAGCAGGATAAGCCTTCCAGAATTTATGAGCTGTTTTGTACACCATAAGAAAAATATTTCACCTATTTTCTATCACTTAATTTTCTAGAAACATATGAATAAATATTTGCAGCTAAATGCCAATACGTAAGCACTGTTAAATATGATCTACTACTTCCCCCACTTATACCTAATTGTTTCTCTAATATTTATTTACTCTTCAGTTAAACCAAAAGTTTGCATGTATATACATAGTTGTTGCTTCGGAATATAATACTCAAAAGCATTAATTGTGACTAAAACTGATTTCTCATTGAAATACTTTAGTCTTGAAGGTCAACTTTTATGAACAAAATAACCGGTTGTGCTGTTATGGATCAGCAAATTTGCTCCAAATTTGACTAATAAATTATTAACTTTTGAAAAACCAAGAATTTCATACAGACTAATAGCAGTATTTGACTGCGATAATTAGGCATTGTTGTAGGGAATCTAATGCGATGGATTTTTTGCCACTTAATTTAGTCTGAAAGCTTAATTTTTGAATAAAATATATTTTTAAAATACCTCACGTGGAACATTTTTATTACATTAATGCATTTACATTGTCAAAAAGTTAATATTTAAATAACCATACACGCTAACATTTTGAAACCTGGTAAAATATTAGCTATTGTATGTAATAATTGGATCGCCTCCGTAGCGCAGTTAGTAACGCGCTTGCCTTTGACGCGGAGGAACCGGGTTCGATCCCCCGTACCAGCATGGAGATTTTATCCCCTCTGGGAGGTCTGGCTCGTTAGTCCCGGGGGGACCAATTGAGGAGCTACTTGATGGCCCCAGCTCGTGAAGACCGCATAACTGACTGGGAGGGATTGGGACGCTGACCACGTACCACACTCCAGCACTGCACCCCACCAATGACGCCTGTAGTGGGCCGAGGTGGGGGACGCAGCGGCTGGGTGGTAAGGCTTGGCTCTTCATCGGCTTAGTTTTATGTAATAATTGACATAAATTTTAACAAATATTACATGCAGTGGATTTTTCAGATTTCAAAGCCCTAATACCAAAGTTAAATTTTTCTAGACGGCATATCCACTGGTTGTCATTGTAGCTGTAATCTCTAAAGTTGAATTCTGAGAATGCTACCCGGAAAATTTGCCGAAAGCTTTCGTTTAAAATTAAACAACGGAACGTCGTACTGCAAACAGGACTGGTGCTGAAATGGGTGTTTATGAATATTGCCACTGCATGTGAAATACACAACGTGGCATGGTGGAAACTAAATAACACCAGCTAATCGTAGGAGAATAATAAACACCATAGAGAGAATATAACGCTTCGCTATGGATCCCGATTAGCATAATGAGATAAAACAGATGAAATAACTCGATATCCCATCCCATGGGACGTCATTGGATAGCGTAAAAAACTATCTAAAGGGCATTCTAATTGTTAGCATCGATCACAACGGTGTTATATAGCCACGTGGGCACAAAGCGTTTTTACGTGCAGCATATTGTTCAGCTGTATTCTGCAATCTCTCATTTGATGCACTACTGGGTATGGGAAACATAAAACCATATTGGCACGTGGTAGATCTATGTATTAAGGAACTGAGACATCGCATATGCTAAATTATACCTGAGATCTTTTCTTGGATTCAGTATTTTCACATTTTTAGTGACCTTTGAACAGGAACACTAGACAAAGTTTCAAGCTGCTGTTGCTATGCATATAAATATGTCGAGCCAAACAATTCAGCTAATCTGTGTCTCGCATTAAGAGATCCTTGGAACGAATTTCAAGGACTCTTCTCCATTTTATCTTTGTGCATTCTGTTCTTATTTGCATTTTCGATGAGATTTTTACTCTCACGAGGATGATGCAGTGGTGTGTTTTAGGAAAATTTTCCTGTATGATTGGTGCCAGCTCAGCCTCCTCGGATGGCCATTTTATAGTTTTGAACATTCTTTTGAAAATTTATGAAAGTTGATTGGGGAGCAAGCATACATAATATATCCAACAAGTTCATTCCTGGTTGCAGAAACTAAGGTGCTTGCTCCATCCACTATCTCGTGGTTTATATAAGTCGCTATCAAGCTGTTTACACCACTCCACTGGAAGAGCTGCCAACATGAGACTAACAGATACCCCTAAGCCGTAAAGTGCATCCGAGGGATGTTTTTAACAGAGGATGTAGGCTATGTGAAGCTATATCCCAATAGTTTCGCCAAACTAACGGATTTTACTCGCTCTCTTTGGCTGGAATTCTCATCCCTGCTTGTGCAGTATAGCCAATAAGGCATGGTTTAGTATTTTCATGTCATGATTTCGCTATGAAGCAAAGCCACCTAAATACCGCGAGAGGATGTACGGCGAGCGGTCGGGATACTGCATTCCCAGGAGGTGTATTCTCCTTTATAAACAATTCCCAAGATACTATAATTCATATTACAGAATTACATTAATATAAATTATATTACTGTGTTCTCACAAGAATGTGACTATAAGGAATGTGTTGACGTCAACAACTCTGGCGTTATCTGAGAAAAATTACAGTCGGTTCTGAATTCATTAGCTCTCTCTGTATTTATGACATCGTTAATTGTCACGTGGTACTGTGCCACTCACCCCTCCAGATAGCAGAGCACTACGCGGTTGTTTTCTCGTACACTTCATTTTCTGCCACCGGGCAAGAACATTTATCCTATATGTATATGGAAATACATCTGTCGATGGGGAACAACAGGAATTGCTAAGAAAGTAATTTCCTGTTCGTTATATTCTAACATTCGTAGATTAAAACTATTCTACTAACGTTAAAGACTGCACGTGGTGTAGAAATCCAGATGTGGTAGTCCATCCATTAGTGAAGTGTCTCTTGCGGTGCATGCACCAGTGCATTGCACGGCGCAAGGTGAAAAATGCGACTACGAAAAGTTGACCTCTGTGCAAACGTCCAGTTGCTTTTTCCTTACGCTTTTCTAGCTCGCTTTGTCGTCTTTCTCCTTTCTCACTTTCTCCTCTGTTTCTTTCTCATTGCATAATGTTTACCTGAGATCTGCAGTGTTAAATTGGTTGGTTTATTTTTTGTGACCAAATCTGATATGTTTAAGGATCTAGTTATACATTTGTGTAAATTTGCATTGCTTATATAGAAATGTTGTTTTCCAATCACTTCTAGTTCGTGATTAGTTATTTTCCTTCGTAAATAACATAAAAGCTTAGTTGTTTATTCATTCATGCTGTTGTTTCCCTGAACTTGGGCTGGCAAATCTGGTGGTAGGTGAATACGCTCAGTTACATGGTTACTGGTGCAAAAGAATTTTCAACAAATAGAAATACTTTGTTTAAATTTGGTTTGATCAAACAGTGCATTCAATTTTTTCTTTCCTTTTTATTTACAAAGATAACACTAATGTCTGAAACAAGGAATCGGATGACAGTAATTTGGAGAGTATCTTTTAAATTACAATCAGAAATACACGCACACAATTTAGTTTCCGTACAATTCAAAACAGAAGACGCCTTTCACATACGCACGTGGAACCGAATATAGAAATAACCTTCGCTGCTTCTTGATGCAGATTAGGAAACTCTTCCTTCGACAACTTCTGTTAAAATCCGAGCAAACCTTTTGTTTGGCAAAATACATTTTTATTTTTAATTAACACAAATTGTAGCTGCAATTTATAAAATTGCTTTGAAGTACCTAAAAGCCACATGTTTTCATAAATAGGTATTGTTAACTGCCGTTTTCTTAACTTAATGTTACTCATGCATTTAATAAACTCTACTTTGTTTTGTAGATAATGTTATATTGGCACCATATGCAGTGCGCGAATTGAGCCAAGCTTAACGGACCCGTCACGATGTACGGTGCAAGGAAACTTTGCACCCGGTGCGGTTTTAAGCTTTGGGAAGCCCCCTGTTAGTGTCTGAAAATCTTCACTTCATATCCAACAATTTTACAGTGTTGACCAAAGCTATTAGAAAAATCGGGTTTGCAAATGTCCAAGAGCATTAGCATAATATAAGACTTGGCTAATTCAATTAATAGGATACCTCTTGTGCCAGTATCGAAAAGGTGAAAGCCAAATTCAGAATGTTCTAAACAAAAATATTGGTTATCAAGTTATGTGTGAAAATTTGAAAATCAGCAACAAGGGAAACACGTCAGATGACAGAGTGGAATTCTTTACATTTGCACCTCTGACATCGTCTGACGTAGAAAGAAGTTTTTCATTGTTTAAAAACTGCTTCAGTGATACGAGTAGAAATTTCACATTTAATAATTCACGAATGTACATTGCAACCCAGTGTAATGCACTCTCTGACGACATTATAGTTAATAAATAGCAGTATGTATAAGCGTTTAAGTGCAGTTCCAGAATGCATAGTTTAAGATGCTTGTAGATTGTGCTGCAGTGAGGCGGTTTTCATGGCCAGGCTGTACCTACCTGCAGTTGTTTACATGTGTCAACGATAAAAGTAAAGTCCAGTACAGTATACTTGTGGAACGCACACGCCTCCGGCCTTTAGTCGTAAGTCATAAGCAATGAACTTGGCTCATGTTTGGTATACTAATGCGCATTCCTATGGATAGTAGTGTCAAGAGGTAAGAACACATGACAATGCACAGTTATTAATAGGTGGAAGTGCTTTACCAAAATATGTGACTTACAAATATCTATAAAATACTTCTCTGGTGTGGATGACCATGAATTTGATGTTTTGAAGCGCCCATTCCCTTTCCTTGACTACTCGGCAACTAATCTGCCTGAGCTGAGTTGCGGGTGTGCAGTACTCTCAGGCGTTGCTTGTGCTCGAAGAAGTGAAAGAATTTATCAGATCGCCGCTCAGTTTCAGAGTTTTCCTTTTGCTGCACATAGAAATTTGCCTCCCACATTGTCAAAGGCCCATGGTTTCTAAAATTTTAGTATGCATTTTCCTGCTAAAGTGAAGTACTTATGCTGTTCATATTAACTTGATGAAAATAGTGTAGTTTAACTAACTTAAGTGATGCACATGTTGTTTTATTCCAAGTTTACTTAATATAAAATGAGTGAGTGAGTGCGTGAGGAGTGAGTGACAAGTAATTGTGTGAGTGAGTGAGTGAGTGAGTGAGTGAGTGAGTGAGTGTGTGAGTGTGTGAGTGAGTGAGTGAGTGGAGGTTAGAGACCCGTCGAGAACGTGGCCATTTGGGCCCGATGACTTAACCTTAGTTGTCGCTAAGGGCATGGGAGACCCCTACGTTTATTTAAACGTTCTAGTTTTCGAATGAACGCACCTATGCAATTGTCTAACTAGATAATCTTATATTACACATTACTCGACTGTTTGGGGGAGCGAGAACTTGATCTGTTTATTTCTTTAGCTCCAAGAATGACTAATCAGCAGTAATGTGTCGCATAGGTCAGTTAAACTCTGCGTGCCTATTACTGATGTTTTTCCTCGTTAGTTATGCAATATAGTTTAGTGATTGCAAGTAGCATGTTACTGCTTCTCAAAAACAGGACAAATTTATAAAATTCTACCTTGTGAAGATGATGTCTTTGCCGTGTATGACAATTTGTATGTATCATATGATTCCAGTTCTGAAGATATACTTAAAAATGACATCTTTAGATTCAGAAACTGATCAAAAAGAAGAGGATGAAAGTAATCTATGTCATAATAACATGCATTTTGTAGGTAACATCATATTCTTGTAAAAGATATTATTATTACTATTACTACTATTACTACAGTGTGTCCCACTCGCTACCGAACCCGAAGTGAATTCTAATAATTCAAATACTAATGTAGATATTGTTGTGAAAGAAGACATCAGCAACAATGCGTTTATTTTATCTTGTGATTATTGCGTGTGCGTTGAAGTTCAGTTCAGTTTATTTCTTACACAAGAAAGATAAGTATTGGAGTTGAAAATGAATCGGTATACTCTAGAAGAGCGCGTGTTTATTATTCGAGTGTATTGGAAGACAAACTCTATACAGGTATGTCGAGAGCAAATTTGTAAAGTGATTTCGAGACAACCGACATCCGCCATTTGGGCCTTATAGAAGAAACTTGAAACACATGGAACTTTACTGGACAGACATGCAGGAGGTAGAGAACAAATGGCATAGGAAACGATCACTAATGTGAAGGATATATGGATATCTCCATGGGATGTTTCCAACAAGGCGGTACGACATGCCACACATCAAACGCCAGCATGGCTGAAATTCAATCGCTTTTCGGCGTCCGCGTCATTTCGAAAGGGCCCGATCTGACATCACCCGATTTTTTTTTTTTTTTTTCTGTGGGGACATCTGAAAGGGAGAGTTTATAAGAACAAACCACGAACCATAGACACTTTGAAAACAAGCATCTGCACAGAGATCCAGGCAATAAACGCGGACATCTTAGTGCAGAAGTCCGATAATATGGTCCGGCGAATTCAATCTTGCCTGGATGCAAATGTCGGGCATTGCCAGCATCTGTTATGATGTCACCATATTTCTCACAGAATGAGGTAAGTATTCTTCAAATTTCACTGCAATATCTCCGTTAGTATTTGAATTATTACAAATTCATGTCGGGTTCGGTAGCGAGCGGGAGACAGTGCGTACTATTACCTCTATTACTACTATTAATACCACTACCGCTATTTTTTTTCTTCTTTTTTTGTATCTATTAATACCACTAACACTATTAATACCACTGCCCCTATTATAGCACTACCGCTATTAATACCACTACCACTATTATACCACTACCACTATTATAGCACTACCGCTATTAATACCACTACCACTATCACAATCACCATGATCATTATTATCATTATCATTATCATTATCGTCGTCATCATCATCATCATCATTACTGCTACTATTATTATTACGAAAAACTAAACTCCAGCGCAACAGCCCTTTGGCTAACAGTCTTTCATTGTGATTCCATTGTTATACATGTAAAACTGAGTTAAGTGGCCCATCTAATTAACTTAACATTCTCGCGTCAGAACTTACCCATCAGGTAGAACGCCACCTGAGTTTACACCTAAGCACCACTAACCGGTTAAAATTTTATCTTTTCCCAAGCAGTTGCTTTTGGCAAGTTCAATGTGGTAGAACTCCATGCCTAGGGGGCACCGTCCAGAGGTACCCAGTTTCCTAAGGGTTGCGAAGCCAGGTCCAATACAATCCAAATAACTTACTTTCGGGAGTGACTCACATGTTCGGCCCTGCATATTTATATTAACGTAACAATTACAAGTGTTATGGGTCGGCAGGGCTCGCAGGAGTCGGAAGCCCTTCCCTATGTTCTAAATGTGAGACAGTTTACTAGGAGCAATAAGCCCACATTTATGTGCCTTCACTCACTTTGCCAGACGTATGTGTAAATATAAACCTAAGCTGCGATTATTTCATTGCATTTGCGTCTTCTAATTGCTTAATTTTAACTATTATAACATTAAAGCTTTAACACTAAGAAAGTACTTCGTTTTACTATGCTTTGTCCCGTATTTGCTGCACGATGCTATTGAGTGGGAGTTCATGCACAGAATGTAAATATTTTAAAACCTAAAAATATTTACATCTCTTGTTAGCAGCTGGTGAACACCAAAAGGGAGAGCGGGCTTGACATAAAAGCGAAACTCGAGGTTACCAAATTATTCATGCTCCACCTAAAGTTTGGAGGGCAATATCATGTGTTTACTTGGAGCTTTCAGCTACCCTCCCATCTCAGCACGTTAACAACGACAACGTGGTAGAAGTGTAACCACTGTAATTGTTTACACGCGGTGCTGCCCATCATCATTGAGGAGAGCTTTGATAATTTGTTATTAACTTGCATGGTTCACGCAATTATCCAGTCAAATAACGGACGCATAGCCATAAAAGTGAAAGGGTTGAGTATGAGTCTGTTTATGGACCAATATACGTTGTATCGCATGTAGTTATCTTTCCAAGAGAGAAATGTTTGCATAAACATGCATGGCATGTGCTATTATTCTTGTGATGTGGACGGAGAATTATGCACCCAATCAAGAACCACCTCTTCTAAAGCCACTGTTCCTTATTTGTTTTGAATGCCGAGAGATGCCTTTGCTTTTGTAAAGTTCCTGTTTCTCACAATCGTTGATATACGGCAGTAAAGGTGATGTGATGAGGCAAATGTATCCTTGCGTAAAGCTCTGCATAAAGGTCTCGTGTCCTTTTCGCATTTCCCCGAGCAGCATCATAACGTAATGCGCCTCTGCTAGTTTTGCATAAGTAAATTTGAGCATGTTTGTAATATGCTGCAAAACTGAAAGTTCCTCCGGTAAAAGGAGTACATCAGTATATGCTGATAGCCGGAACCATAACTGGAACCATAAAGTCACAGTGGTGTATAATATGCGACGGAATTCCTCATCATTTAAGTAAAAAGACAGAGATTTTAGGTTAATGGTAATGTAAACAATGTTATGAACATTATACGGACGATATTCCAAAATGCAGAGAAAACAAAACAGCGATATCCCAATGTCGAAGCGGGAATAAGGATCTTGTGACAGAATTCCATCTAAGCCAACACGGCAATGTCCTTTAACTCGATAAAAAGATGTTTACGGCCATACATTCACGCCTTAAAATCATTCGTATTATTCGGACCCCGTGGCACAATAGCCCATTCGGACCAAGGCCTACCGCCCGGCCCCTGAGACCCACAGGCGTTATAAGTGTATCTATTATATACCTATACATATAGGAAGAACAAAACGCTTACGAAGTGGCTGTGAGGTGTTTTGCCTGTCCGCATTCTCGGCGCTCGTTGCCGTCTGTCGCTATCATAGAAAGTCACGGATGAAACCATACAACATTTTTAAAACTACTTTTAAAGAGTTTAAATGCCATCTTCATGAAAGGGGATGTTGAAACTGACCACCGTCGTTGTCCATATAGTTTTAGTATTTCTTTAGGAAACTATCCACCATTCCCCGTAGTTCCCATTGAGAAATATCCTGGTGGATATGTACTTCAATTCTTTTAGGGTGTGTGGGTTTGTCTTATGCACTTTTTTTTAAATTACCCCAGAGATAGGAATCGCAGGAGGTTAGGTCGGAAGACCGAGGGGGCCACACATCTCTACTAGCAATTCTGTCCAGAAACACAGTTTCAAATATTCTCATGGAAGGATTGGCCCTATGAGCCATTGCAGAATCATACAGAGAAAAAGGCAAGTGGCAAACGGCACGTTCCCTGTTTGTTAATTGTCTAAAAACGGGGCAAAATTGTATTGGCGTATGTACGGGCGTCAACTGTCGTTTCGAAAAAAGAAATGGCCCTATAACTCAGAACCTAACATTGTCATGAATACACCTTCGTGACGAAAATATTGGTGTATGCTGCGCCATTAGTGAAGAAAGGTTTTTCAGAGCTCCCATAACAATCTCCTTTCAGAAAGTTGGTAAGTAAGGCCTTTAAAGGTGGTTTTAAAAATGTTGTGTGGTTTCATCTGCACCTTTCAATGATAGCGGCAGGCCGCAACGAGCGCCGGGGATACGAACAAACAGAACACCGCGCAGCCGGTTCGTAATTCTTTCATGCTCCCGGTAAATACTGTAGGGAGTGGCTATCATTGAGAAAGTTCACACAACTCATATAACTTACAGTGTAGTAAAATGTCAGTGACTCAAGTGAAATATTCCTGCATCGATTTTCTATAGCATGCGTACCATGTTTCTGTTTTAAACCTTATAAGTATTTTTATAGCTCTTAACAATTCACAATCACAAACTTTCAGGACAATCTGCATGGGTTTAGATAGCTGTATGTTGCTATAAATCTGTATGGAGGAGTTATTTTCTGCCTTTTAGTCCGTATTAAAATGCTTCAAAGCTTTAAATTTAATTTCATTATAGAGTGGTATGATGCTTCTAATCTCGAATATTTAGTTTCCCTCCTCGCTTATGTCTCTGCAAGCTCGTCCTGGATTGATAACGTTAATGTTGTTTTCCTTACACTGAGATTACTTTCGTATGACCAGGTCTAAGAGAAATGTGTTGGAAATATATTTTCTATTGAACTACAAACGCATTGCATTACATCCCTTAAAATTGTAGGCAGGTATGACTTGGTAAGTCGACCTTTGACTGGACCTGGCATAACTTATCGAAAAGCCACCCTGCCTTCCTCACCAGAGCAAGGAATACGTCGCTCGGAATATATTTGGAGCCGTCTGTACATCCCAAGTGGTTTACGTCTGCTTTTGAGTTAAGAGTTTATAACAATAGTGCAACACACTCGGATCCATACTATCTGGCATGGTAAAACGGGCTGGTAGAACTGTTTTCCCAACAATACACAGCTCGATATTTCGCACACATAGATCACTAAAGGTTTGCCACGTCGCGTCATTGCTGGTCGCGTCACACGTAATCGTTCGAATAAATGTGACCTTATATTTTCCTCTCATATTGACATCATGCATTTCAAGCCGGATAACACGTAGCAACCATTAAAAAGGAACTCTTGTATATCTGTAATTGCTTCCGAACTGAATGCGTCTGGGTATCAAGCGCTAATAAAGTAGAACTTGCACGTTCATCACATTCTTATTGAGTGGGTCTTTGAGTCCAAGGTAATTTAAAACGTGTAGCAAACACCGGTTTGTGAAACCATCATCTGCACCTGTTTCCGCCCGAACAATAAGGTCAGCGCATTTGGTTACCAAATACTGCACCAATGGCGTGAAACAGATAGGATACTGGCGACCTATATTTCAGTGTGTTGGATGTTGAACAAGGTTTCATCTACGGTAAAAATAATTAGTACCCTTATTTTCCTAATGTTTTCCAAACTTCCATTTAGTTAACCATTAAAAACAGGCGTGTTAGTTGTGCACGATACCAGAACATACAATATTACTGCTGTAATGATTTCAAACATCACAAAAAAATCTTTGTAAGCAATGCTCTTCCTGTTTGTAGCCAATTATTAAATTTTCTAACTATATTTGTGCCATTCATTTCGTTCTGATAAATTGCAAATAAAAATTTTACGCAATTTCTGCAGAAATAAATTTTATTTTAATGAATAAGTGGTGTTATAATTGTTCTGAATAGCATCTCTTTAATAACCCAAAATGTGTAACGGGAGAACAAAAATGTTCCGAACGGGCTGTGTGGTATTTTGCCTATCCGCATCCTGGGTGCTCGTTGCCCTCTGTTGGTATCATAGAAAGGCGGGTGAAACCATACGACATTTTTAAAACTACTGTCATTTATTTTTTTACCAACTTTACAAAAAGAGATGCGGAAAATGACCACTGTCCATATAATTTTGGTAGCTCTTTAGGAAACTATCCAACACTGAGCGTAGTTCACGTTGGAAAATGCGGGTAACTTCTTGCCGGATGTCTTGTTTTAGTTCTTCAAGACTATGTCGTTTGTCTTGTACACTTTATGTTTTAAGTTACCCCAGAGATAGAAATTGCAGGGGACTAGGTCGGCGGACGAAGGGATCCACAATCTCTACTAAGAGTACTGAAACATACTTCCAGTTGCTGCCATTGAAAGATTGGCTGTATGAGCTGTTGCAGAGTCTTATTGAAAAAAGGCAAAATCACGCTCCCTGTCTGTTAATTCTACAAAAAGGTAGCAAAATTGTATTCACTTATGCATGGGGATCAACCGTAGATACGAAAAAAATGGCCCTATAACTCAGAACCTAATATAGTTCATGAAATACCCTGTCATGAAGAAAACATTGATGCATGGTGCGCCATTAGTGGAGAAAGGATTCCGAGAGCTCCAATAAGCGATTTCTATCTCTGGAGTAACTTGGAACAAAGCATATAAGACAAACCCATATACCCTGGAAGAATTAAAACAAACTGTCCGCCAGGAGACTGCCAGCATTTCTTAATGTCAACTACAGTGAGTGATGGATAGATTCCTAAAGAGGTGACAAAATGTATGTACAATGACGGTGGCCTGTTTCAGCATCTCCTTTCATAAAGTTGACAAATAAATCCGCAACTTTTTATGATAGCGGCAGACCGCAACGAGAGCTGTTTTTTTTTTTTTTTTTTTTTTTTTTTTCCTTGCTCTCCCGGTATATATAGTTGCAGTTGATCACTCCTTATCTGTACGAATTACTTTGCTTATAATCATCCTTATATGTGCTCATAAGTCACTATTGGTAGGAAGTTGTTGAACATCACATGCACTTGAGCATTGACACAAGTCTCTCCCTACCTACAATGCGAGTGTCAGTCTATAGTAGTAATGTTTGCCTCTAACCGCGATGTACCCGTTTATTCATCCCGTTGTGGGGCAACTGCTTGAATTATTGATAACTGCAGGGATTGCTTCCTCTCTATACTCTACTCATTTTCTTTCTCTCCCATTCTCTCCTTCAATGTACAGCCTACAGCCTATGGCAAAAGCAAATGAGCAGATTCGAGGTGTACATTTGTTGAAGTCCCAATCGTTTCCATGGCCGGTTCAAAATGGTGTCTAGGGACGCGTGCCCTTAGGTTCATCCTATTGTCACCTTTCATATTGAGTCGCAGCCAGTGAATATGCACTGAGAGCCGAACGGTTATAAGCATATACGTAGCAGTGAGGCCTACGGAGGCACCAATGTCAATTATTATTTCTTGCAGAAAAACCGCAATATTTATTACACATTAAACTGCTATTTATTAACTTTGAAGGCATTTATGCTCATATACAGACAGAAAAGTACTCATTCTCGTTTTCAAACTGAGTGTTAAAGAATTAAACATATTAGGAAATGAAAAAGCAAATAAGAATAGAAATTAATTTAATGTCAAGTGTGTAAACCCTCTGCTTCTATTATAACAGCTCTCATAAATGATATGAAATGCCTATTCAAGTTTTCACGGTCGGATACTTCCTCCCAATCATCCTGTATTTGATTCCACGAAACCTCCTTTGGCTTGCGTTGTCTTCCCGGTCAATTTAACTCCACTGCTTTATTCATCTCAACCCACACATTTTCAATGGAATTCAAATTTGGCAGGGAAGGAGGCCACTCATCACCGTGAGAACCGTCAGAAACCTGCTGGCTTGTGCGCATAGATCGATTACCTGCTGGAATTCAAGCATTTCATCAGATTATTTAGCTCTTACAGAAGGAAACATTACGGTTTCGATACTGTCTTTATGCTGTTGGCAATTGTATGTGCATAGCTGCCACAATAACCTACACCATCTCGTGACATCAACCCCAAAATGACGCAGATATCCGAATTTGGCGATCCATGTGTACCACGTGTACGCTTTCCTCTAGTGGTAGACAATTAAGTTGCTCCCATATGAAGATGAAAATGTCACATCGTCTGTGAATATAACCATACTCCAGATATGGTTTGAAGCAGTTTCTTTTGTAAGCCCTCTGAAAGCATTATAACTGGGAAAACAGAGGCAACACAGGAAGAGTTCATTGTTTTTAAATAAAGAAAGTAATTATAACAATGAAGTGCGAAATGTTTTAGCTATAACATATCAAGAGAATTTAAAAGTGTGTTGATACAACATGACATAATGTACTACATTGTGATGTAAAAAAGAGATCAAGCTTAAAATATAATTCTCCCTTAAAACTGTTTTAAGCGGTGATATTTTAAATTAAAGTATAAAGTATATATATAATTGGTGTTGATGACAAAACCTACTACTTTGTTTAAAACTACATAATTTAGGAATTTGGACGAAATAATATCCCGCATTCCACCAGCAACAAAGTTTTATCACCTTTATGACTTGTTTTCTCTGAAGCTAACTTGAATATGTAATAAACTGCTCCTTTGATATCTACGGATCCTAAGACATCTATTGGTATATGTTTATTCTTGTATTTGTTCTAAAACATGTGTTATATTAACAATATCTACTTTTGGGGTACATTAATCTTGTGTAGCATTTACATGAACTAAATATAAAACATTATATGACTACACTTTCAGCATAGCGTTTTGGATAAGTATAAAATATTCCTAATCTCAGATTGAAAAATTCTTGGAAACTAGGTAATTTCTTTAAAAGATGGATTTTCAGAAAAGAAAACAAATTTGAACACCAATTGTGGTGGACTAATTGAAATGACAATAACACACAAATACGTGAATAGATGGGAACTGAGATCCCACAGAAAATTTTGTGAATATATGCTAGGGAGATTTGTATAATTTTTAACTAGCTATTACTTTCTACAGTGTACATTTTTGGAGTTATACATTTTTAACCGTAAAACAGTACAAGCGAGCCTAAGCCTCCAATAGTGCACTAAAACACAAAAAATATATTTACCGTTGTGATAAAAAACTATCCCGTGTGCTACGTGATTTGGAAAACTCGAGTTCATACTCTCTGTAATGGAATCTGAACAAAGATCTTCTTTTCGGAGTTTTTCTTTTATTCTGAGCAAACAAAGGCCAGGTAAGCCTTAGTCTTGTGGACTGCGGTTCATGTATACATTCATTTCGAGCTTAATTCATTACATAATATGGCGTTTCCGGAAAAATGGTAACGAAATAACTAGAAGATATAACTGCAAAGGCCATGTGAGTTACATTACCCATTAGCAAATGACAGTGATGACGTAAATTACTCATTTAAAAACATTCCGCTCTAGCTTTACGTTAATGGTGATCAATTCGCTAGCTTTCATAATGCTCCATATCAAGCAGCAGGGACTGAACGAATGCAAGATGCATAAACACTACCCAGATATTTATACGGAGTAAAATATTTTAAAATCTATAACAAATTTTGCAAACAAACTTCACCCTAAGAAAACTTAAGACGACAGCAAATGTTTCCGAAATGGCTAATTATATGATGAGCATTGTTTGACGTCAATGTTCAGTTCGATTTCCGGTACCGGCGTGCTGATTTTCTCTGACTGGGACACCGCTTTCAGGTATGTGATATGAAGACTCTGAAGAAAATTTCTCCACCCTAAACTACCCATTACACGGAAAAATGTTTCGAAAATTTTCTCAAAAAGTGTCTAACGATTTTGGTTAAATGCCGTATGTATAAGAAATTCTTATGGCAAATAAAATGCATATTTTAAATTTTCTGGCCTCAGCTCATGTAGTCCTGCTCACTCTTGATGACTTTTACATAACCGGTAGACCGTAAGAGACAGACCAAATCTTACTATACAGAAAATGTATGTATACAATTTATGTCCCATTTCGCTTTTTTTGGGTTGAGCCATTTCGGAGGTATTCCTTTTTATTTGTGTGAGTTTTGCAACTCAAATGGAGAGGTCATTATTCATTTTTATCTCTTGGCCGTGTAAGGAGAACGGAATTTAGAAGCCTTCATATAGTGAACCACCTTTAAAATATTTGACTACCGCTCAAAGCCCACTGTATTGTCTGGTTCCCTTTGCACCTACAAGAAAATTACCAATAGGATAATTTCGAAAAATACTTTTTTGACCAACATGAAGAAGATAGAGGAATAAGAGATTGTAAGAATAGTCAGTACAAGAGTAGAGAAAGTCATGTGAATGCAGCACATGGGTCTGTTTTTAACTGGGTTGTCTTATTCACTTAAAATATTTTTACTTCATGTTTACCTTATCCTAAGCTCTGTGGAACATGTCCAGAAACTTCGCTTTCTGACTTTTAATAGCATCTCCTGACATCACTGTATTTACTTTGTTGCCACACATTAGACGAACTTTGTTCCTGCAAACTTCTTACTCCATTTCTAACAGAATTCCTTTTCCAGTTTTCACTTGCTATGACTGCTGCCTTTAAAGTCACTGAATACGCAATTTCCGTCTCTTTGTCTCTCCATATCGTTATGGTAACTAAAATATGTTCACTCCTTTAATTATGCATTTTTTAAAACCCTGTACCCTAAAAGCTTAAACCAATGAGAATCTTAAGCTCATTTACAATTCAGTTTTATGTTATACCCGCAAGTCCTCTGTCACGATAAAATAATAAACATGCAAATACAAACACGCAACACGTAGTATTTGCCAACTCGTGAATCGGAAGTATCTGGTTTAGATCGTGCCAGGTCCAACCTTTGTGAGATTTTTTTTCTGTTTTTCCAAATCTTCATAGCTGGTAAGTGCCAGGGAGGTACTCCACACTTGGGTCTACAAGGTTTCCTTCCAAATTCACTTTTCCTACTATCATTTCATTTCCAACATCTGCGGTGCCGCATGCAGTGAGAAGAATGTTAAACACTACTAAAGTAAAAATAACACAGTTGGTATGCGAAATCTATACACAGGCATGCAGAAATAAATAAACGCAAGAAGAATTATGAACACAAAATAGTAGCCAACTCAAACATGGAACAAAGATGGGGTTTGCTGTTCACTGCTTTTAATGCATATATAGACAAAATTATTAGACTTATGTCCACTGATTACATGGCTGTACACAATATAGGTTAGAATATACAAGGTGTCCTCCAAAAACAACATTGCCAACGTTTAGTATGTTGTGTGGAATGGCAAAGTGATCGGTTTCCAAGAAGGAATCCCTGTCCCGAAATGCACGGTTTGGACACTCTAGGACGTCAAACTCTGAGAACGAACGGATGCGACGATGTGTTCCGATTCGCTTCTACTTCTTAATACGGAAAGTATGCAACCCTTAGTTATCTGTGTACTGCGGATGAACGACTTGAGCATATCAACTGCTTATCAGCCTAACAAGTTGGATGTATCTCACATTTATTAGAGATGTTTTGCTTCCCCTTTTGGATGTAGTGCCGCTAAATGTTCGGCAGGTAATGTGGCTGCAACACTACAGAACTCCAGAACACTTTGATGTAAATGTGTGGAATCACCTCAAGTTGCATATCCAAATCGATGGATTGGTAGAGGTGGACCAGTTCCATGGCCAACATTGTAACCAGGTCTGACGCCTCTCGACTATTTTCTATGGTATGGTATGAGGAGTATGGCATCCCTGTTAAGTCAGCGGAGGACCTTATTGCTGGAGTCATGAAGCGACACCAAACCTTCAAAGACAACCGCACCTATTGGATCATATTCATTAAGGTATACACCGATATAGATTCTGCCATGATATAGGAGGCACGCAGTTCGAAGCCCGTCTGCAATGTATGCAGCTCGATGTGCTACTCAGGTTGGGTTTATTGACGGAATGTGAGCACGCCCATTCACATTTTGATGCGTTACAGCGTCCAAACTGTGCATTTTCGTATAGCGATTGCTTCTTGAAACCCGACCAGGTTTACATCTGGCACAACTTTCTAGGCGTTGCTGGTGTTTTTAAGATATCCTGTAGATTACAAGAGTCAGTGATGGAATAGGAGCACACAGTGAGGCCTCCATAAACTGAGGCACGGTAGTGCAGTAGCCCATTTTACTTCTAACCTGACCCATGGGAGGAAGGAATGTGGGAGAAGACCGAAGGGAGACTAGATTAAGGCGATGTCGTATGCAAGCAAGGACGAGGTTATGGGATTGAATGCAGCGATGGCGGCAGGTGTAGTGGGCTTGTGGGTTTCTGGCTTGTCGTTGTTACATCTGTAACGTTGTTTTGCTGTCATGTTCATGCTGCAGGTTTTTTAGCCAGCTGAAGTGTCTAAAAGGAGAGGCTCTGGTACGCTAGTTATGGTTCTTGTGGTTGAACATGTGCACTCCAACATCGATGATAGTGCTTGTGTAGTATATACATGAAGTGAAATTTTGTGGTTCTGTATATTTGTGTTGCACTTACCTAGGTTTGTAATATGGACGTAGTGGTGTTTGAAGGTCCTAGATGCTAGTTTGTGTTTAAAGCTAATACCACCAACAGTGTCCGAAGTCCTCAAAGCTTCCATAACAACGTCGACACAAGCAAAACGGGCATAAATTATCTATTCATTGGCCACTGACTATTATCCTCCTTAAGAGGCCTTGGGACTGGAAAATGACAAAAAAAATTATCAAATTGTCTATTTTTGGTTTCTCCATATAAAAGCTCCCTAAAAGTTCAATCATCAGTTGGCGGTAAAATATTTTAGACTCCGCCGTATTTGAAGTTCTAGCAGCCTTTAGAGGCCATGTGTGCTACATTTAGGTGCTCCTTTTCTGGTTAAACTTTCGGCAATGTTTCAAAAAGTATGGGTCAAAAGGGCTCAAAAACAACCAAATTCAGAACAAAGAAGTTGTTAAGCTATGAATCTGAGGAGAGAGACTGCCAGACAAAAGAGGGAAGCTGTGACATATGCAGCAAGGCAGTTTTAGGCCAACAGGTAATCTGACTCATGGTCATGATGCTTGTGTACAGAAAAATTGTTTTTTCTTAACTTTTTTAACACACAATGTGCTCCACGCACATTATTTTGTGCTGTGCTCCTAGAATTCTTCCTACATGTGCTCCATTTATATGACTTCAGCTTCAGTCTTTGCTTTCAAAACCTGAAAAATGTTTAGATTCAAGAAATTAAGTACATAAAAAAAAGTTTAAAAAGTATTTTCCATGTCCATCAAAGCGAAGAAATTAGTAACTTCAAAAGTATTTTTTCTTTCTACCAGAGAGTAAGTGTTTTTGTGCAGTTAGAGCTATAAAAGAATAAAACTGTTGTGATATTTCAGTTTTTGATGTGCATGGAGTATTGTGAATACTAAGGTATTTTCGCATTGTGAATAAGTTATATAATAAGTTCCCTCAAGACTATAAAATAGATTGTGCTGGAACTTTGTATAGTGGTATATGACACAAACAGCCTTAAATGTGCAAAGTTTTGATTCCATACCTATAAAAATATAGAAAATTCAATTTCAGTCCGGATTTCCTGAAGTTATTGACCGCAGTAGATTCGTATCAACTCGATTTTATACCATGTCACTATCTTTGCGCCATCCATGTTTTAAGATTAAAGTAATATTAATCATGAAGGAAACTAACATTAGCTATTCTGCTCAATGTGACTAAAGCTTTCACTTCAATGCTCACAACCTTAATGCTTAAAGTACTTAAGGCACTAAACTTATTCAATATCGGTATCAGGTGATTTAATTCTACCACTGCATATGGCGGCCCTGTATACTTTCTGAGAGTTTCTCTTCATTTGTATTGGATTTTGACGTATTGTCACCCAAGGAATCTGTAAAGAAGGATTCGAATACAATGGCAAACTTGCACATGTTTATCTGGTGTATAGCAGTTGGGCACTTTACCAGTTTGACACATTAACAATTGGGCACACATGTGATTATCTATACTTCAGGTAAGTGTGGAGGAGAGGAGAATATTTTTACGGCTTTTTTGTGAAGACATTTTTAGCTTGTAACTTATGAAGATAAGTTTGATTTTCTATCCCCTGCTGATATGAAACTCATGGAAACAGAGAAGGCTAAGCCTTTAGCACTTTATAATAAATATTGGCGCGGCTTGAAAGATCTCGAGAAAATCAAAGAACGAGGAAAAGCTCTTGAAGGTATTGTCTATGTGCGAAACTTAAGTTCAATGAAAAATTCCGTTTTGAAATAAAGCACTTGAAGAACAACAAACTTATATAATGCAGTGAAATACGAATCATTCCTGAATGAGTTTGTAAATAAATGAAATGCTAATTAGCCATCCAGAAGAAACCAACCCACATTTAAATATAAATTAATTATTGATATTAGCTATTCCATTATCTTTAGTCTGTCATTAATAAAAATAAACGGACTTAAACTCCACACTGAACACTGCGATACTCGTGCTTGTTATAGAACTATTCCCTTTTCTTATTCCTCTAAATTAATGTAAGAGAATACCTAGAAGAAAACCAACAAACAACTTTTTAAACCATTTCTAAAGGCGCTAAAGAACTTTCCGCCTTGCACTGAAATTAGCTGCAAAGTTAGTGGCAAGAACTTTAATATCATATGATACAGCACGAATGGCCGAGAGGTTTAAGCGCTGACCCTGGTATTCAGAACTCCTAGTTGCTGCGGGTTCGATCCCCGCCTTTTGCATATTTATTTTCTGAAATAGAAAATTAACAAACGTGCCTAGCTCTCTACAGCTTTTTATCAGGAATGGAGAATCGGATGAAGGCACACTGCTAGTAATTGAGTTTAGTTGATGGGGACATGGCAACATTGTGTAGTGCTTGGAAATAAACGACATGGCAACCTTGTTAGGTGCAAAGGTTGCTTCCGCTGAAGTAATCTACAACTGCATTCTGTTCTGCTTAATGTATCACTAATTACATTATTCTCTGGCATCCAGATCTTATAATAATGCATTTTATGACCATTAAAACCGTATTTTACACTATTACGCCCTTACTTATATATTTTAATATGGTGATAGTCTACGAAATTTATAGACATGCCTTTGAATGTGAATATTTAAAGGGAAATATTAATTTCGGGAGGCATGATTGACAGTTGAGGTAGGCGTGTTCCCTGCTTTATTTTCAGCAATTGCAATTAATATCATATAAAGCATTCAATTTTAAAATGATTGCAATCGTACTGCAGCATTCACAGGATGGCGGGAAAGTTACAACGCTATGCGGAATAAAAATATGTAAAGAATAGATTTCATCACTTTGTATGATGTTGTATTTCACATGGGTTGCATAAATAATGATGTTCCCTTTAAGAAAGAAACAAGGAAAAAGGAAATAAAAAAAACGTTGAGTGGGATTCGAACTAATGTTAGTACACCACTATAGATTTAAACGAACACGCCTTAGCTGATTAAACTCACATCTCTAAGTCTAGCACCCAATACGGAAATCATTTTAGTTCTAGTCCACAATTGAATAAAACACCATAAGAACACCTTTTCTGCAGATGCACTGAAGTTAAATTTGCAATGTTTGCGCGTTAATGTAGAAGGATTGCTGAAATATTTATTTTGAAAACTGTGAGATGAGTGAGCTAAGAGGAGACATGGCTGCCACATCCTCTGGACAGCAAGGGAAGCAGATGACTAATTTAATTCTCATACCATCTATGCAAGCACGCCTGAGGTTTAGATGACCCTTCGCGCAGGTTTAGCTGAAGGTGAGTATTTACTTTTGTGAAAGATACTACCTAACCATGACAATAAGTATACAATATTAAAATTTGTTTTTTTTAATTATTTTTAAAGACGTAATGGTTGTTGGCATGTTAATATATAACATTATACTGCACTTATGTAACGTCTTAAGCCATTTATCTCATTTATCGCTATTCCGAGCCCCACTACCTGATTCTGGAGACATTGCCTTGGGAGCGTTCTTAGTGCTGTCAGTGCCCTTCTGCATACCACACTCTCGCAAATCTACTTTAATTAAAACATTTTTTTTTCTGTTACAGCCGCAACCACTGTATTAGTATCTGAAAACAGAAATTAGATTTTCCTTACAAATAAAATTTTAAATTCATAAGGACCTTTTATAAGAGCTTTGCTCTTCTTGGCTGATGCTGAAAAGTGTTTTCTCTTGGCTTTCTTATCCATGAGCTGTATAGGAGAATGAAGGTAGATATAGAAGTATATTCAGCAGCCTTGCTTTTCGTTTTGTCGGAATCACTTAGAAAATCCTTGAATCGGATAAAAGTTTAAAAATGCATTGCCTTTTGCATATGTAATTAAAAGAAACATGGTAATAAGTACTTGAAAGTATCATATGATTCAATATTCACAAGTAATACTGAAAAGAAGATTTACATTGAAGTTATATATAGATTATTGTTACAGAAAAGAAGCTTTGATTATTGGCTGTCAGGATCAATTTGTCTCGCTAGAATTGCTTTCCGCTTGGAATTTATATATTCTTCCCCTTCATTCTTCTATTCTTCACACTATTTCTTCTCTAAAGTGGTGGATTCTATTGTATTCTTAAAAATTCAGAGTCTTAAGCTTTATTCTCACTGCTACTATCTGTTATTATTTGAGTTGCACACATGAATGACGTGGTAAATGGTAGGATTACCTGTAATATTGGTAGGGAAAGCAACATAACCCAAAATACAACGAATTAAGAAAGTTAATGAGAAATTCAAGCACAAATATAACCAAAAACTGATCATGTCTTTGTTCTCCGTGATTAAAATAAAAAGTGTACTTTTTGGTTCCAAATAATATTACTCCTAATCACTATCAACGTCTTCTTCTATCTGAACTGTAGTATACTTAGAGGAGCTTACAAAAGTTTTGAAGACACTAACGTTCCTTAGGTTAACCTTCCCTTTATATACCCTCTATCAGTTTTGAGAAGGTTCAAAGTTCAACGGTTCCGGCTTCTAGAGGATTCAAGTAAAACATGATCAAAAAACGTAAACAACGCGATCGATATGGAGTAACGCCCGACAGATAGGCAACACACCTAACGTACACGTAACGCGGGTAGCTTCTTAGCTGTCCAATTCTACTGGAAAAACTATCGTAGTCTACGGCTCTAGCCATTATTATTCACTAATGGCGTGTTCAGAAATTTTCCTACCACAGCAATATACTTCTGTTAAAAAAAACTGTTGTTTTGCACTCACATGACTTTCTCTACACTTGTGCTAACTATTCATAGAAACGCTTATTCCTCTATCTTCTTAATGTTAGTCGAGATACACATTTGCAGAATTGATGTAATTGTCCTGTAGGTACCAAGATAATATAGGCATAAAGTAGGATTTGAGGGACAGTCAAATCTTTCAAAGCTGATCACTATATGCAGGCTTTGAGATTCCATTCTCTTTGATGGCGGGCAGACAAAACATGAATAGCAACCTTCCACTTGAGAAAACTATAAGTATTGCAAAGCTCACACAAATAACGAGGAGTATCTCCGAAAAGGCTCACTCCACAAAAAAAAAATGGCTAGCATGTCTGCCTCACGTTCAAGAGGTCGCGAGTTCGAATCTCGCTTAAGGTGGCTGCGAAATTTCCAGTGCCGGTAATCAATCTTATTCAGGGACTCTACGGCACGGCACAGTCTCGAGTCTTATGGAACGGATGGTTTTCCAGGCCGGTACGAATAAAACGATCAGTACGTCAAGGCTGCCCACTATCAATGGGATTGTTTTCATTGGCATTGAATCCTTTACTCCAGAGGTTGCAACAAACCATGCGAGGAGTCAGTGTATACAATGAACGGTTCACACTTACAGCCTATGCTGATGATGTGACTGTGGTGGCTGCAGGTAATGAAGATATGACGACCATGCAACAGGGATTGGAGCAGTACACAACGATGTCCGGTGCAGTGTTAAATGCTGAGAAATCGGAGATCCTAATATTAGGAAATTGGCCGGAACCGCCACAGACCTTGGGGATGCAATGTGTTACTATTACAAGGATACTTGGCATATGCTTTATGGCAAATATAGAAGATACTATTGCAGTTAACTGGAGGGAAAAATTAATAGTTTACGCCATTCCTTATCCATGGAGAGGATCCGGAACCTGAATTTGCTACAACGTATCTGGTACCTGCATACTTATGGTCTAAGCAAAATTTGGTATGTGGCACAGATTCTGCCGATTTCAAAACGTGACGCACAGAAACTGGAACAACTCCTTGGTTACTTTTTGTGGACTGGAAAAGCATATAAGGTGAGCCGGCCTCAACTACGTTTGCCTCCGTCCAAAGGTGGTTGCGGCTTAGTGGACATTGCCAAGAAATGCATGGCCTTATTGGGGAAAACCGCCACACAATCATTGCGCGGATCTGGCTCATCAATTGACCAACATTTCTGGAAGGAACAGCTGCATAACCCTCAGGTGGCACTCAACGGATTTAAACCCACTGTCCTTCACCTAAAACGAATTCTGGACAACAACGATGACATTACGGCCTTCGAATGCACCCGGAACCACTACCGTATGCTCACGACAGTTCATCTGGTTCCCAGAGTGGCAGAGAAATATACCAGGGAGTGGAAAGTGATCTGGCAGAATTTATTTTGCAAACATGTGCCCAGTGATTGGCAGGAAACCACCTATGAAGTATTAAATGAGACTATACCGACAGCGGATAAACTCTGGCGACATGGAAGGGCACAGTCAAACCAATGTCCATCTTGTGCCGCCGTCGACACACTGGACCACCGGATTGCTTCCTGTAAGCAGGATGAAGTCATCTGGGTAGAGCTCCGGACTTACATCGCCAAATGGTGCCCTCCGCAAGCTCCACCATGCCTTGAGAAGCTCCAGCGTTTGGAATTTCATTTTCAGAATACTGCACTTCAACGCTGTGTAGTTTGGATGGTAATGGGAACAATGTACTGGATCCTTAAACAGAATAATGGCCCAGTGGCGCAGAGGAAGGATTGGGTCAGTTTTCTGAGACAGGCACGCTGGCAACTGATAACTTCTGGTCTTAGCAAATCAATGCAGCCATACATAACACGCCTTGCACTTTAAATACGACAATGCAACTATAATCAAAATAATATATATATCAAAAAAATAAATAAAATTAAAAAAAATAAAATAAAAAATAAAAAAAAATTTAAAAAAAGGAAAAAAAATTAAAAAAAGTGGTTAGAGCAGCCGCACGGCAAAAAAAAAGTTAGTATTTATGTTAATATTTCTTATTATTTATAAAAAAAAGATAACATTTTGTTACTAGAAAAATGTGTACAGTAACTTATTTTCAAAAAAATTAAACAAAAAAAAATAAAAACAAAAGTAAAAACCTAACGCGATACGTTGTCATTCACAACGGAAACATAAACAACAACGAACCGCAAGAGAAGGCGAAACAGCTGAGATATAGCGGCGCCTTTTGAAGCAACAGTATGCACGACAAAGGAGGCTAGGCAGGCTTATCAAAATGAGAAAGAGTTAGCCACGGGGCTAAGAGGCATTAAACTCACAAATAACCTTTACCTAGGATTGTCGTGATTTATTGGGCTGCAGTTTTAATAGATAACAAGCGATTTCTGGCCCTTGATCTTACTCAAAAAGGCAGTTAGCGAACCAATGCGACCATATCCTTCATTGGCAGGAGTAGAGTTCGCTGCTACCCCGCTTCCATCCAATAGGTATCGATTCATATCTAACTTCAGCCAATCAGAGGTAATAGAATATCTTCCCCAAGACAAGTAAATCAAGTGATAGGAGCTGGTTCCACTTTGCTGCTGTAAACACTTTGCTAGCGATGTCAGTCGAATTATAAAATGGACTATGCTTATGTCTAAGTTTCACTGTAAGTGGGCATAACTAGCATAGCTGATACCTATACCAGGAACCAAGCGAAAAAAAGAAAAAAACAAAAAAAAAACACTCATAACTGCTTCGCGGCGCGACAACATGCGCAGCTGACACACACACTCAGACTAAAAACTGATTCCACTACTACTCTAACTAGAGCTTTGCCTACTTATATAGCGAGGATCAGTGGCACGGACCTTTCTCGAACTTCCACAAACATGCTGGCTGCCGGACACGTCTAGAATAATCTGGAGAATCCTTTGTGTTGCCGCTGGATTGTTGTTAGTCACGTGTTTGCTCGTGTGAGTGGTGTGGGGAAGTTTGAGTGCCTTTTATTACGCAGGTGGGACAGCCGGGCCCCAACCATCTTTTATTGTGCTGCCACTGCCATGGGCCGGAGTCACAGCAGAATGGAGTTTCTGTAGCCAAAGATAACTGGTTCCGATGGTAATAATTTATTTCCCAAAATTAATCCTTGGGGAATAGTTCTCATTTTTTACGGATAACCTTGGTAAAAGGGTATAAGTATTTGATCTACCCTTTCTGAGTAATGAATTTCTTAAAAGATTACAATCATAAAAATAAAAAAAATAAAAAATAAATTAAAAAAAAGAAAAAAAAAGGTAACTTGTCAGGGTAAGGTTTTTTCCGAGGTTTTTCCTTATCCTGAGAAGACGAATGTCGGGTAACTTAAAGCCCCATGGACCTCGGGCTCATTTGAGCATTATTTCACCCATTTCAGTCATTCGCCGACCGATATGACATTACGTTGGAGGACGTTAAAAAAATCAACAAAAGAAGTCATTTAAACATAACTTATGTGTTTCAACGAGATCTTCACTTCTGTACAGTAAGATATGGTCTATCTCTTACGGTTTACCAGTTATGCAAAAGTCATCTGGAGTAAACGAACTACCTGGGCTATAACTCAAAATATACAATTCGTGTGCCATAATAATATCTTAGACATATGGCATTTTAATCAAAATCGTTAGAGCCATTTTTGAGGAAATCAAAATTTTCCGTGTAAAGGTTAGTGTAGGGTGAAGAAATTTTCTTCAAAATCTTCGTGTCACATCCTTGAAATGCATTATACTGAAACACCAACTTTGGTTTTCAACCGACTTTTCGTTTTTGAGTTATGCTTTTCACAGACACAAGCCTTTTCTGCCTTTTCTGAATTCGGGAGCTTCAAAACATGTATTTCCGGTGAAATCTCAGCATCGAAGTTTTGGGTGGAATACAATACTACTTTCTATACGTAGTGGAAAAAGTAAAAGGAGGACTTTGCTAGACATATTTCCCTTTTTTTAACTGAACACTTGAATTTGGGGATATTCTATAGAGCAAATAAGAATTCTAACGTCAAAAGTTCATATAATGATGGGTATAACATAACACTCAAATACGGTAAAATCACGGATAGTCACTTTTTGGGGCTAAGAGCTTAAATTTAATATTTCATGCAACGTTTCCTTTGTCTGTCAAGATGGAGTTGTTAATCCATGAATGGTAAAGCTGGCTTGAACCTAAATATAGGAGAGAGCTTTAACACATACTAATCTAAGTGCCTCATTTCTATTATCTCTCTGCTTTCGAAAATAACTGCAGTGGATGATGTGAAGCGACAGGGACAATGAAATGTGGTTTTGCCTCAGTGTCTTTCGGGGTAGATGGTGATTTACACGCAAAGCCGTTTTAACACTCTCTAGGCATCGATTTGTAAATAACACAGCCAGACAAGAGTTAAACAGTGTCGTGTTTACGTGTAGTACAAGTTCTTAAAATCTGCAGTTTTCTTAAAGCATGTATGTACTACCTTTCACAAAAGTGAAACTTTTGCTAGACCTGCGCGAAGGGTCATCTAATTCTCAGGCGATGGTATGAGAATTAAATTATTCATACGCTTTCCATGTTGTTCACAGGACATGGCAGTCATCGGCGCACTTCGCAGCTTTGGAAAGAAATATTTCACCTGTCATTCTACGTTAACACGAAAGCATTGCAAACTGAACTTCAGTACACATGCAGAAAATGTTCTTGTTGTGCTTCTATTAATTTGTGGACTAGAACTAAAAATTATCCCAGTGTTGGGTGCTAGAATTACAGGCGTAAGCTTAAACTGTGACAATTTCTGTAGAGGCTATAATAGAACTGGGTAAGGTGTGTTTGTCGAATTCAACAGTGGTGAGCTAAAATTAGCAGTTCAGATCCCATTTAACGTTTGTTGTTCCCCCTTTCTCTTTTTCTTTCTGGAGGGGGCCATCGTTAGCTATATAGTCCGTGCGAAATATAAATTGATGCATGTAATGAAATCTATTTATTATAACACTCCTCCTTTAGGTATTTTTATTCCGCATAGCGTTGTAATTTTTCCAGCCGTCCTATGAATGCTACAATACGATTACAATTTTATAACTGAATGCTTTAAAAGATATTAGTTGCAATTGATTAAAATAAAGCAGGGAACACGCCTACCTCAATTGTCCATCATTCCTCCTGAAATCCTCCTGGAATTATTTTTAGTTCTAGTCCACAATTTAATAGAAACACAATAAGAACACATTTTTTGCGGGTACACAGAAGTTAAATTTGCAATGTTTGCGCACTACTGTAGAATAATCGCAGAAATGCTGTTTTTCAAAACTCGAAGTGAGCCAATGCCTACCACGTCCTCTGAACAACAAGGGAAGCATATCACTAATTTATGCAAGTACGCCTGAGAATTAGGTGACCCTTCGCGCAGGTCTCACTGAAGTTGGGTATTTACTTTTGTGAATACTAATAAGGAGATGTCTCTAACACTAAAACTGAATATATTCGTTCATCTTATCGTTCGCGTTTAATAATGGAAATATTTGTGTTTGTTTACCTTCCATCCTGACTTTATTACTGTAGATGCTCGTCTCTTTTTAGTAGTACAAAGGTTTTCTTGCTAGAGGTAACTACACTGCTGATGTTAACATTCAACTGCGGTAGCCGACAAACAAACATCTTGTGCATGCGCACAATTGTTTTGTTTATTTTCCAATGTCCTCTTTGCATTCTAAACCAGTTACAAAGGGAGAATGCCTAGGATATGGATCGTCACGTCCAACAACATGTGCCTTTGCACAACTCGAATGATAAATTGAAAGCAGAATTGTTTTACTTTACACATGTCCATGAAAATATTGTTTCGTGCCTTTGTAGTAATTCACCTAGTAAAGAAAGTCACGTATTAAATTTAATATAGAATCAAGTGAGGTAGCTCTGAAGGAACTTGAGTGACTGGGATTTTGAAGGTCCTGAGTTCGATTCCCGTTGAGCGTCCCACTCTGGCCTTGAGCTTTAAGCAGCTTCTCTGATCGGTAACTGACTTCTGTGTAGTTTCTGCCACAATATTCTTTCCATAATTTCCTTTTATTCTGTTTACTTCTCATGTTTCAATGGTGTCCTAGTTTTAGTGGTGTCAGACAGGTGGCGTGGATGCTTGTTCAAAGGAAAGAGCACTCCGCCTGTACATTAGAGGGCACAACTGGTCTTCCAGCCTGAGTAGGTTGCAAGGGGTTGCGACCAATGAATGTGTCCAAGTTCGAGAATAGCTAGGTGTGCTCGAAAAAGTTCTGGATTCTTTGAGAAGAGGAGCTAAAGATGTGTAAGAATGCGTGGTAACCACATGGAGCATTTCTTGTAGTAGTGTCAACATAACGTGCAGATGTCCGCGGAGGACAGAATAGCAAGAATCGTCACAAATCCTGTTTGGTGTTTATGAATCTTTATCTAATAACTGTACCGTTAACCACTTGTGACAATCAAGTGTCCCCTAGAACACACCAGTCTCTGGTGTAAATAATCGTATATCAACAGGCATTTGTTTCCGGACATATGTTTATAGGAACATTTATTCTAGCTTTGGCCAATCTCAGCTCTTGTTGCACTATCAGACGCCTTTTTGGACACCTGGTATATGTTGCTGAGCCAGATATACGCGCATGTCAACATTTGGGAATTGCTATTCCCTATATGGCTATAATGCGAAATGTGTAATTATACTGTTTACACAAAGTTTATGTCAACTTGAAGGGGATAGGTGATCAGGGCTTTAATAGTTCCAATAAATAGTTGAGAACGTAACGGTAACTTATGCATTTGTAGCTATTGCATGCAATGTTATCGAACAAAATTGGTTAGTAAAGTGCATACGGTTGCAATACCCTGAAAGCAGATATTCATAAATTAGCTTTGATCGCATGGGCTTATCAAAATCTTATTAACCTGCAGATGACCCAACAAGATCATTCCGCCCATCCTTTTGGTGTGGGGATGCTGAGTCCGCCTCACCATCTAGAGGTCTCGAGCTCTAATCTCGGTCATGGTCTTTGTGTGTGTCTGTGTATTGTGTGTAATAAACGGAGGGAGGAAACTCGACCAACCCGGAGGCCCCCCCCACATTAATCGTTTACGGACTACCACCCCTCCATGGAAAAGGGATGAGGCGAAGTAAGACTGGGTGCTTGTGAGAGAGCGAAGCCCAGAGACACACAGATGTCCCCAACAGTTACAGATGTTGACACCAGACATACAACCGAAGTGTTTACTCTACGCAGGGAGAGGTGACCCTAGCGGCTAGGGCAGCAACTTCCAGGATCGCCAGGGAAGGGATTCAGGGTGCAAGCATCTGTGCCATCCGTCCGCATTCACCGGGACTTACCGCATTACCAACCACACCTGAAAGATGATAAGGAAGGGAAATGAGAAATGAAGTGAATGTAAAATGCAAGTGCACGTTGCCGCGGCGCCACCTCGCTCGGTCGGTTAGGGTGAGTTACCGAGGTGTTTTCTCCCGACCTTTGCCCTTTTCCTGAAAAGACGAATGTTGAAAAACTCTAAGCTCATCGAACGTGGTGGCCCCGCAGTGACATGTACTGTATGCCCACGACAAGAAGGCTAGAGGGGAATGAAGGGCAGAGGGGGCTTCAATTGTTTATCTGCTCCGGTAGCGTATCTGTTTACTAGGAAATGAGTGCATGAGAATGCATATGAGTCACCCACGTTGCCAGATCTAATGCGCTTTGCAGTATTAGGTGCAGGTGCAGAGATTTTTTAGTATTGTGCATTATTTGGCTCTCGCGCTACGGCGCTACAGTTATATATTCGTATTTTGTTAGTTTTATTCTTGGCTTAATATTTACATATGGCTGCAGTTCGAAAGAAGGGACGAAGTATTCACAGTGAAGCAAGGGAGGTAATTAGAAAAGTGATAGAGGTATGTGACGAAGAAGCGAAATCAGGACAATTGAAATGTTTATTATCACAAAGAAATTTACGTGTGGCAAATTATTGTGGGATATCGGAACATAGTGTAACAAGAATAAGAAGAGAAGGTGTTAAAGCTGGTGAAACATCACTTCATACTCCGGGGAAAAAGAGACCAAAGGCCAAGGAATGCAAATTTCATTGTGATGACTTTGATAGAACAGTAATTAATAACGTAATTCGAAACTTTTATTTGGTTAAAAAATAAGTGCCCACTGTACCGAAGCTACTTGCAGCAATTAGGGAAAAAATAAATTTTCCTTGGGGAAGAGAAACTGCGGAAGCTATTGCACGATATGGGTTTCAAATGGAAGCGATGTGGAAGTAAGAGAAAATTACTTATTGAACGTCCAGATATAGTTAACTGGAGAGCTAGATACCTAAGAGCTATAAATGGATACAGAAATGCTGGGAGAAATATCATTTACATTGATGAGTCTTGGGTCGACAATAATTTGACATTTGGGAAGTGCTGGCAGAGTGATATCTATGGGATTACGACAAACACTAGCTCTTCAAACCGCCTGATTCTTGTAAATGCAGGCAGCAACGAAGGTTTCACACCCGGAGCTTCTTTAATATTCAAAGCTGGACTTGCTAGCGGCGATTATCATGGCCAAATGAATGGAGAAAATTTCCAGAAATGCTTGGAGGAGAAACTGTTACCTAATATACCCTGCAATAGTGTCATCGTGCTTGATAATGCTCCATACCACAGTGTACAAGAAAATAAGCCTCCGTCGAAATATGTTGTAAAGCAAGAAATGGTACAGTGGTTGGAGAACAACATTTCATATTCTGCTGCAATGCGAAAGACCGACTTGTTTGATTTAATTCAAACACATAAACCAAAGGAAAAAATATACCATATCGACAGAATAATAGAAATGCATGGGCATACGATTCTTAGATTACCTCCTTATATGTGCGAGTTGAACGCTATAGAATTGGCATGGGCAGCAATAAAACGACTTTAAAGACAGCATAATGTAACCGGCGATCTACATTTAAAAAATCTACGGCAAGTGTGTGAAAGTGCAGTGAACTCCGTTACAACAGCTGATTGGGAGGGCTATGTTAGGTACGTTAAGAAACTTGAGGATTTCAGGCAAAAGGATGGGCTAGTGGAAGATGCAATAGAAAATTTTATTATATCACTAGGAGGTCTGGAGTCTAGTGACGAAGATGCAGAAAGCGGTAGTGACAGCAGCGAAGGTGACGACTTCTCCGACTCGGATCTTGCACGACAACTGGACTTCTAGGTGAGTTATGTGACAACACTGTGTATTTTAAACGAACCTAGCATCTTTATCATACTCGGAAACTAGACATAAACACCGCGCGGGAAGCAAAATATGATTACGTTACACATTCCTAAGCCTCACCTTCTTGTGCTGGGCATACAGTACGTTCCGCATTCCGCAGGTTCCGAGTTCGATCTACGGCGACCGCCCCTCTGACTCATGAGTTTTTCGCGATTTTCGTGCTTGATAGGCAAATGTTGGGGTAGTCCTTCTACAGCGATTTACCTGTCCCTCGTTTCCTGTAACTATAATTTCCTTCATTATCATCTGTTTTAGCGTTCTAGGGCTAGTCTACGGTGTTCAGCGGGTTGCGTCTGCGCGGTGGTTTCTTCTCTATTGACAGTTGGGACTACCAATTCACGACCCGCCTACTTGTGGGACCCAAAAAATGAGCAGCGGTGGGGGTTCGAGCTTGTGGCTGCCCACGGGCGGCATCAGATGTGTCTAAACTGGAAACGTTCAGGTCCCCGCCCATGCTTGCGCCGTCGTCATCCAGATATGTTCGCCCTTTGGGTCTCTGGTGCTCATCGCTCCCTCCCAGGATTCACGTTAGAAGAATAAAGGGCCGGAGGGTGTGGTGCTCTGCACCTCGAGCTTATTTGAGCATTAGTGTATCCATTTCATTAATTTCTCGTCCTTCCTTAAAAGGTTAAAGGGCATTAATCTTCAAAGAAAATGGGAAGACTATTTCCATGTAAGAACCAAGAAGTGCAAATCTGGATGATTGGTTTGTCTAATATCGATTATTCTCGCAAGTATAACATAAATCCAAAGATAAATCGCGTACCTATTTTACGATAACAAGCAGCATTTTAAGTGAAATCGGTTTTGTCTTATAATATTAGTGTTAACTACAATTAGTATCCCATAGATGATGGAACATACTATCCGAACTTTTAGGCCGTGGTCTAGTGGGTTTGCAGAATCCCGAAGTTTCGCCAAGGACTACAGTTGGCATGAGATTCGGTGGCTGGTTAGAGGTTGAATGAATTTTCCATTGAGGATAGATCACTTTTACATGACCGGTATCGTGCTCTGATTGGCCAGCGTCAATTAGTGGGTTGTACAAAGGAATACTTTTGTTCTTACCTTCTTATATCTTTTGCAGTATTGGGATCGTGGCTTCGCCCAGGCGAAGGGGGAAGTTATTTTCACGTTTACAGATTTCTATTGCCTTTCTTTGTAATCGGGTCAGGTAGCTGACGGAGGAAGACAATATGTGGGTATCTTTGTAGTGTACATCATGTCAAAATGATAAGAAATGTTCTACTACCACGGATTTATCTGTTCGTCCTTGTCTGCTGTGTCTTTCATGTTCTTTTGTTTTCACTGCCACATTGCGCATAGTAGTACCGATGTAAACCTGGCAGCAACCGTTGGTGAAACATCAAGAACCCGCAAACCCACTAGACCACGCGTGCAAGCCCAGATAGTATGTTTAATCATCAAAACGCCGGCCGTGAAAGTCTCAACTTGTACAATAACCCATAGATTTGGTATGACTCCTATTTATTTATAGTCTGACGTTTTAAGGTTATGGCTTGAATGAACCATGCTTAAAAACGGAATTATTTATTTTTGGAGAACAATCTATACTAGCATATCTGGGCACATCTCGCTACCTAACAGTTGTTGCCATCGCACAGGCAGGGTCACCAAGTTATGCTGAGTTATTTATGGGCATCACACGTGCATGGCTCATTCCTTCGGGGGACGGAAGTTCACATAAGGCATGATTTTACACTCCCATGTAGCACCCGAGACACCTGTTGATGCAGGAAAGCTCTGGAAAAGCAAGCGAATAAGAGATATAATAAAATAAGTGACACAAACTTGAGGGAGAGAAAATTGGATCAATGTAAGGAAAATTTCCAGTATGTTCTTTATGAGCCAAAAAACCCCATGGTTCAGGAATTTGGGCCACGAGAATTGACTCCACGACCTCCGGACTGTGCACCACATACGTTACAGCCTGAGCCGTTCCGCTCGGTACTATAATGGAAATTGTAGGGCGAAGTGGTTATGGAGTGAAACACATAAATTCCTTTCCTTTACACTCAAGAATGGTTTAATCAATTGCAACGAAACTTGTTCTACAACACCTCTTGGGCCTTGCTTAGAGAACAAGCTGGTTGACACATAAGAATGTTACGCGGATGAAGTAAAGTTAGGTGGTAACTAAAATGAATTGCATTGCATAAGACCGTTTCTGTATTAGTGACTGAAATGTACACGTATCTGCACGAGATCACAAAAAGGGGAAGAGTGAAGTGCCGGATCAAAGAATAAATTACAATTTGCCTTCCGGTTCAGCGACCAGCAGGCTGTATAATTGAAGTAATGCTAATTAAAATTGCTTTTGATACCTTTACTCTGTTTTATTTCAAAGTCCTTTTGGCATGTAATATGGCCTGAAAGAGAATAGCATAATCACCATTAGAATAACTAAGTTTAACTATGTAGCATTATGAAATATTCCTTTATAGTAGTAAAATCTCATGAATAGTTCGTAAATCGTGATTGGCTTATTCTAATGTATATAATAGGAACAGTCTTCACTGTTCCTGAGTTCTAGTTTAGGTAAATATAGAGGTACTGTACATGCATAATGCGTACATTATAGGTACATGCGCTGTATGAAGACTATTAGGGGTATAAGCGCAGATAGTTTGATAAATGGTACTTGAATATATATCCACTACGGAGTTTTAGTTGTTGTTGTTTTTTTTTCTCTTTTTTTTTTTTTTTTTTTTTTTTTTCCCTTCTTAGTCTAACAGTTTTCCCTCAAACAAGTCACACAATTTACTACCTGATAGATTTTGCATGGTAGTAACTGCGTTGCGAAATTAATAACGTTTATGAGATAGACTATCCGTTTTGCTGCACAAATCAATGGGCGACCCATTGGTCGAGATGGTGTGAGGTCGTTGGCCTTGCAGAAAGAATTCGAACTCAGTTCAGATACAGCATTTGCTACCATGCTATCACCCACTCCGCGTCATGTTTTCTCTGCCACACCTAATTGAAGGTACTGAGTTACCAGAAAACATAGAAGCAAAACTTTAAGTCTGCAATTGAAGCAAAGCAATTGAAGCAAATATTGATGTAACATTGTTCACTGCCCTGTCCTTAATTTATGAAAATGAAAATAGTCCAAAATGTCCCCTGAAGGGCAAAGGCCTCCTACCAATTGGGAAAACTCATTTTCTCTAACATGGTGAGCTACTCCACGTTAGGCGGTGCACACGCTTTTGTCACTTTCATCTGAATGTATGCTCCACTATTTAGTCACTGTTCACTAATAATGTTATTCAATCTTTACACAATTCACGATTTAGTCTTTACACATACGTGTCTCCAGGGATTTCCGGTAGCTTCTTTCTTTCGCTACTTGTGACCACTGGTGTCCTGTCTACTCCTTGAAGAGGTCTGTCCATCTGCGTCTCGTCTTCCTTGGAGTCGTTTTCCTATACGGGCGTCCACTTGTTGTCTTGTAGTCTGGTCAGATGACCTCTCCATTTCCATTTTAATCTTGTGGCTAATTTTATTGTGTCAAGTCTTTTGTCCGTGATAACTGGTTTAATCTCACAATAGATTCTGTTATTCAGAGATACCCCCAGGAGTTTGCGTTGCATCAGTAGAATAAATTTGACTTTGTTTCCTTTGTGGTATTTCAATTCTAAGAAATATTTTAATTATATCTGGTCCTAGTTGAAAAATAGAGTTGGTGCCGACTTGCCTACCGGTTAGTTCTCTGAAGGTAACACGTGTTTTCAAACTTGAAGTTGCACGGTGTAAACAGGAACTAGCAAGAACAGCTCTTGGAAAAGTTATGTAGTGCTGTTAGTGAGTGGTCTAGACGAACTGAGGAGATTGAAGTGGAGAGGTCTCTCCCCCTCCCTCTTCATCCAGGGAATGAAAGTTTCAAGAGTATCGAGATTTAATGATGCGATATGACAGAATATATTAAAGGTTAAGGGAGGAACTGAAGCACGGGGTACAACCTCACGGTATCAAGGGGATGGTACACCTTATAAGAGCTCTAGCTACTACTTACCCGAATTTTCCTATTAATAAGCAATAACTTGGTGGCTTAATTTCAGAAAAAATTTAACGATATATTAATCTTTCTGTTTGCAATGTTGATAAACATGTTAACTCCACTAACTTACAGAAAATGTATTCGATTAAAATAAATACCATTTATATTTAATTTTCCTGACATAATTATTAGTAGATGGTTGCATTACGACTATCGTACAGGGAATCTTTATATAGTTGTACGTGCATTTAGCGTTTAATTATTAAGCCACAATTTGTAGTACCGCATCGTGTGTAGGAGTGTCAGTTATGCCGTGAGTGTGTTCGCCCAGACCGAGAGGCCAGCCATCAGCACTGAATGAGACAGCCCCATGCACACAGTAAGGTAACTAAGAATTGTGGCTTTATTAGTTACATAGCCAATCACACATTTGGTCATACTTTGCTATTTTTTGGCCACTGTTCATCGTCTTTCTATCTCAAATGCATTCGATAGCCAAGGAAAGCTGCATTACACATTTTTGTATTAGTTTATTTAACATTGCAATGAGCAAATGATAGAACTACCGGTAGTATTTGTAGCATTGGTAGAACAATAAACACAATACAAAATATAAAAACTTGAAATTTAACGAGAAATTCAAAGATAGTGATCATCAAAAGCTATGATCATGAATTTGGCAACTGTGATCAAAATAAAGATTGTACTTTCCGGTCCAAAATAAGATTACTCGAGATCATTATGAGAGTTTTTCATCTGAACTGTAGTATAGCTAGAGGAGATGCCAAGTTTTTCGTGTTGACTGTTGAGTATTTGGGTATCTCTCCTGGTATAGGTGCTGAACTCCTCCTCAGACAAGGAGCATGTCGACGTACTCATCTCTCAAATGCTCAGTGAAGCACTGCTACATATTTTACGTGACAGTATACAAGTGAAGAGTCAGTTGACATTCCAAACACCATTTTGTAATATAGTTCTAGCCAAATTGGGCAAAAAGTCATCCTACTTCTCATATCTACATACTACGTCCGTAAAGGTTTATATTTAAGTTATTGTATCTATTCCACTGTAACACATAGACAACCAAGAAAGTTTTGTATTATAATTCCATCAAAGGTATAGCAACGGTAAAACTCCATTGTTATATCCATTTTCAAGATTTAATGAGAGTAGAAAACATGTCCAACACTAAGACACCAGTCCGTGTAATTGGTGATTAGCACACAGTATAGGGTCAGAATTTCATTCAACTACTTGGACTTCCCGTGGATGGGTTCAGCCTCAGGGTATGCTTTTCAGGTCTACGCCAGTGCCTCCTTGTCCTTTTAATGTATATTACAGCTCTTGAAGGCTGCTTCAAACCTTTGTTGGACCTTTAAGGCAGTGTATCAACGAAATTTGGCGAAAATTGCCGTGAATGTTTTAATTTTACTTTTTGTATTTCTGCTTATACTTTGTACTTTAAAGGTATACTTTCCTTCCCTCAATATCGGTCATTTTAAAGCTCCAGAGGGGCATTTAAATGCCCCAGCGCTGGTGGACCTAAACTTCGTCACCACAGCTTCCAAAGGCAATTTTCGTTTTAGTCTCTTTCAGGGTAATTTGCTTCAGAGAAGTTGTGAGTTGGCTGTGCTGAAACGATTTTCATATATGAAGCTGAAATGCTGCGAATCTGACATATGTTTTTCTTGCAAACAGAGAAGTGCAGTCAGTATTCTGTAATTCTGTAGTCTTGCAAGGTTATTTTAGTGTCCCAGCTATATATTAGGTATTATTAGCTATTTAATAGGTTTTAAGTGTTGGTGAGTTTATAGCAAAGCAGATACGTCATGCGTTTGGTGTACAAATTAACAAAGTGCATAGTGTAGAGGTTATACTGAATTTCTAAAAGTTGTGAACAATGGGAAGGCGAAAGGAAAGCCTTCATATTAAGAAACTTCCAAGCAAAATTAAAATTCTCAAAAACTGCTACTGAGGTCAAGAAGAATGAAGCAGAGTGTCTCACATACACTTCTGGGAAATAAGTTGACTGGTTTTAGGTAAAGCACAACAATATATTGTTAAACTTTATATGCCTTTTTCTCAATTTTTTTTCTTGGCATTTTTCATGATTAAAAATGCTACTTGCTCCCTAGTTTATAACTTATTAGCTTGAAGTTTTCAGGAGAGATAGATTAAGGTATTAACATTTGTCATGCACTAGTTAAAAAATATTATTGAGCTGAAATGTAATATTTTTTCATGAATCATACTGACAAAAGATTAAAATGTGAATAAATGTATACAAAACATTTTTTTCTCTTAAAATAATTAAATCTAAGCAATGGTGATACGTAAATTTCTTTGATTCTGTATACTGAGCTCAAATTAAATGTTTAGGAGAAATACGGTAAACTGTAGGGTCAAAGGGTCATTTCATATTAGCATATCAAAAAGGGATTTATTATTATTAAATATATTAATAATTTATAAACGATTTCATATAGGATATCGATATTTTATGTGTGCTATAAACTGTATATTCTGAGTGGGTGGAAAAAATTTCAAAGCAATCAGAAGAAACTGGACATTTTAATTTTCATAGATACAGTGCCTTAACATCGTTATCTAAACAACAAAGTATTATGTATGTTTTTTGAGATTACATGTAGCTTGCGTCATATACTGGCCTACGTGACTGTGCATACTGTAATGCAAAAGTTTGTAAAATTGGCTGGAATCCTGCAATCCACTCTCAGTAAACGATTCGGATGTTTTGGGGCTGTACTTTAGTGCAGAGTACATCTTGTCGCTTAACCCTAGCATTACTAAGACTTTCTTCATAACTTAGATTACCAAGGGGGTGGGTGTACTTTGTGACCACCAATAGTAACAAAATGTTTGAGCAAGTTTATTTTAAATTTGGGTATTATATCTTCCCATATCTATCAAAGTAATATTTATCACAGTTTAACTGTTCCTCTTTTACATAAGTCACATTAGATATTATGCCAATCCTTATTACAGAGCTTATACTGTCAACGAATGGTAACAAGATATCTCAACAATGTTTAAAAAATGTAATTTAAAATTGGGTATTATATCTTGTCATGTTTATAAAGATAATATTTAAAATTAACCTTTTTTTTTTTAATTAACGTCCTCCAACATTGTGTTATATCGGACGAATGAATGAAATGAAATGGGTGAAATGATGCTTAAATGAGCCCGAGGTCCATGGAGCTTTAAGTTACCCGACATTCGTCTTCTCAGGGTAGGGAAAACCTCGGAAAAAAACCTTACCCGGATAACTTACCCTAAGCAAGATTCGAACTCGCGACCTCTTGAACGTGAAGCAGACACGCTAACCATAACGCTATCGAGGCGGGATTTAAAATTAACTATTCCTTTCCACTTTGTTACATGAATCACATTATACCGACACCGCAGTACTTTACGATCACCTTGACATTTCATTTTTGCTCAAAAAGACCAACAATGAAACTTTTGAAACAAATACTCATTTCAGTAGTAGAAACAGTGATTGACAATAACTATTAATAACAAAATTAAAAGAGAAAATTTTAAAAATTACAGAAGGTGGGCATAAAGTGCCCTTCCCCCTCGGTAATGCGAGGGTTAAAGCGCTTTTCCTGCGAATTTTGGGCTTTCATTTACCTATAAACGTAAAGTAAGAGAAAAAATGCCCTTAAAGAGCAATGCGGGTTGAAGGGTAGCCTATCTTCCAATAAAGGAAGCGGCGGCTGACTCAGCTGGTATGTAAGCAATGCTTATATTTCTTTTAGCCAGAAGGAAGTCTTTGAAGTCCGATATATGCTGTGTGTGTCGAGTCTGAGCTTTTATTGTGTATGTCAGCTGTTTATTGTGATCCTTCTACATTTTTGTTGTCCCCTACCCTTGAGTTTTATGACTTCAACGGGATGAGCCCCTCTTCAGATGCATAGAGAATAAAATACCTCTCTCTCTCTCTCTCTCCCTCTCTCTCTCTCTCTCACACACACACACACACACACACACACACACACACACACACACACACACACACACACACACACACACACACACACACACACAATGTTCTTCAGTAGCAAAGCCGTTTCGATTTCCTGTGAGTGAGAACTCTCAATGAGTCTCGGAAGTGAAGAAAATATGTATTGGAATAAAGAATTATACATCGTTAAGAGTCCTTTGAGACAGTAGAAGGGGGAGATAACGGCATCGCGTGGCTAGCGCGTGTATAGGAACCAAAACAATCCAAGGTAGAGCTCCAAGGTTTATGCAATCATTCTGACACGACTAGTGGCGCAAAACAGAGATTGCACAAAACACTTAAACCCGTATAAATATGTGGCGGCCGTAACAGATAACGCACCTGCTACTTACAAAGCAAATCCCACGCCTATAGGACGTGGAAAAGCAGTACATTTGCAGACGGCACACATTCAGAATGTGTACAATTACTTTAAAGGAAAGAACGGTAAGCCGATTACACATACTGCGACTGCAACTGCCGTTCCCAGATGTACTGCAGTAAGAACCATTAATTTAGAACGATACAACTCCAAGAAAGACGAAATGCGATGGAAACGAAACCGTTTGTGAATTCTACAACCAATTCATATTTCTGCCGGTAAACCACAAAGAAGTCGCACATCAGACAATTACCCCAATGGCGACTTAATATCCTAAGTACTTTATGTCACGGGATTAAATAACCTTTAGGTGGTAATTATTATTTATTTATGCCAACAGACCTGTTGGCGTTTTTTAAGCTGTGTTCCGATTCTACCTTTCAAATTTACCAAAACCACCAACAATGTTTAGTTTGTTGTGCGGGATGGCAAGCCGATGAATTTTCTAGAAAGAACTCTCGTCCGAAAACGCACGGTTTGGACGCTGTTGTGCATCGAAGTGTGAGATGTGTGTGCCTTTATATTTCGTCAATAAATCCAACATGAGAAGCACATTGAGCAGTCTACATTACAAACGGGCTCCGAAATGTGTACGTTCTACGTAACTGCAGAGCCTATATGGGTGGTGGTGAGCTTCATGCACATGACCCAATAAGTGCAATTGTCTTTGCAGATTTTGAATCGCTCCGTGAACTCGAGCAATAAAGTCCTCCGCTGACGCTACATGTGTACCATACACCATAATGTTCATACGGTTCCACATAAAACACTCCAGATGTGTCAGATCCCGCGACTGTGATGGCCATGGAACTGGTCCACCTCTACTAATCCAACGATGTGGATACGCAGCTTAAGGTGATTCCGTACATTTTCATCAAAGTGTGCCGGAGCTCACGTAAGGAAATTCCGCAGCTGTGTACTGGTACTGCCACACTGCTCTTAAAACTTTACTGCACTGGAAACTTCACAAGTAACGCAGTAGGATGCGCACCAAGGACCCCATGGAGGAAAGTAGTGCATCGCAGCAATGCTATTAGACTCAGGTCGTTCATCTGCAGTACACAGATAGCTAAAGGTTACATGCCTTCCATATTAAGATACCAAAACAAATTTTAACAAATTGTCACAACCATTTGTTCTGAAGCTTCGAGGCTCTCCAGCGCCCAAACGTGCGTTTCCTATTTGAAAACCAATCAGTTTGCCATCCCCCACAACATAACTAAGCGTTGCCTGTGTTTTTGGGACACCTTGTATATACGTCATACACAGTTAAATGCTTAACTGGCCATACCCCTAATTTCAATATAGTCAATTAACAGTATTAATTTTATAACAGTTTGGAAAGTAATATATCTACTGAATGATGCAATATTGAAATTGATATTCTGGACACTTCATGGATAAATATTCTGTATCTCTTTACTCTTTGCACACAGAAGATATTGCTGATAATGTAGATGATTTCCATTAGAAATATTACAGTGGTAATTATATTAATAATGTCTGTCCTGTGGCACTACGGCTCTTTGAGTGTAGCCTCCGCTCGGCCGCTCGATCTCCGACCTCTTCCCGTTACAGGCGTCATGAGCGGGGTCCAGTGGCGGAGAGCGGGACATGGACAGCGCCCAGAGCCCTCCCGACCAGTAAATGCAGTCGTCGTAACCGGAATTGATCATACAGAGGACCGTCCGATATGACGCAATGTTGGAGGACGTTAATTTAAAAAAAAATCATACAGAGGAACCAGGATGGGTGATCAGCCCGAAGCCTGGTGTGAGAGAAAGGAAGTGGATGATATGAAATGATAGTGAAAGACGATGGAGCAATCGGTATGATGGCGGGGGAAACAGTAGAACTCGGAAAATACCCGCACCTGCGCCGGTGTGTTCACAACACAACCCACATGCGGATGCCTGGGATCGAACAGCGGTCGCTTTGGTGGAGTAAAGCGGTCTAACCGCTCAGCTACGGCGCAGCCCCATAATAATGATAACGATGATGATGAGATGATATGATGATAATGATGATTCTGATAACACTGAGGATGATGACGTGAATAATCATTTTGTACCAATGGTGTAAGGTATAATTAGTCATATATTTTGGTTAGGATTTTGATCATTTTGTATTAGCTTCGGCACCTGGTAAGCTTGCTCCTACGTTAAATTATCAGATCTGATTTTTAGCTTCTTCAGCAAAGTTTCTGTGTCTGAATACAGATATAAAGTTGGTAATCTATACTATACAAGTGTTATTCGTTTTCCTCTTCCAATTTTCCCTTCCAGTATCTGTATCCGAAACTTTGAAAGTTTTAATATTTTCCTCTCCGAGTCCCGCTTTCTGCCAATCTTTCTTATAGCTGCTCATTATTAAATGGTAAACATTCTTCTGATAGACACCTACATTCTACTCCTCTTTGCCTTTGAATTCAAACGACTTTTTCTTTACATTTTTACCTCAAAGATTTTAATTCGCTCCATCGTCACTGTGGCTTCTCACACCGGTAACGGCAGTTCAAAAACAGGTAAACATGTCATCCTTTAGTACTATTAATAAAATTTCGGTTGCTGATAGTTGGAATGGCGTGGGCTGGCTTTTAAGTTGAGATAATGAAGTTAAGGAGAGATGTGGCAAATGTTGTCCAAGAACTATTTATTTCTACTATTTTATTTAACAGACTAGACTTTTGAGGACATGCTCCAATGGTATTTTGTTTCTTTTCCATCTCCAAATCAAATTTTAAAATGTTAATACCCTACTAATGCAACCACACCACAGCCCTTGTTCAAACAGATACTGGTTTTGTGTACTTTCGCGAGTTCGCATTCTTATTTATTTGACTATACAACCTTTCTTCTAATTAATGCCAAAATCACTTTTCTAAATGCAATATTTCTTCAAAAAGCATATATATTCATACGTTTCGAACATTTGCAAAGACTAGTATCTCACCGGGTGTGTTTATATGCTCCGTCATGATCCCGGCATGTCATACTACTGTTTATTTAGCCTAGATGCATCTCTAATACACTAGCAAAATAGAGCACCAACGGGTCCAGCCACACTCCACAAACAACATATTTCTGGCCGTGAAATGGAGGTTGTCTATGGCAGAGAGCAGTTCGGCTCGATTCGTACCAAATGACTTGCGGTTTTCTGGAACTCTGGGAGCCAGATAAAAACCAGCATGTGAGAGTAGCCAGAGTTATAAGACATGTGATGCTTCCAGAGAGTAAATAAGTACTATGTTAACAAATAATTAGATCATTAAACCTTATGATATGAGAACATAAGGTGTTAATTTTACAGAACAAAAATACATCAAAAGACATTACTACCTACCATAATTTTTTTCTTAGAATAATTCAATTAGGGGTCGTATCCTAAGCTTGGTGGTAGCGCTGCTGATTATCAAGTGGAAGACCCGGGTTCGATTCCCTGGTCCAGGGTATACTAAGCCTCATTAGGTCCCTGCTGGGCCAATTGAGGACCTATTTACTTGAGAAGTAGCGGCCCCTGGTTGCGAAGACCGCATAAGCTGCCGGAAGGGACCGGTTCGCTGGCCACGTCAAGTACTGCACCATATTCATGACGGCTGTGGTGGGCAGAGGTGGGGGACGCAGCGGCCGGGCGGTAGTTCTTGGACCCGGAAGGGCCGTTGAGCCCCGGGGTTAGTTTGTTAAGTCCATTAGGACAAAACATTAGCAGCCCACCTCTGTGGTGTGGGGGTAGCATGTCTGCCTCACTTAAAAACCATCAGTCTGGGCCGGATTTAAACCCACGACCTTGGAATCAGTATACCAGTGTCTAACCAACTGAGCCACCTAGACCGACCCCGAATTCGAATCTTGGTTAGGATGATTTATACCGATTCTTTTCGAGCTTTTCCTTATCCTGAGGAGACAAATGCCGGGTGACCTTAAGCTCTATGGATCCCGGACTCACTAGAGCATCATTTCAGCCATTTAAGCCATGTGGCCTATCAGGTTAAAGAACGCTAAACTTAAGCACTAAAAGTGATTGAAGCTGCTATATTGAATCTCGCAGCATGGATTGATGCCATCTCTTGGTACAAACATTTGCAGGCTCCGGCTATGGACAGGATTTAGTTTTACGCGTTTTACTTTCCATTAGTAAGTGCTACCTCATATAAGCTTATATCCATTAGCAAGCTTTTTAGAAAAAGGTAGTCTTCTGCATTGTTTTGTAGAAAATGACATTTCTCAGCAAATAGTGTACCTTTTCTTGGAAACTAATTAAAACTTGGTAGTATCTTTTGAAACATTCGTTGTTTTAAAAGTTATGGCATTTTTTATTATGCGTGCCAATGAGTCTAAGGAATTTTTTCATAACAAAATTATAAAACGTGTATTTAAAAAAAGCAACTGTGGAGAATGCTCTATGGTTGCAGCGATGGGTTTTAAACAGCTAATGGGTTTAACACTTATAATTTTGTGCACAATTCTAGTATATTTGAAATGCTTACACCTACCAAGTTTTATTACATAACCTTAAAAGCCTTCAGAACTATAGCAAATTGCTTGTAACCTTGCACGCTCAACTACGTACATACTCCTTTAAAATCTCTTGGGAATGGAGTTATGCTCCACCAAAACTACGGTTCTGTAGTTTTGGTAAAGTACGTAATTGACGTACTAAATCTTAGGTTTACCGGTAGCATAGGGAAACAATACTTAGTACAACGCATTAACACTAGAATGCCCAGAGGATTCAAAATTACCCCTTTCGGTTTTAAGTCTTAGCTGCTTTCCAAAAATGACCCAAGGAAGATTTCCTGTTGTGACTTTTATACGTTTTGAAGATACTATCATCATGTAAAATATCTGCGCTTTTCGCTCAAGACAATTTTAATTCTATAAGGTTTTTACCTTTAACGCTGGGTGGTCATATTGACCCCTTTAAGGTAACAAGATTGTCCCGTTTTGTATGCTTGACATTTATTTTATACAGTTTATACGGGCGGCGCCGTGGCCGAGCGGTTAGCGCGCTCGCCTACCACCTAGGCGGCCCGGGTTCGATCCCAGGGACCCGCATGTGGTATTCGTGGTGGACGAAGCGGCGTCAGGGCGGGTTTTCTCCGGGTACTCCGGTTTCCCCCGCCATCTCATTCCACCGGTGCTCCATCTTCATTCCATGTATCATCAGTGTCACCGCCTGCGGTGCCGTAGTAGTAAAAGCGGGCGTTAAACACTACAAACAAACAACAAACAACAGTTTATATGGAAGCTATTTTAGTTTATGATGCAACAATAAACAGCAATAGACTTTTGTTTACATTGACTTCAATAATCAACAACAATGGGCAATAAAAGTGACCTTCACTTCCGTAACTCAGTTTTATACACGTAGCTGTGAGGTGAAGGTGGAAATATATGAGAAACATATACCTGAAGACAAGATGGTTGCAGAGCTACAAAGAGCTCTCGAGGATAATTCAGATGGAGGTGAACTTTTTTCTGATGACTTGAGTTTTTGCCGCAAAAAACTAGAAAAGTGGTAAATGAATAATCAAATAGAAAAAATACGGTTCTTCAGTTGTTGAAAATAAACATCCACAATCTAGTATCATCATTATCATCATCATCATTACTTACAATTTATTATACCTATAATTGTATCAATTTTAGCATGATTTTATAATAAATATGGTTTCTTATAAATAGCGTAGTAGTATATTGATTTATAATGTTATTATAAATACTTTTCTGCTCTTTTTGCATTATTTACTTACGTAATTTAAACATTTCTGTTCTATAGATCAAGGAGATCCATGACGAGGAAAAGAACCTGTTCAAGCTTCTTCATCATCAGATTTACACCGAGAAGTTGTTCCTGAGAGCACAATATGGATTGAAGTGGTGCCTAATTCACAACCAGTAGGACGCCTTGCTATTCCTAATATACTGAGAGAATCTCCTGTATCCACACCATAAGCAAAAGTGATGAAAGTGTAACAAGTGCATGGCATTTGTTCATTGACCACTCTATCCTCAAACATAGAGGAATACACAACAACAGAGTTGCACAGAGTATTGCGAAATAGCAACTGGTCGATATCCACTGAAGAATTAGAAGCATTTATTGTAAAAATGTATGCTCATACTGTTAGTGGTTGAACAACTACAGACCGCTACACGTTATGGCCAGACTCTTGGGGCCTACATTTGTGTAGAGAAACCACAACTAGAAATAGATTGTACGAAATAATGACATTCCTGAGGTTTGACAAGAATCTAAACGTTCTGCACTTTTGCAGACCGACAGAGTTGGTTTAGTGTCTGCTATTTGGAACAAGTTAATGGTAAACTGCACTATACTATGTGAGTCAGCCGTCCCTTATTTTTTTTGGAAGGTGGGCTACCCTTCAATCGCCATGTGCGCTTTCGCCCAGTTTTGTTCTTAGATAGAGAGAGAGAGAGAGGAATGCGGAAAACTCGGAGGAACAGCGGTTAAGGGACAGAACGTACTCCTCGCTAAAGTACACCTCAAAAACATACGACTCGTTTACTGAGAGCGTATTCCAGTTTCTAGCCGATTATACAAACTGTGTACTAGAGTATACATAGCAGCGTAATTTAGTAAACGCTTAGCGATAGAAAGGACCTATCATATGAGTACACTAACAATACCAAATAGAAATAAAATGGTGGGCACTTGTACTTAGAGCAGGAATTGGCTGCGAAAAATTAGGCAAAAATTAAGGACACGCCTCATCCATCATGGACAAGTACAGTCAAAGCGCGCATAATATTAAATAATAGTTAATTTAAATTTTTGCGTAAACTACGTCTAGTACATCTCAATTAACAGCCATAATAGCTTTTGCCATCTACGTACTAACATTAAAACACCCAGCAAAGGATTAAAACTGTCTCAAAAGGCTAAATCAAGCATAAAACTCGCGAAGTAGCAATGACATAACGGCTGGCATACAAGTCGTTTATTGAACTCTAAACGTGCTTTCAGTGAAGTCTCAAAATAGCTGAAGGGAATAATGACTGTAGCTTGTGCACTACCCCTCAGGAACACGGGTTCGCGTCTCGGCATTGTGCAATTTTTTTTTTTTTTTTTTTTTTTTTTTAATTATGCTCATCAAAACTTGGAAACCGAAATCACAATAGTCTAATTACAAAGTCCCTGAGGGTTTAGAACATTATAACTAAAATCGTTTTGGTTGTCTGCATTTCGCAGTAGAAAAGCTATAATGACCTCTGCCCCATTGGACTGGCATGGTGTAGTGTGTTATTATGAATGTCGACTCCGTTCATTCTCCACGCGAAAGCTGTTGCATGATATTTCGTGCCATTCCTTCACCACGTATTCGACAGACGAGTACATTGATATGCTTTTGATCGATGGAGAAACAAGGGCCCATGCACAAGCAGCTCAGCATCTATACCGGGAGATATATGCAAATAGGCAAAAAACAATACCACAAAATGGAAATAAAACAACTAGCAATTAAAATAATAACAGCTTTTAACATAATAATTGTTCAGCCAATGTTATTTTTGAATATTACACGATAAAAAAATCAGTGGATGGAGGGGAGTCGAACCATATCTACACCAGGGGGATTATTTACGAATAACGCGCTCGTTCCAACTGAGCTAACCAGTGACGTGAGAGATAAACATTCCGTTTAACATGCATGGTAGTATTCGCTCGTCCCAATGAACATTGGCAGAGGTGCAAACGCCAACTGTCCAATTACAAGTATATTAAAAGGTGGCACTCTAGCATCTATAGTAGTACCCAATAATTTAATCGAGTGTGTAACTAAAGACATCCATGCTAAATACTTGGGTAGAACCTAGCATTGGGGCCGATGTTTTCATGTTAGAGTATAAAATGCGGATTGCATAAAACTGGAGAATAAGGGGCAGCTGAACCACCTGGTATATGTTACAAACCCGGACCTAACATAATTATTGATGAGCAACTTTTCCCAAGTAAAACTAGGTACCCGTTCCCACAATTCATGACTTCAAAACCTGATAAGTACGGAAAAAAGTATTCGTTAGCAGTACATGTTGAAGCCAAGAATGTTTTCAATGGCTCCCCTTACCTCGGAAAGGATACTGCTGGGCCCCAAGATAAAAGTGTTTCTGATTATACAGTTATGTGTCTTATGGGACCATTTCTTTCCAAAAGCAGAAATATTGCTACAGATAATTATTTCACTTCTCTCAAACTTGCCGAGAAATTGAAAGGGAAGTCAACCTCTATTGTGGGAACTGTGAATTGAGCGAGGAAGTGACTTTTAAGGCACATCCCTATTCAACAAAACTTTTTATAACGAATGATATTTCCCTAATGATTTATCAACGGAAAGGAGCAAAAAGAATGTCCTGGTAATAAGTTATCTCCATCCTACTGTTGTTGCAGATACAAATGAGAGAAAAAACTCCTGAAACTGTATTTAGTACAAGACAAAGTTTGGGGTTGACGTAGCGGATAAAATTGCCAGGCAGTATTCTGTCAAAGCTTCCTCTAGAAGACGGTCTATGCGCTACTTCTACAATAACCTTGACCTAGCCGGAATAAACGCATATACATATATTATTAAAATCCATTACTGAGGAAAAAGTTAAAAGAAGAGAATATCTTCATCAACTTGCAGAGGAAATACGCTCTGAGTGCTTGAAGAATGGCCCACTTTGTAGCACAACAGGTGATAACGAAAGCAATGGTGGTGAAGTTGAATAAATGGCACCAACTCGGAGGAAATGTCAAATTCTTAAATTCTGCAAATGTAATTAAATTACCTCTAAATGCACTGTTTGTGAGAAAATGCCTTGTCTAAAATGCACAAAAAAAATTCACTACAAATGTGTCAATTGTGTAGAAGCATGAACTATTCAGAACTTAAATTAAAATGAATAATTTCGTTGGCATATTCGTTTAAAACTAAGTAAACAAATTAATTGCATTTCTTTGTGTTCGACGGCCTTTATTGACCAAGATTTATAAATATTGTTTGAATAATGAGACTGTGCTGCTTGTATCTTCTTTGGTGTTCTTTTTCATTCATATAAACTTAATTTATATGTGAAAAATGCGGAAAAACATTAAAATGTAATATATCAGTATAATTTTTAAAATAGAAATGAGTATTATGCTACGGGTCAAATTGCTTGGGTGTTAGAGGGGTTAGGAAGAGGCTGGACGTCCTAGTGTTAACACATTTATGAGAAATTGAAGCATAGTGATCATCAAAAACTCTGGTGACAAGTTTGATCACTGTGATAAAAATAAAAATGTTAAATAGCCGTGGCCTATAATTATCTTCGATTTGAACTGTAGTATTCTTAGATGAGCCTGCAAATGTTTTTGAAGACACCAATACTCCGTATGTTAAGCGATTCTTTATATACCCTCTCCCAGTTTCGAGAAGTTTCAAAGTTCAGCACTTCCGGCTTCTAGAGGAATCTAGTAAAACAAGATCAAAAAACATAAACAACGCAATTGATGTAAGGTTACACCCGGCAAGTATGCAGATCACCTAAGGTACAGGTAAAGCGGATAGTATCTAACTGATCAATGCCACTATGGAAACTACCGTAGTCTACACGTATGTCTGTTGGTCTAGGCTCCAATCCGCTTTCGTAATGTTCTCTATCTGCCCTCGGCTAGCTATATTTTAGATGCAGTGAGACATTTCCCCTCGGTAAAGGAGTCGTAGATCCAGGGTGTGGTAACGGGTCCAACAAGAATTGAAAACATTGTACTAACCAGATTCCAGACGAAGTATGCTGTATTTATTTATACTCCAGGTAGTCAAAACTATGCCTTTTTCGTTAAGAACTAAAACAAAATAATAGAAATGAAATCGGAAACATTACAGTGGCCTAACTTAATCGTGTGAATCAGAAAGTGTTGTCCCGATATGATGCTTGTTTAGCCGAGAGTGGACGACATTTCCAGCATCTTCTATAAGGTAAAAGTGTTATACATGCTTTACGTGCGGAGTTTACGTAGGATCAAAGCCGGCTGTGGCACACCCAATCGCGCACAGGCGAAATGCCGTGCGCCGTTAGGTTTTACATGAAGGGTGAGTGAGCGTGTGGTGTTTAAAGGCCCGACGATAACTTGGTCATTGGGGCCCGGAGTACAAACGTAAAATCACTGAATCTCAAATGTTAAAACCTTACCCTTAAAAAGCTAAAAAGTCGACGTTAAAATAAATAAAAACAGAGAAATTCAACTATTAAAACTTCACATTAAAAAAAGCTAAAAAGTAAAATATAAAACTGCTAAAACTTAAACCAGTTAAAACGGAACAGTAAAAACAGGAGAATTAAAACGTTAAAAATAAATAAAACACCCTAAAACCTACGAAATAAAATACAACTTACACTCGCTTACAAAAATCAATATTGGACACAAACCGAAGAACTGTATTGACAGCTAATGGGTCGTTGCCTAAAATTGAGCACAGTGTAAGACCCAGGTCAAGGGACTGGCGCTCACGAGCGTATCGCGGACAATCAAGGACATGTGCGTCGGACAGTAGAAGGTTTTAAATGAGGAACCCTGTGTAAAGTAGATAACTCTGGATTATAGCCCCAAATGGCACCACACTTCTGCATATAAGACAAGTTCTTGTGCTTTATATAAATCTGTCACTAAATTTTCACCACATTAAACCCCCGAATTACACCAGAACACATTTCAGTAAATGTATTGGTCACAATTTTAATGCAAGCAGTTTTATGTCACCAGGGTAAAAATGAAAAAAAGCTCGAAAATTATGAACTAAACGCGTGAAACGAAATCTGGGGAATGTAATTAGAGCGTGTGATTTCAAAAACAAACTCGGTGGTTTAGAATACAGCACCACAGAATGCACTTGCTGTGAATACTTGCGACTGATTTGTTTACGTGGTCTGGCGATGCACAAGCAACTAAATTTACAGCGCAGAAGTCAATGTAAATCCGATCCGGTTTCGTGCTCACAACTAGACACAAAAATATACGTGCAAAAGCATTCATTAATATATTTGTAAAGAACCGTGATGTGTAAAACCAGTGACCAGGAATCCATTCAACTATTACTTTAATAAAAAACGAACTCCTTTGATGAGTATCTGAGCCATATGCAAATTGCCTCTCTCAAAGGCGTTGATTTACATGAAAAGTTTCAGCACCACAGTGCTTTCTACTTGAAATCCAGAGATTTTATTTTCAATTCGCATGCTGTTGCCTTTTTATTCTAATTAAAGCGCTTGGTCAACACTATAAAAAGTTTGTGCAATAGATAGTGTGAGAGAAAGTAAGTGTTCATAATTACAGCCCGGAGTAATGAGAGCGCAAAAACTTAACATCCTCGCTACAACAAACTCTTAGAAAAGGCATTAATATAGGCACTATCAGTCATAATAAGCATTGAAGTAGGCAGTGTCATTTATTTGTTTAGAACTCAAAAACACATTTTAACGTGACAAGAGTACAGAAACAGTAAGTAGCCATATTCCAAGAGTTAAATTTATCAACTTCCACTATTCTCTTAATGAACAGTCTTCAGGTATTGTGTACTTTATTATGGCAAACCTTATCAATTTTAAGCACTTTCTCTCTTGAATACCTCTTATACTGCCGCACTGGTTTGTAACTGTTATCGAGTATATTATTATTATTAATTATTATTAATTATTATTAATTATTAATTATTATTATTATTATTATTATTATTATTATTATTATTATTATTATTATTATTATTATTATTATTATTATTATTATTATTATTATTATTATTATTATTATTATTTATTATTATTATTATTATTATTTTTTTTTTTTTTTTTATTAGCTATAACAAGCATGCCCCATCGCAGTAAGCGATACTACATGCTATTACATTGATACCTATTACATTTATTTCTATATTCACTGTCACTATCACTTCTACTATCTTCCAGTTGTCCTTTAAATTGAACTTGCTGTATTTATATCTGGTCCTTTGTTTATTTTATATCACTACACCATATCACTTCCACTATCTTCCTATTAGCAGTTGGAATATACTATTTTAATTCACCAAAATTAATGCTTTGAATAAATGTTTTGAAAGCCCTTATGTTGTTTGTGATTAGCTGCTCTTTAGTCACTGGCCATTTGTTGTTATTAGATTCAATGGCTTTCTTCATTACTTCCCTTTGCTGTTTTAGTTTGCCACATCGATATATCAGATGTTCTACTGTTTGCTCTTCTTGTAGACAGATGCATCTAGAGTCCTGTATTATTCCCAGCCGGTGTAAGTAGGATTTAGTTAGTCCATGTCCCGTAATCATTGCTGTCAGTGTGAAATTCAAGTTAATTTGTGTGCTCATTCTTCGAACAACTGATGGGATGAACTCCTTGCAGGCTGCTCCTTTCGTTGTATTAGTCCACTCTTCTTGCCACTTCTGCATCCCTTGTTCTTGGATTTCACTGACATATGTTGTTTTTGGTTTTTTGTTGTACACATAGTCCGTAGATTATCAATCGCAGCCTCCTTAGCTAGTTTATCAGCTAATTCATTGCCAAGATATCCAGCATGTGCTTTGATCCAGGCAAAATGTATGATCCACTTCTGTTCTTTAAGGCTTTTGAGATTCTTTTGAATTTCTTCTATTAATTTATTATGTTTTGAATTATTTCTGATTAGATCTAGGGTAATTTTGCTATCTGTATACACTGCAGTTATTCTTTCTTGTACACTTATGTTCATATCCTGAAGTGTTGCTAACCCTCTAATGATTGCCACTTGCTCTGCCTGGTTATTGGAGCATCTGTCATGTAATTTAGCCTTGATTTTATGTATAATTTCTCCGTGTTTAAATATTACTGCTGCAGCTCCAACTTTTCCATGGATTTTACTACCGTCTGTGAAGATTTCTATTTCATAATATTTTCCTTCATTGACTTCTTCCATAGGAATACACTCCGCTGGATGGGGCCATTTTGCTATATGTAAGGGTGCATCATAATATGACGATTCTGGTGTCATTCCATGTGTTATCTTGTATAGTTTTGCTGCTTCTGCTATTTTAATATAGATAGGCTTCACTCCAGCTACTACACATGACGCATCAAAAGATATGGTTCTGTATGCTTTGGCAATTTTGATATTAATTATTCTCTGTGTTCTCTGAAGTATCTTTATATTTTTCTTCCTCTCTAGTGCCTGTTCCCAGACTGGTGAACCGTACGTTAGTATAGGTGCTATTGCTCCTCTGTATATAGTTCTAAGAGACTGGTGGCCGAGTCCCCACTGTAGTCTTGCAACTTTGGTTAGCATGTTTGTTAGTAGGAGTGCCTTGTCCGTTATGTTGTTAATGTGTCTACTGAAGTTGAATTTTTCATCTAGGGTTATCCCTAGGTATCTAAGTTCTCTAACCTGCTCAAGTGGTTTGTAATTCAAGTATACCTTGATTGGTTCATTACCAGCTTTCCTTCTCCTTGATATTAATAGAACCATTGATTTTGAGTCGTTAAATTTCAGTTTGTTTTGCTTTGCCCAGTTCTCTACTTTCTTTAAGTCTGAGTTTGCATAGTTTTCTGCTTCTTTGTTGCTGTTACCTCTTGTAAGTAGAAGTAGATCATCTGCAAAAGCCACTACTTTTGATTGGTTTGTTAGTTTCAAGTTGAGAACTGAATTGTACATTATGTTCCACAGACCAGGACCGCAGCTTGAACCCTGTGGACATCCCCTGGTTACCTCCTTTGTGATCTTGCATTCATTTGTTTGTAAGGTCGCTGTTCTGTTACTGAAGTAGCTGCCTGTCAACCTGTATAAATTTTTTGGGCATTGAAGTTCTTTGAGGTTGAGCAAAATACGTGGCCACCAGGCTGAATCAAAAGCGCCACGTACATCTAAGCTAACGGATACAACACATTTTTTTGCTCGAAGGCTTTCCTCTGTGAAGTGTTTCACAGCCATGGCTGCATCCACTGTCCCTTTCTGAGGTGTGAAGCCAAACTGGTTTGCATTTAACAAGTTGTTGATTATTATTATTATTATTATTATTATTATTATTATTATTATTATTATTATTATTATTATTATTATTATTATTATTTTTTTTTTTTTTTTTTTTTTTTTTTTTTTTTTTATTAGCTATAACAAGCATGCCCCATCGCAGTAAGCGATACTACATGCTATTACATTGATACCTATTACATTTATTTCTATATTCACTGTCACTATCACTTCTACTATCTTCCAGTTGTCCTTTAAATTGAACTTGCTGTATTTATATCTGGTCCTTTGTTTATTTTATATCACTACACCATATCACTTCCACTATCTTCCTATTAGCAGTTGGAATATACTATTTTAATTCACCAAAATTAATGCTTTGAATAAATGTTTTGAAAGCCCTTATATTGTTTGTGATTAGCTGCTCTTTAGTCACTGGCCATTTGTTGTTATTATTAATTATTATTATTATTATTATTATTATTATTATTATTATTATTATTATTATTATTATTATTATTATTATTATTATTATTATTATTATTATTATTATTATTATTATTATTATTATTATTATTATTATTATTATTATTATTATTATTATTATTATTATTATTATTATTATTATTATTATTATTATTATTATTATTATTATCATTATTATCATCATTATCATCATTATCATCATTATCATCATTATCATCATTATCAACATTATCATCATTATCATCATTATCATCATTATCATCATTATCATCATTATCATCATTATCATCATTATCATCATTATCATCATTATCATCATTATCATCATTATCATCATTATCATCATTATCATCATTATCATCATTATCATCATTATCATCATTATCATCATTATCATCATTATCATTATTATCATTATTATCATTATTATCATTATTATCATTATTATCATTATTATCATTATTATCATTATTATCATTATTATCATTATTATCATTATTATCATTATTATCATTATTATTATTATTATTATTATTATTATTATTATTATTATTATTATTATTATTATTATTATTATTATTATTTTCAAACTCGCTATTGCTGCGATTGCAACGCAATTACACATTCCAAGGTGACCTAGGACAAATTACATGATTTTCTATTACTTTCTCTACTACGTATGGGTCGGTCTGGGTGGCTCAGTTGGTTAGACGCTGGCCTAGTGATCCCAAGGTCGCGGGTTCAAACCCGGCCCAGGCCGATGGTTTTAAAGTGTGCTTAAAAACGACAGCTCCATGTCAGTAGATTTACTGGCATGTAAAAGAACTCCTGTGGGACGAAATTCCGGCACACCGGCGACGCTGATGTGATCCTGGCAATTGACAGCGTCGTTAAACAACAAAATAATTTAATACTACGTATGGTAAAGCAGAGGAAGTATTGTAGTCCACCCAAAATTTCGATGTCGAGGTTTCACCGGAAATATATGTTTTGAGGCCCCCTGAATAAAAAAAAAGCAGTTTTAGAAAAAAGGTCCCTGTGTGTGTGTGTCTGTGTCACACTGTAGACAGCATAACTCAAAAAAGAAAAGTCGCTTAAAAACCAAAGTTGATATTTCAGTTTAATGTCTTTTAAATATATGACACGAAAAGTTCCAAGGAAATTGCTCCACCCTTCACTACCCTTTATATGGAAAATATTTCAAAAATTTTGATTCATGAAAGTGGCTCTAAACGGTTTTCATTAATATGCCACATGTTTGAGATGTTTTACGACAAATCAAATGTATATCCTGAATTTTCTGGCTATAGCCCATGAAGTCCTATTTACTCTGGATGACTTTGGCTTAACTGGTAAACCGTAGGAGGTAGACCAAATCTTACTGTACAAAAAATGCACATCTTGCTAAAACACACAATTTATGTCCATTTTTTATTTTTTTATTTTTTATTTATTTATTTTTTTTTTTTTTTTTTTTTTTTTTAAGAGTGAACCATTTCAGAGATATTCCTTGTTATTTGTGTGAGTTTTGGAGAACCTATACTTCTGTCAAATGGAACATCGTTATTCATTTTTATATGTTAACCGTCTAAAGAGAACGGAATTTCAAAGATTTAAAAGATTTGACAATTGCTCAAAGCCTACTGTATTCCCAATTCTTCCTTGCTCCTACAAGAAAATAAGCAATACGATAATTTCTGCAAATGTTAATCTCAAGTAACACGAAGAAGATACAGGAATACGAGTTTGTAGAGAACGATTAGTAAAAGAGTAGAGAAAGTCAATTCAATGCAACGCATCAGAGTTTTATTTTTTTATTTATTTATTTTTTTTTTTTTTTTCAATCCTCCTATGCTTAGCCCACTTCTATTTCATGGGTACCCACATTCTATTTAAATTACCATCATGGTGTAAATTATGTAAAGTATTAATCACACAATACCAGTGACCATTTTGTCATTATACTATAAACTACAGACTGCTGTCTTTTGAAACAAAAACATTAAATTTGAAACAAGATTAATAGTGGGGCTGAGACACTAACCCTTGGCCCAGTGTTACTCAGGAGGGATTCTTTCTGGTCACACTATGTATAGTCTACATTGACAGACATACAGGTGTTCTAAACATCTCAGAACCTAATTCATGTATTCTATAAAAACATCGCCCCCCTCCTTGAACGAGGGGTTTCACAGAGTGTACAAGAGTATTTCTACGTGATTAATTTGTTGAATTAGAATTTTTGTAATTATTAAAATAGTCCTATAGAACTGATCATATGGAATAGGTACTTGAAAATTAGAGTGCATTGCAAATTAGGAGTTTTCAGGGGGTGAAAATCCTTCCACCGGAAGCAAGTAGGCGGCAATCACGACGTATCAAGTTGGTGTAAGTAATGCTGGCAGACAAGAAATAACTAGCAACTACGAGTATACGGACAAATATCCTGCAGCTAAACCATCCGAGGCAAATTTTGAAATGTAATGTGGTGACAATTAATACGAGACCATCTATTTGAGGTCCAAATTAGTGTGGACATATGTATGAATATTTCGCATAAATAAACATATTTTCACATGTGTTATTTCACAGTTGCATCAAAATTGCATTATAATACATAAAACTCCACGTGGAAGGAATCGATTTCAGGATCCTATATGTATGCACATTTTAACAACATAGTTATTTCTGTTTAGTGGATCCTACCCTTTCTCCCCGTTCAAATACAGGTCTTTGCGGTATAATTTAATAATTGGCAATATATAAGTATCTGCTTCAGCGTGTTAATTCATTTTTTTTTGGGGGGGGGGGAGGGGCTGATTGTTATACCACAAATAATTAACATAGTTTACTATCGCGTGCTTTTTACGGGGTTATTACTGTGCCACGAAATGATGTCCAAAGTTTGCAAAAGAGGGGATGGTCGGGTTTATCTCCTTCCACTATACGTGGACTTCGCCACTCCTTAACATCCATACGTGCATGGTGTTGCAGTGATGGGTTGGTTACATGTCCGTTGCGTTTGATTTATGAAAGCACATTCAAATCTTATGCGCTAAACAGCTGTTCATAACTGAGTTCTATGGTACTGCTTGTATTTATAAATATTTGGTAACAAAGTCGAAGTGCATAGCCTTAGAAGATGCACCAAGTGATCGTCGTGTAACACATTGCGCTGCAGACTTTTAATATAGTTCAATTTGGAGAAACTCTGTTCGCAAACATATGTAGAGCTATACTCACTCTTATACATCCTCGAAAAGGCTTATTACTCTATCTACTACATTTTAATCGATATAAATATTTTCAGAAATTAACTTACTGCAAATTTTCTTGTAGGCGCAAGTAGAGTATGGGAATAATGTGGGCACTAAGCGATGGTGAAAATGTTTTGGGAGTGGTTGCAATGCAATGTCTCTGAAATTCCGTTCTCTTTGCAAGGCCAAGTAATGGAAAAATAAATGGCATATTCCTATTTGAAAAACGTATCAGTATTGTCAAATCCAAACAAGTAATAAAGAATATCTAGGAAAGTGTTCAGTCAAAAGATAAACGACATCAATTGTGCGTTTTGACGACATCCACATTTTGTATTTAGTAAGCTTTTGTCTGTCTCTTACTGTACATCATTTATACAAAAATCATCCAGAATGAAGACCTTTTCAGAGGACACTCCCAGAAAATCCAAGGTATGACTCAGAAATGGCGATGGAATCGCCTGTTTGTGTCCGTCACTGGATACTATCTGTCTCTCCGACTGAAGGAGTGGAGTGGGGTATAGCTGCTCATTACGAAAGCTTCTCCAAAGAGACAAGGTTGGATATCCCTGGTGTAGACCATTTGGTTTGCTTGCACGCGTTCAAACTTGTATAATCGTTCTTGAACACAGAAACGTATAAATGAAATCTTGAATGTGAATCAGTATCTGTCAACGATATCCTATCATGATGAAGTCACCTACTCAAGTATTGCATTTGTATGCTTCTGCAAGGTCGTGGGGTAAAGCAGTTGTTTGACCACCACGTGCAGACCATTCGCTTCTCACCAAAGCGGCCCGAGGCAACCGCATGTGGGATTCGTAGTAGACAAAGCAGCGCTGGGGCTGGTTTCCTCCGGGTTCTCCGGTTTCCCCCGCTATCTCATTCCACCGGTTCTCCATCTTTATTCAATGTATCATTAGTGTCACCGCCTACGGTTCCGTAGTAGTAAACGCGGGCGTTAAACACTATAAGAACAACCACGTGCAGAATTGTAAGCCTTTAATCTACAAGTTATACTCAGTATTATTATATTACATCGGTCGGAAATTTCTCCGCAATTGTGAGTTTAAGGATTCATTAAACATTCTATATACTACGATCTTATGTTGTCTTCAATCCTTAAACACTCACGCATACCCTGAGTAAAGAATCTCACTGCTCGAGCGAAGCTCGGCACAACAACGAGCTGAGAGATAGTGGATTTAATATCCATTGGCGGCCAGAATAACACATTCTCGGAAAGCAGAAAACTGCTTCATAATTGAACATCGAGTCGGCAGGAGGTGGACGCTACTTCGGGTTCCACAGAACATTTTGCGCTGTATAAAACAAGATTTTAGTCTTTTATCACATGTTAATTCTTCTACGGCTGACATTTCTGCCTTCTATGCAATCACCATCAATGTCATTGTTTTCAATTATAATTCGATCAGTTCTTCTTTTCATTATACCATTTTTCCGTCAATTATTCTTACTCTTGTTGGGACGTTATTGCCACTCCCCCCCCCCTTCCAGAAGTACCAAAGCATGCTTGCTCCTTTTTATATTTTTACTTTTCCTGTGAACCCCTGTGAAGCGAAATGTGTGGGATGCCAAAGGCTGTAGCAACTATCTTTTGCAGTTCCTTATGTTTGGCCTCTTCCCTCATGTATTCATAAACGTTAGCAACCACCTCACGAGTTTGCCAACGAAGTGTTTTTCCTTGTAACTTTGAAATTAAATGAGACATTGTCACAAAGTTTACTAGCTTATGTGAAAGCGCAGTAACACCGTACGACAATATCTTACACTCAACAGTACTCAGGAGCAGGCGATTCACACTGTGTATTGCAACAAGTAACGCGAGACATAAGTTCGCCAAATACAGAGAAGAGAAGGGTAGATTAAGAAGGTTAGGGAGCTAACTGTTTTTGGATTAAGGTCACTGTTCAAGAACGAACGCGCAAGGTCTACCAGAATTGCTAGTCCAGGTAGTTTGGGGTCATCAGCCTTGTAGAGACCATTCCAATTCAGGCACGTCTTAAAATAAACAATTAATGTATTGGGAACTCAAGGATAATTATTACGTTCACAATTAGACGTACTCAAACTTCCTTTCTCATTTGTGTCTTTGAAAGTGTAAGTTGTATATAACAAAAACAATGAATATTCGGGTACGTAAGAACCGAAGCGATTCCTCCATTTGTTGTAAGATTCGTGCGAGTGACCTTGGCATCCGTCGTCGCGAGGCCTGCTCACTTTGTTTCACTCCTTTCAACAACCCCTCCCGCACTATCGCAGAAAGGAGCACGTATGGTTTGAGTGTGTCACGCGTGCTTGGAGGTACCAACCAGCTCGGAAACCTACTGATCTTATTAACCAAAAGTATTAGCCTGCAAATTAAGTAAATAGTTATCTAATGTTGTTTACTGCACTATCCTGAGTTACTAGTACAAGTATCTGCAGCTATAGTCATAACATCCGATATACTTTGTTCTTCTGTGAAGTATTGCTCAAGCCCGCCTCGGTAGCGTGATGTTTAGCGTGTCTGCCTCACGTTCAAGAGGTCGCGAGTTCAAATCTCGCTTAGGGTAAGTTATCCGGGTAAGGTTTTTTTCCGAGGTTTTCCCTACCCTGAGAAGACGAATGCCGGGTAACTTAAAGCTCCATGGACCTCGGACTCATTTGAGCATCATTTCACAGATTTCATTTCATTCATTCGTCTGATATGACACAATGTTGGAGGACGTTAATTGGGAGAAAAGAAAAAAAAGTATTGCTCAAGTGTTCCATTGCCTTAATAATAAACTTTTACTCTATATACTTTGTACTTCTGTCTTCAAGTAAATTGCTCAAGCCCTCCTTTGCTTCCATAATAAAATTTCTTCCATAATTCATCTCTTTATCTTCCCTGCATAGTTGCTGAAACTTCTCAAAGATATTTATTTCCCTGCTGTTTCCGAAGTTTTTAAAACGGATTTCTAGCCCTAAGTTATCACAATTACTGCTCCACAATTCTTCCCTCCATACTTAACCTTCATGTCATTCATTTTATAAGGTAATTTACTATCTTTGCTTCCTCGTTATGGACACTACTCTTTGTTCATTTTTTAATCCACTTAGCTGTATAGCGTCCTTTCCATACCAATCCCTCCCTTGCTGTTTTATTACAGATAATATACATTTCTCTACCCATATTCTTTCCTGAAGTATCTATAGTATTTTAAAGTTCGTTTATTGCTTAATCTATCCAGTACTTTTTCTCGGTCTCCAATCCACAATTAAACTTTACCCGCTGTTCCTTTTCTAATGACCAACCACTCAACTAAGTCGCTAATTTCCATTTCCTGTACTAGCCTTTTTGTTTTGCAGCCCTTCCCATGTTTCTTTCTGTTGTGCTTTCAGTCAGACTTTAACAATGTTTCCTTTTTCCACGATAGAATTCTAACCCAGTATCTCAATAAGTGTCTTATCACTAAACCTTTTCTCCTTACCCTTTCCAATTCTGGTTAAAGACTCAATATAAATATAAATTTTTAGAATCTGTGAATCTGTTACATTCTTCAGATTTTGAACTGTCACATCACTAATCTTCACTGTCACTTAAAAACCTGGTTCACTTTCTCTGATACTGAACTCATTTCATACTGTGACTCCGCTTTCTTCGCACCGTAATGAGATACGCACAACGGGAATGTTAGAAAATATCGACTTGTACGAAAATCAACATATTTCAGTACACGAAAATAAAATAATAATTTTAGAAAATTACAACATTACTACATTCATGTATACTTTTTCACGCAGGAATACAACAAAAATATCATACTATGCGAGATAGCACTCAAAACATTGAAGGAAAATATTTTAGTGTATTACATACCATACGAAAGGAAATGGGGTATCACTGATCACAAAAATGCATAGTTAGAAGAACTTGATGCCAGTGTTTAAAGTAGTTAATTATGTATTAAACAGACTGCAATGCAGTCGTAGATTACCTCAGCGTGAAGCAGCCTTTGGACCTGGCAGCGTTGTCATTTCACAAGGATTACACAATGTTGCCATGTGCCCATTCACTCAGTTTCTAAACGTGTGCCTTTGCCCTGATTCTATATTCTTGAAAAAGCTCTGAAGAACTAAAGACCTGGCTAATTTTCCATTTCAGAAAATATGTATGTAGGAGGCGAGGTTTGAACTACCGACACTCAGTACTTTCAAATCCTATGCACAACGCGCAACGATTTTGGCTATTTCTGGGTTGGGCAACTTGAGCTCTATTCTTGTGGCATTAAGTTACATTCTATCATTAAGTTGGTAACAAACTTCCTTACAAGCCGGAAAGTTCGTAGCACTATTAACGAAAGTTTAAATACTTTGCCGCTATTTCTGGATCTTCGTTTACATTTATTTAGGGAAAAATGAACACTATCTAGAACAAACATGAGTATCGCAGTGTTCAGTGTGGATGGTAAGATCCTTAAGTTGCTTTTATTAACGACAAACAAAGATGAAACGATTAAAGTTATATAATAATTGATATACGTTCTCGTTGATAGACATTTCAAAATACTGCTACGCAAATTCATGTCCATTCATGGCGGAGGATTGAGTACCTCAAGTTTGCGGAGCTACTGCAACACAAAGTGGAGTGTTTGACTATGAAGCTAATATTATTAAACTATAATATCTATTACGTATATCATATTTTAAATGTATTAGGTCACTAAATGACCTCGGCATCTCATATTTCTTTCTTTATAGAATTTTTCAAAATTTTGGCGAAAGTTATGAAATATTCAATACTATTTTGGAGTGTTCAAGAAGACTGAGATTTCGAAAAATGGTCAAGATGCGTTAAACCATGGAAGAGCTTGTAAAATAAATATAAATAATGTAGGTCTAATTGTGGCCTGTGTATTTACCTTCTAGTACTAGAGATAAGCAACTTCCACTTCGACCACACAGGTTGGAATGTAGAAACGAAACATCACGAACTACATGTCCTGGATGTGATATATATGAAAAGTTTTAGAAATTCCTAGTGTTTGCAGTCCCATTCTAGCATGCAAATCAAATAGTTACAGAGAGCAGAAACAAAACGAAAACCTGTCATGTTATCCAAACTTTGAATGTTTGCTGAACTGTGTTCCACGTGTATTAACAAGCCCTAGCGCACATTCCAATGGATATCAGTGTTTCACACAAAGACTCAGTTGCACAGAATACGAAGTATTTGAGATATATTCCTTCCCTATTAAGATTACAGTAGATCTGAGCTTCGGTCCTACCTTGATGCAACTGTTCTGTTCTGAGATGTATTGGAATGTTTGAAATCATTGGCAGGATGCAAAAATGTGCATTTGGACATTACGCCGTGGAGTTAGGCGCTATATCACAGTGCGCCGGAAATCTCGTCTGAATGCCGATCAATGAACGACTTAACTCTGCAATATACACATGTATATTAAAATATTTAACTGTTTGACTCAGCGATTAGTCAGCGTTAAAATTCAAATCAAAATAACAAGAAGATAATACGTTAATGTTATAAACAAGGAGGACACTCTGCCCAACCTGGACGTCTCTTAGGTTGATTGTTGTTTGCCTATATTGACAACACGGAAGCCGTGAGTTCAAAGGGACAGCAATGTGGGAAAAAATAAAAAAAAAAAAACTTGTCGTTTGTTTAGGACTGGATTTCTGGCTATTCAGGAGTGTGTAAAGTAATCAGCATGCAAGTTGGTTTCAATAAGGTATTTTAAATATCCCTCTGTGACAGAAGCCCGCAAAATAGGAACTCTGTGATCTCATTACGAATACTGTACGCCACAACAGCAGGCGGATTCAAAGGGAGGGGGAACTAGACGGAGCAGCCTTGAAATGCAGTGTAGCACTGTAAATAAATACAGCGAAATGTGTAGGTTACGGTGTGTAAATGTGTTTTACTGAACTAGCAAGATCTACAGAAGTATCACACTTAACTATTTTAAATGCGAGGAAAATTGTTGATCAGTAATGCGAGACCTTTATTTGATTCCACTGCTTTTAGTTTGGAAAAAAGCCTTCACATAACTGTGTATGTTGGCTTCGATATTAATAGCAAACGATCAGAGTCGTGCATATCTACTCTGAAATTGGTAGAATTGTAAAAATGTCTGCCCCAATTAGACCATAGCACCATTATTGGCCCATCATCACCATCATTATCATTACGTTTACTGTTATCATACCATTATCATTACTATTATCATTATCATTATTATTACCATATTACATAGTTATTATTATTGAAATAGTATTTATGTATTACGTACATTACATTTATAAACTACTACTATACCCTGAGTTCTGAATATATTTTATGACCCACTGTATAATGACGTTTTACATTGCTCTTGAAGGTCCCTAGTAAAACTTTTGGGCAAACAAGACATCCGAGGTTTTCCCATGAGACATTGTTCTTTCCATTCTTCTTTGTAGATATATGCACGTTTTCTTGGGTTCTGTACTGGTTGAGAGACTGCCATTATACCTTTTGCTGTATTAATGCACATCCTGTTTGCTGTGTCTAGTCGTTTGACTGGCTTATGTTGATGGAGAAGGTAGTTTCATGACGTCACTACGTCGACCTTTCGCCCCTGAACTTGCAGTGGCTGGCAATCGCGAGTGCCAATTTGCGGTTCAATGATCTATGACATCGTGCGATGCTGAGCGCACTTCCGATTTCACTCTTTCACACTTAAGAATGCACATCTTATATCGAAGCTTCAGACTTATTTGGCCTTTATCGCCAGTTAGTTTAAATGAATTACGTCATTATTAGTTTAGCGTGCCTCTTGTCCCAAAGGGGAAGTGCTGAAGGTAAACTCGGTCTACGTGAGTTTCCGGCTTTATAAACAGTTTATGTACTGCGATGGTAAAAAATAGTTTTCACTAGGATACTGTGCGTTCTTTGCACGTGTGATGGCAGTGACCGCCGGTCACAGAACTTGCACGATTAAATGCGCCTTCCAAACTATAAGGACATGGTTACTATATCGGCCGTTGTGTGAATGATTTCCTCCGTTCTTGCCCAGAATGTTATTAAATCCCAAGACAAAACGTAATAAAAGGGGACTAAAAGATTATATATATATATATATATATATATATATATATATATATATATATATATATATATATATAAAATTACTTATTTGACGTTGTTAGGTTTCCACGATTTGCTATAGTGCTCAAACTGTTTTGTAGTTTTCACTACAAAACTATTATTCTGCTTTTGTGTGTGTTTTTTTTAAATTCATTGTGTATGTCAGTTTTTATTTGCTACAGTAAAGGGTATTGTTTAATGGAAAAGTTTTGCCATGAAAGCTGAGAAATACTGCGATAAAAAATCTGATGTGTTGCACTCACATGATTTTCACTACTCTTGACTAACCATTCTTACAATCTCTTATTCCTCTATCTGCTTCGTGTTAGTTGACATAAACATTTGCAGAAATTATGTTATTGCTTATTTTCTTGTAAGTGCAAGGGGAAAAATTTATTTAGACATAAACTGGGTACTTTAGCAAGATCTACATTTTTGCATAGTAAGATTTGGTCTATCTCTTACGGTTTACCAGTTATGCAAAAGTCATCCAGAGTAAATAGGACTACATGGGCTATAGCCAGAAAATTCAAGATAAACATCTCATTTTGCATAAACATATCTCAAACATATGGCATTTTAATCAAAATCGTTAATCGTTTTCAAGAAAATCAGACTTTTCGAAAAATTGTCTATGTAAAGGATAATTTGGCGTAGAGCAATTTTCTTCAAAATCTTCCTCTCGCATCCTTGGCAGACATTAAACTTAAATACCAACTTTGGTTTTTAACAGACTTTTCGTTTTTGAGTTATGCTGTCCAGAGACTGACAGACACACACAGACAAGGACCTTTTTCTAAAAATGCTTTTTTTGGATTCAGGGGTCCTCAAAACATATATTTCCGGTGAAATATCGACAACGAAAATTTTGGGTGGAGTACAATACGTCCTCTACTTTACTATACTTAGTAGAGAAAGTAAAAATGCTATAAAATAGACTGTCCTTAGTAATTTGGCGTATCTTTTGGTTATTTATTGCTACGCCTGCCCTGAGAATTTCAATAGTGAGTGGTGACTGCAGCAAGTAATTTCAATACCCGTTATAGAAACCAATCGGGTGTATCAGGGAAGGAGTTTAGCTTGCGAGGTAATAGTATAAAACCAGCCTGTTTTGTCTTTCGATTACCTGCTCCATACTTGACATTGAGTTTGCTTTAGATTTGTCAACCTCCAGTGTTCGTGAATGACCATTCTAATTTGGTTTAGAGTTTCCGAAGTTCAGCTACTTTCCGCAACGTTAAGGGAGGTATAATTAAATTAATGGCAAAGGGAAACCAAAGGCTGGAAAGGCATCGAAGTTTTTTTGTTGTGGGGCTATCAGTTTTCCTGTGACCAGAAACAAGGTAACCCAAATTTTAACTTTTCTACGTCCTACTTTGCTTTTATTCTCAAGAAACTGATACTATCTATATACTTCTGTAATTTTATACCTGCTTTATGTAAGTTGCAGTGAATTCTAGGAACTTCAATAGGGTTAATTGGCCTGTGCATCTCCACATTCGCTACTTCTGTAAAGTTTCACTTTCGAAACTATCTTTCTCTTCTTCTAATGTAAAGATCAGCATGATTACGTGTGTTATTCATATTATTGTGTCAGTTATCAAATTGCATAATTATTCTGAAAGAAGTATTCTAAGATAACTCAACTTTTGTACCCATTCAAAATTCACATACATCCGTATCAAGTAAAAATCGATTATGTTATCCACGTTACGGCCGTTACGATAAACTATTAATTGAAATTGTTTCTTACTGCCCAACATAAAAATAGTTGCATGTAAACTGCAAAAACAAAACTTTTTACATTGTAAAGGGCTTTCTTGTTTTACAGGCAACAAGCTCATATAAAGTAAAGAATGTGTGCGTCACCTTTGAAACGGGTTTCGATCTCGTTCTGCGATGTATCTACTGCCATTTGCACCAGTATTGAACTAGGAGATCTTTTTCTCAGGTTATGCATTAAGAACATTAGAATAAACATCGCCCGTTACCATCAACTGGTGACCTGAAATCTCTCGGACGTCGTGCAAGTTAAGAAACGCTATCCTGCTTTGTGCATGAGCAGTTGATTTCTGATACTTACAGTGCCTTCTTAGCTTTCCAGAAAAACCATCTGGAAGAAACCAGCATCACCGTTTCTAACAAATCAGCTACGGTTGAGAAAATGCAGCATTTTCTCTATGTGCGAAATTAAATGCCTTCCATTATTGAGGATGATCTAGCTGTCGACGGGCCCTTAAACCCTACTCACTCACTCACTCCATTATTGAGGAGCCCCTATTTTCATATTCGGTGCTTTTGGTAGCATATTGTAATTATTATTAAGCAGTTAACCAGTAACTCCTTTTTCTTTATTCTAAGGTTCCACAGTGATTTAAATCTATAATCTTGTTGTAACTGGTTATATGAGTTCATTTGTCATATGTCACCGAGGGATAGCAGTAGCGAAAATATGTTACTACAGCTTCCCTTGGCCATTGCTCCACCGTTCTCTGAAATGTTAAACCATCACTTATTTTTAGTGCACATAAGCTGTATAAACATACGTCCCTAGCTCAGTTCAAATGTGACTGAAGATTTGCTTACTGTTGTATCATTAGATTGAGCGCTTTTAAATGTAGGTGTACACACAAAAACAAAGGGATAAAAACGGTTAACTGATAAAAAGAGGAAGAGTTATGCAACAGTTGGTCAACAATTCAAACTTCAGATGAAGTACTGCGTGTGTTTTGTATCAAAGTTAAACTAAAGCTACCTTTATTTTGTGTGACCGACTATATTGTTATTTACGGTGGCCCAAAGTATTGGCTAATCCTATATCTCGGAGGGAATGAAACTTATCCCAACGGCATAGCAATAACAGTCAAGTCGTTTTTAGAGGTCACAAAATACTACGTTATCCATAAAATGTAAGTTTTCAAATAGCTACTACATCCATTATATTTTAAAAAAGTGTTTTGGTAAGTTAGGTGCACGAATCTGAGGAAACATAAAAACACAATGTTGTTTAGTCCATGAAACGCCAAATTTAGAATGATATAACTAATTATGCGACTAATTGACTGGCACAGTTTCATTTTAAAGGCATGTGCTGCTTTGTCTGCCCTTTTTATCAAAAATTTAAAGCCTGTGTTTTTTAAAGCTACAGTTCTGGCTCTAAATCTAATTTATTTTATAATTACTTTTGGAAACACAGTGTGGATAAAGGCTTGTGTTTCCAAATATATCAAAAAAGTTTTGCCTATGTTACTCTCCCAAAATGAAATTTTATTTTCTTCTCAGTTGAGAATGCCTATTCCAGCTATGACGGGGTACTCCCCTGTGTGACATATTATTGTATTTATGGTTATTCTTTAATTCTCTTACTTTAAGGATCACATTCTGATTTATTATTACCATTGTCACAATTCTTATAGATAATTTATATTACAGTACACAACCAATATATTCCTCTAACACACAGTGTATTTTTTTAAATTATGTAATCCCTGTGCATATTTTTCAAATATTGGTTTAAATGAAAATACACTTGTTAAGTTGTTTAATGCCCCTATGGCAAATATGGTCTAAAGAGATTAGTTAAATGTTTGATGAGAATTAAAGCAGCTCGCTTTTCATTGACCTTGAAATCACTATGGACCTTAAAGTTACCTCATTTTAACCAGTTTAACTCAGTAATGAAATACCTTCCATTTTGAGGCAAATTACATGAAAAAGGTATAGAAATAATTTCTGTAACAAGTATCATATATTTATGTTAAGCACCCAAAAATACGACTTCTCTCTGCGAATATATTACATATTCTAATATCCTCTTGCAACTTTTGCCGAGTTCAGTTAAATCAACATCGCTATATTTGCTCACTTTGTTAGCACAAGAGTTGAGTACATTTAAAAGTATGAGAACTTTGCCTGGCATTGTAATACATCCGAGTATAATATGATGAAACTAATTGCTTCTTTAATATGTCTTTTGGAACAACGAAATGTTAACTATACGCCATATGTACCTTGCAGATCTCTGCAGCTTTGTTAACTGTGTGTGCGCGTGTGTATTTGTGTGCGTGTGTGTGCGCGTGTGCGTGTGTGTGCGCGTGTGTATGTGTGTGCGCGTGTGCATGTGTGTGCGCGTGTGTGTGCATGTGCGCGCGTGTGTGTGCGTGCGTGTGCGTGCGCGTGCGCGTGTGCGTGCGCGTGCGCGTGCGCGTGTGCGTGTGCGTGCGCGTGCGCGTGTGCCTGTGCGTGTGCGTGTGCATGTGCGTGTGCGTGTGCGTGTGCGAGTGCGTGTGCGTGTGCGTGTGTGTGTGTGTGTAGAAATGAAAGGGCCACAGCTCGACCCACCGCGACCCTGACATGGTTATTTTGCTGGATACCACCCACCAGAGGAAAGGGATGAGGGGGAGTGGGACCTTAGGATGGTCAGAGAACGGAGCCAGTGAAGCACAGAGACGCACGGAAGTCCCTAACACTTACAGATACTGACACCTGGCGCACAACCAAAGTGTTTCCCCCAACCAGGGAGAGGGCGACGAGGCGACCCTAACGGCCCGGGTGGCAGTTTTCAGGAAGGACCCGAGACGAGTTTCCAGAGCACCAGTGAGTGGGATTTAAGGACACGTTGATAGCGAGGTCACTTGGGCCCTAATTTCCAGAGTATGAGAAATAAAGGGAAAGGAATCCGTGGAGAAGAGAATCCACCCCAGCATTCGCATAGTGACAAGGGGGAATCACAAAAAGTTCAAGTCAGAGTAGTCGGTCGACGGGGATCAACCGCGGGACCTCCTGAATGCAAGTCCCACATATTCCCAATATTTTCTAGTTATTTCTACATCGCATAAATTCTGAATTTTATAAATTCAAATTTCTTAGCTGCTAGATAGTGCCCTCCTCGTCGGACTCCAAAATTCTCCAATAATTGTTTATATTGCTTTACTTTCGCATACATATTTTCTGAATTCAGTGGAAAAGGTAGCCTAGTAACCCAAGAATAAAAGTGCTAAAATACCTGTGTATCATAACCTTGCTTTCACTCTTCAATGACTTCTAAGATCTCTATCCCGTATGATACTTTAATACAATATTGAGCCCGTCTTAATGTACTAACAGATATAATTACTATTCTCTGTGACTTTGCGTTATACAGGATATCGCTAATGAACCTGCAGCAACTTGTGAACAACATGAAGTGCTTCCCTCTAGGAGCTGGTAGATCTAATCCGATTACATTTCTAATTCCCTGATTAGGAAGTGTATACACGGAACTCTGCACAATCAAGCCGGAACACAGGTCAGCCAGCCCCTGTCGGTAACAACTACATCCAAATCTTCTTAATCATATTGTGTCGCATACCGGGTGTAAAACAGTGTGTTTTAGCATTGTTTGCAATAGCTCAGTAAAGTAAAAGCTTGTATCCATCAAAATGTGCAGTCTTCATTCCACTTAACTTATAGACACAACATTCCATTATAACATCAATAATGTGTTTGCAAACAATGTTATTTGACCATGACAAAATTACCTTAGCAAAATCAGGATCCGGTTTATAGAGTTCAGCCTTTCACTTACAAAAATGTATGAATAAATAAATCTAAGGAAATCGCCCAATAACACAAAAACAATGGCATTTCAAGGGAAAAAATCATGCAAGATATAAAACTGAATTAGTAGGAAGGATAAGAGAAGTATTTTCTTTTAATTATTTGGGCTGCAACACTACATACCTATAACAAAAGGATATAGAATGTAAAATTAATAAATTTAAAATCATGTGCGGAACAATACAAAGTGAAATATTAAACATTGCAAGACACACAAGTGAACTTTAACAAAACAATGGCTATTCCTCTTTTAACTTACGAATGTGAAAATTGGTCCTTAAATGGGAAAGAAAAAAGAAGAATGGCATCTAGAAAAAGTTTTTAAGTGTAACTGGTATCAGCCTACTGGACCATCAAAAAATAAAGAACATACGGAACAAGCTAAAAGTATTTAAACTAAATGATAGAATACAAGGAAAAAGATAAAAATGATACTCTCACATTTATCAGAATGGAAGGAAAGATTACGACCGCCTCCGTAGCGCCTCCTCTGGCGCGGGTTCGATCCCCGGTGCCCGATGGTGGCATGGGAATTTTCCCCCGCTGGGAGGTCTGGTATGGGGTGCACTCAGTCTCGTTAGGTCCCTGAGGGGTCAATTGAGGAGTTATCCTGACAGAAAGGTAGCGTTCCTAAAAGGTCAAGCAGTCACCTTACGGACGAGAGAGTCGGCGTGTTGACCCCTGCCACCCCCAACCTACACTCCTCCGTGGCTTTGGCTGCGGCTGGAGAACGTAGTGGCAGGGCGAATGTGTGTAATCTCCTCATGGAGGAGATGCCCTTGGGAAAAGGAAAGCTTACTCTTAGACTACCAACCAAGAGGAAAAAAAGTGTAGAATGACGAATTACTGGATGGACTAACGACATTGTCCCTGAAATCGGAACAGCCAAATAGCCTAACCCCTGTGGTTGCAGAAGGAGAACAGTCCGTTATCTACAGCCGCGATTTTGTTTATATACTTATAATGATATCTTTGGTTTTCTCTACTTATGATATGTCCCATGGACGTTCATAATTTTGTAAGTGTTACAGAGTTTTAATTTTCTACACGCCCAGGGTAATTCTTTATCAGAGCAGATCTAGATGAACTGATTTTCCTTGGAATGTAGAAATAACTGTAAATCAAATGAGAATTATTTTCACCATTTGCATAAAATTAAAATTTCTCCTCTTTGAAATGAATTATTTGTCAAAGACTACATAAATTATACAACAGACCAGGGCAAAAAGCTTCCATTTCTAAATGTTTCGAATGGAACACTTTCTGCCTATGAAATAAGACAAGACGCCCACAAAACTCCATGGATTCTACGGCGAACAAGCTCAGAAATAGCAGTTTTTATTGAAGGAGTTTTTCCCGGAAACGGCCCGATATCCTGCCACGCGCTGCAGAAACACAGCACACTAAGAAAGAAGAATCAACAAAAGTGTGTGACAAGAGTCGGCTTCCATTTTATACACTCTGAGGCAGTAGAAGTGAGAAAGGGAAAGGGGAGATTGACAGACGAAGAAAGAAAAAGAAACAATAAAATAGTTATATCATATTACACTAAAGAAAAGAATGTTGAAGTTGATTAGGATGTTCCTGATACTACATAACTATCTGACTTAATAGTTTAGTGAGAGACCAAACTTGGTACTACAGCAGTAAAGTGCATTTTTGATAACAATTTCTCCTACATTGCTTGTTCAGTGAGCGGTCGGCTCCTGAAAGTAATGGAATGAGAGGACACAACTGTGATTTTTTTAATTTGAGATTGGCAGACACGTTTTGCAGGATCTTGAGACAACTTGATGGGCAAGTTCATTTCATGGAATTCATGAATGAAATGGAGCGGAGTGGAGTGGAATGGAATGGAATGGGGTGGAATGGAGCAAAATGTAGTGGAATGGAGTGGAATGGAATGGAATACAGTGGAATACAATACAACAGCCACTGAATCCTTTGCAGGCATGGGCCTCCCGCTCCAGGTAGGGTTAGCACAGTTTAACACAGGGGGTGTCATCTGTGCCTAGCTCAAACTTTGAGTCTTTCACTTTACATTAGTTATTGTGTAGGTACTGTTTGTACTCTATTCTAAACCTAAAATAGTGTCTTTCCATTTTTCATAATTTTCTTCACCACATTACACTTTCAGTTTCTAAGATGTGTTACTGCTTTGTTCTAAGCTTAAAATTGTGATTTTCCACTCTTTCTTGCTCTTCGCTAGTCGTGTCAACTGTGGTCCAATCGCTTCCGTATGCCCATCTCTTTCTTGGTCTGCCCCTTCTTTTTTCCCTCTTCTTGGGTCCCACATCGTGGCGGTATAGGCCCATCTGTCTGCAGGTAGTCTGGCCACATGTCCTCCCCATTTGCATTTGAGTCCTCTTGTTTTGTGTGTGTCTTCGAAGCCACTTCGTAACCTCAGTTCTTAATTCCTTACGTTGTCTTGTGTTTAACTTCCAAGATCTTTCTCTCCATTTTGCGCTGGCATATTTGTATCTTCCGTTCCTGTTTTGTCAGTGTCCACGTTCGCTTACCATATCTTAGCACCGGTATGATACATGTTTTAAGGGTTTCCAATTTTAATGCAATGCTAATGTCTTTGTCCAGGAGAGGAATTTGAGTCTCCAGACTTTATTTAAATTAAAAAATCAACAAATTCTCTCAGAAACCTCAATAAACAGAAACATTTCCTTATTCGCTTAGGTTTTGCTGCTTTTACAGGGTTTATTGAATAAACGCGCACGCGCGGATACTACACACGCATACGCACGCAAACACGCAAACACACAAAGGCGCGCCTGCGTGAGGAAATATGTGGTCAATATACTAAACGCGTCAAGAGTTGAGCCATATAACCGAGCGAGATGGCTCCGTGGTAGCGTGCTAAAATGAAAGCCGCGAATGCAAAATTTTTCACTCAACTTTTTCTTACTCGTCAGTAAATGTTTCTTCTTACGATGTTACTCTTATGTTTTTCTTTGTTGCCTTGCCCTATATGTACACCGGGTGAAAGGGCAGTTATTACATTAATTTAAAGTAGTTATGCATATCAATATTTGGAACACATTTCCTAACTTCCTTTTTTCCCCTGTGATCATTACCTGGGGAGATATTTTAGGTATTTTGGGAACATGAAACAGACATTCCGGTGTAATAGCAGTGTGTTATTAGCCATGTCGGCGATATGTCACTTTCATTTTCAAATTCAGTTGGAGAATACCAGGTAAATCTGTCACACTTTTGCTTTCACAGTAATGTGTCTCATGAGCTTAAACAAACGTTTCGCGTCTTCTACCTCCCATTAATTACATTTAAATTTTCTAATGATATATTTTGTAAACCAAGGTCACAAGATACAGATATTTTCATCAGCTAATTCAACATTAAAGTTAAATAACTTTTGCAATTGATACTGTTCTACTGTAATAAACCAAACCATCTTTCTGACATTACCATGGCATTATTACATCCCTAGACCCTTTTTGGATGCTGAGGGCATTCCTTCCATTTTACACTGTTCTGTCTAGGCCAATATAATGCAGTTGTGCTTGTTATTTCCTCAAAACATTACATAACCGTTTTGACACCTTTGAGATAGAGGGCGAGAAAGGGTGTTTGTTGTTGTTGTTTTTTTTTCTTTTCTTTTTTTTTTAAACGCCCGGAAATCTGTACTAAGCGTGACCTACCTCGACCCGTTTGCATTATTTCCGAGTACCACAGCCACATTACATCTGCAGCGTGGTTTGGGCCATCCTTTAGGTAATTATTTGAAAACCCTCTGTGATTTCTAATATTTACTACCCGAGCTATGTAAGAAATAAACTACTATACCCGACTTACAATAATAACTTATTATATTCACACATTTATGTTGAATTAAAGATATAATATAGAATAGACGCTGTTTTTAGAAGCACAGTTGATCCAAGCACTAACTGATATAACACATTTTGTTTGTAATACTTATTTGAAACCTAATTAGAAGGAATGTAAGAAGTTTCCTTCCACACGGTGTATATTAAGAGCACTTTTCTACACGGATAAACAACCCCATTGAATGGAGGAATATCTTACCACGTTTTATCTATCTCCTTATGGAAAATGTAAAATAATCAGAAATCGTTATTCAACTAAGTCACAGAAAAATGGCAAACATTTAGTAATGTTTTAACTTCTACATTTAATACGTTCGAATTTAACATGTAGACTGTATTTATTGTTAAGTAGCAGCGATAGAAGAACTATGAAAAATATAAAGCACGACGTGGTTTCAACTTTGTGAGTCTCCCATCTTTAAACAATAGAAATTCAGTTTCAAACAAATTGCACTACTTCAGTACAGGAATCAACAATTTCAATTGTCATACTCAGAATATACTATTTTGGACTAATCTAAGAGAACTTTATCTTCCATATTTAAATGTTAAAGAATGTTATTTCAGTTACTACAAAAACGGTTTCTACACAATTCATTATTTAACCTGCAAACAAACGACACCAATGCAACTAACGTGGTTGCCTGAGAAATACTAAGCCTATCTGTAATAGAAAAAAATCAAATTCCTTCAAATTATTAGGAGCAAGTTTGAAGAGTTCTCAACTGAAGGTCGTGGCTTGGTGCACGGACGTGCTTCGATGGATGCCCCTGTGGATGGGAGTGAACAGCTAGAAACAACCACGCTCTGGTAAGCTCTACAAATTAGGGAAACGAACTGATTTACGTGTTGTGGTTGCCTAGCAACAGTTTTATAGTGCTTCACCCTCTATCTTATTACACATAGGGCTCCAGGTGGTGGACACTTTTTATATAGTGTGAAATGAAATATATTTGGGAAGGAAAGCTTGGGAAGCAAACGTTCCTGGTCTAATTTAGGTTATTCCCTGGCATTTGTCATTTGCGAAGACTGACAATAACTTGGATAAGGATACCTGGATACCGTCAGAGGAAATGGTACTGGCGGGATTTGAACTCTAAATTCTCCGAGCATTAACAATCTGGGCTACCCGCATTGGTATTGGGACAAAACAACAAAGTCAAGTCCGGTTACTTTTCTATCGTCTTATTTTCTTCTGCACTTTTACACAAATACACAGTTTTCTTCTCGTGTTTAACACAGTCTACAGTCTAAGAGGTAGAATCAGGACTGAAAAATTAAATCACATAACCGGGATTTGAACCACGGATCTTCCGCTTATCGAGCGGCTGCTCTAACCACTAAGCTACCATGGCTAACTTGCCAGGATAACATTAAATTCCCCAGCCAATTCGTACTTTCCCGGTTATACCACAAGGGAATCTCACACCAGAGATAAATACCGCAAGGAGGACATACAATATTAAGTACTTTATGTCCCGGCTATTGCCCACACACGGCTTGTGTGTTTAAAAACACCAGCATTAAGTTTGTTGGCATAAATAATTAATAATTACAGTCTACAGTCGTTTGTACTATCACAACTGTTAACTTCTCGTAACCTTAACTCAGTTCTTTCAGTGTCTTTCTTCACCATCTCTCTCATATACCAACTCCGACGATACAATCACTCGACGCTCGTCAACAATCCACCAGGTGCGCGCCCTGGTAGAACACCGTTAATTGTGCGGGTCCTAGTGGGCCCTCACTATATTTTTGTACTTATGTGTTTGTATTTAGTTTTTTAATTATGTTTTTTCTTTCATTCCCCACGTTTAGCTTCACTTAGCCTATATATACACACATTATCTTACTAGATTGATCAAAGGTAAATAGTATGTGTATACTATACATTACAATTTGTACCACACTACATGGACAGATAATAAATTGCTATGTTCAGGTATACACCTTGTAGCTTGAAATGTACTGCCAATAACAATGATGATGACAATGACGATGACGAAGACGATGACGATGACGACGACGATGATATACTTAACAAGCATGTGATGTTATCTACAAAATCATGTTATGAGATAGGTTGCCTTCATCCTGTTCTTTATGATCATTTTCTGAATCTAAAGATCTCATTGAGTTTATCTCCAGAATTGGAATCATTTGATTCACACAAATTGTCATACATGGATAAGACACCATCATCATCATCATCATCATCATCATCATCATCATCATCGTCACACGATAGATGAGGCACTTCCTCCAAATTATTGGAATTTTATAAATAATGCCTTTTACTCCTGTTTGTGAGAAGTAATAACATTTGCATCCAATATTGTGCAGCTAACGAGGAAAAACAAATCAGGAATATGTAATGAGAATAGGCGCAAAGAGTTTGGTTGACCTCTGCAACATATAACTGCCGATTAGTCATTCTTTGAGCTAAAGAAATTAACAAATCAGGTTGTTGCTCCACCAAAGAGTCGAGTAACTTGTAATAGTAGATATCCTAGTCAGGCGATTGCAAAGGTCCGTTTGTTCGAAAACTAGAATGTTTAAATAAACGTAGTCGTCTCCCAGGCCTTTAGCAACCACTGGAGAGTTCAAGCTTGTTTACGACGCGATGACACACGCACAGCTGTCTAGCACTCACTGACACACTGGCCGACCCATGTCTGTAACTCTCACTCACTCTCATGTTTCCTCACCTCCTTTTATAGCGAAGGATGACGTATCATCTTATATTCGGGAACTTCCAAAAACATGCCTTCCACCGGATCCTTCTCGAAGCATCTGGAGAAAATCCTTTTGACTCTGCCACTCTGATTGTTGTCTCGTGTTTGCTCGCGTGGGTGGTGTGGGGAAGCTCAGCCGAGAGCGTCTTAGGTACGCCGCGCCCATTGTTGTAGGTTACGTATGCACAAACGGTCGTGCAAAATAGCCTGACCTTGGGTGTCTGTTTCCTCGCCTGCCTGCTATGTGGTGTGAAGTAACATAGTCCAGACGTTCCTTTGTTTTGCGCCGTATCCGGCGTCATAGTATGACGACAAACAAAATGTGAGCAGCCATCACATCTAGAAGAAACCACAATTAATTTTACCCCGAACTATATCAGCATCAAAGTAATGCGTTGATAGTTTAGGAAAAAGCTTTAAAATTACACATCTATGTATACACAGCTCCGCATAATGGGACGAGTTGGTCAAACTTCAAAATTACATTTTTCACCTACCTAAACCTAGGTAGTCTTTTTAGGGAGTAACTTCATTCCGTCTAGGACGTCATCATGCACAATATAGGTATCAATATTTGCGTTGCGCAACATTCTAGCCACAACCAGATGATCGTAGGATCGGCATTTTTACTTGGAGGTATTCGACAAATATGTAGGTATGCCTCTAACATGGGAAGAGAGCGCCGGAAGCGTAAACAGCTACAGCGACAATTTATCCTCCTCTAGAAACTATGCTTGTTTACCCTCCGATTAACCTCAGAATATTGGCAATGTGTCATCAGAGATTCTATCAGATGACGTCAGTGGTGAATCGAAATTTATGATGAAAGATGCCAATTTATTCCAAAAGTTATCCTTGGAACTTTTGCTGACCTCTGCAGAGATCCTGGAACTGGGCGTTTGATAGACTGTAGAATAAGCGTGCAGTAAAATTCTTCAAACGGATTGTCAAGACGTTACAATTTACAGGTTTATAGAACTCGAGTATGGTTTTTATCTCACTGCGTATCGCATGACTTCCACATCAGCAGCAGAATTTCACTATATCCCTATTATCCCAATGGGTTAAGTTAGTATTTTATATGAAGTTAATCTTCATGAAGTTATATATCTGTTTAAACAATCTTTATTTGTTTTGGAACAATGAGCAGCGATGTGTTTGAGAGGTATTGCAGCGGCCCACGTGGGATGTTTTAAACAGCAGCATTTACTGAAAATGAATGAGATGGTTTCTGTTGATAATTGCCCATAATTGATTACATAAACCAATTAAAGCTAACGTGGATTTGGCTTAACTTTCAATACGCAACAGACGTACTCGTTGCACAATATACCCATGTACCATGTACACACACTTCGATTTATGTCATCCTGTGGCTTTGGGAAGTATTCTACTAGCCTTCACAGTTGGAGTATGTATAGCAAGGAGGAACTTTGCGTATCTGTTGGTGAAAATGGTGAAGAACAACCCCAAATTGCCTTTTCTGAAATCGCTGCATATGGAAACGAACAGCATGGGAAGCATGTAACGACCAGGACAATAAGACGATTCATCAGTCGTACTGGCTCCATTCCACGGTACCCAGAAAGAAGCCATATATCAGCAGGAAGAATCAAAACAGCAGGCTAGTGTTTGCAAAGGAATGTGTAGGAAGAGTCAAGGCATTCTGGGAAAGTGTTTTATTTTCGGTCGAAAGTATTTCATAATGATGACAGAAAGTGAATGTGGACAAAGCCATATGCAGCATTGGATATTCAAAATTTGCAAGCAACTGCTAAACATGTAGATGGCGGTGTTATGGCCTGGAGATGTATGGCTACTTCTGGTGTAGGAGAACTACTATTCATTGAGAGAAATTGGACAAATATGGCTACATTGACATATTGAAAGGCAATTAGAAGAAGAGTGCCGATGAGTTGAATTTAGGTGACAATTACTACAATGGCCCTAAACGCACTTCAGAGATTGTCCGTTTGTGGTTGCTATATAATACTAATACACACACACACACACACACACACACACACACACACACACACACACACACACACACACACACACACACACAGACACACTCACTCACACTAAAAACACCTGCACAATCTCCGGCGGCCGCTCCGTAGCCCAGTGGTTAGACCATTCGCTTCTCACCAAAGCGACCCGGGTTCGATCCCAGGCAACCGCATGTGGGATTTGTGGTGGACGAAGTAACTCTGGGGTGGGTTTCCTCCGGTTTCTCCAGCCATCTCATTCCACCGATGCTCCATACTCATTACATGTATCATCAGTGTCACCACCTGCATTGCCGCGTGTAGTAAAAGCGGGCGTTATACACTACCAAAGAAGAACCTTCAACCTCACTTCCGATACATGTGTTACCGTGAGGCCTGCCCACCCTGCGTTATGCCTTCCACTTTATGCTCTTGGGGAAAATAAACACGTATGTCTTGTATATGCCACGCCTACTTGAAAGTATTAGCCAACCTGAAAATATAGTACTATTCTTAATGAGTAAAATTATAAGTCTGCAAATGAAACAAATATTGATGTGGTATCGGTAAAATACAAATACCTTCACCATACCCTAACTGTCTGTATAACGGAGTTAACAAGCGAGAATAATAGGTGTTATTAACATTATATGAAATCTTTCTGAATTTCAAGCTATCTGCGGCAAATACTTAAAATTCTCAGTAATTATATTGTGTAGTGTTCTTGAAAAGAAACGGTTTCTATTTATATTCATATACCTAGTGATTACAATTATCTAATTCTTCCAAGAACTTTAATTATGGATATGCAGACTGAATATTAACGTCTTCAACGTTTAAGTTGTGACACAATATATCGTAACAAAGAACTGCATTGTACAGATTGCTATATTATGATTCTCTATTGGGGTACAAGCAATTGGGCGTATAAGAAAAATATGATGTGTTGCACTCACATGACTTTCTCTACTCTTCTATTAACCATTCTTACAATACCTTATTCCTCTATCTGCTTCGTGTTAATTGAGATAAACATTTGCAGAAATTATCTTATTTCTTATTTCCTTGGAGGTGCAATCGGAACATGGGAATACAGTAGGCTTTTTGCGATATTCAAATCTTTAAAGCTTTCAAATTCCGTTCTCTTTGCACGGCTAACATAAAAATGAATAACGATGTTTCAATAGACGAAAGATTATCTTTTCCAAAATTCACACAAATAACATGGAATATCTTCGAAATGGTTCACTCTACAAAAAAAAAAAAAAAAAAAATATTTGGACATACATTTTGTGCTTTAGCAAGATATACATTTTTACAGTAAGATTTGGTCTATCGCTTAATATTTACGAGTTGTTCGAAAGTCATCCAGAGTAAATACGACTACAGGAGCTATAGCCAGAAAATTCAAGATATACATTTCATTTGTCAAAAATATCTCAGAGGATACTTCAATCAAAATTGTTAGAGCCATTTTCAAGAAAATAAAAAGTTTCGAAAAATGTTGCGTGTAACGGGTAGTTTAGGTGGAGGAATTTTCTTCATAAACTTCGTATTGCATCCGTGAAAGACATTAAACTTTAATACCAACTTTGGTTTTTAGCCGATTTTTGGTTTTTGAGTTATGCTGTCCACAGACTGGCAGACACACACATACACAAGCATACACACAAACACATACACACACGGAGGTTTTTCTAAAAATGCTTTTTTTTATTCAGGGGGCCTCAAAACATATATTTCCGGCGAAATCTCGACATCGAATTTTTGGGTGGAGTACAATACTTCCTCTACTTACTATATGTAGTGGAGAAATTAAAAATGTTGTAATAGTAACTTTAATTCATAATGTATAGTAACTGGATTTAAAGCTCTGGAAAACACCGGCAATCTGATGTACACATGAAAATATTCTTCTCGGGATGTCAGCAAGGTGAATTCTGGAATAGTTTCCAAGCTTTCAAGGGCTAACGTCGCTGTCATCTTCAGGGAATGATGTAGAAACTCTTGTCTGGCCCGCCCCTTCCGCCGGACTGACTATAAATATAAACCGAAAAACAGTCTCCATAACATTCCCTGAAAATGAGAGCGACATTAGCTCTTGAAATCTTGAAAACTCTCCCAGAATTCACCTGGGTGACAGCCCGGGAAGGGTGATTTTCATATCACCGCCAGGAAAGCTCCAAGTCCTCATGTACACATGTACGTATGAATTTGGCCCTAAAATGGTAGTTATACTTTGTGTAGTCGTTCGAAGGTGTGTGGATCGCGGTGGCAAAAGTGTTAATAAACCTTCTCCTACAACCAATTGGTGACACCAGGAAGGCTTACATTCCCTTCCAACCCTAGGTGCTTGCGGCATTATTCGGCTTTACTGTAAGCCACAGCTTATTGTCTTCAAGCTCTCTGTGCAACATCTCGATGTTAGAATACCCTCTATTTACTACTGTGAACTAGATTAAGCACGTAATGTTTACATTACTTACCTTAAGCTGGCGTCAGTTCTCAAAGTCTGCTATGTGACCCATTCCTTTATTGGTATTGAACTCTAACACTGGCAAATCTGTGTCCACAATACTTGAATTTTAAAAAAAATATATATTCAAAGAGGAATGGTGAAGTTGTAGTCTTAGCGTAAATCTGTCATTTACAAGTGCTATCCACGTAAATGTTGGCCGTATTTGCCAGTTATAAAAATTGAACAATTAAGCATTGGTCCCTGCCTTATTTGTGCCCATATTCCCCTGGACCAGCGATGCCCGATGTTTGTAAAAGAGTGGTGGTTGGATTTAGCTCTTTCCACTATACGGGGACTTCGCCATTCTTTAACACTCGGACGAGCATTGTATTCCAGTCGCGGGTTGGTAACATGTACGTTGCGTTTAATTTACGAACGCACATTCAAATCTTATGCAATAAACATCTGTTCATTAGTGAGTGTACTATTTACGTTTAAGAAGTCTATCAATATTTGGTGACAAAGTCGAAGTGTATAGCCTTAGAAGATACACTAAGAAATCATCGCGTAACCATTGCGATAGACTTTTAGTGCAGTTCACCTTGGAGTAAGTCTGTTCGTAAATATGTACAATTATCTTTATTCTTATACAAGCTATCCTTGCAAATGCCTATTTCTCTATTTACTTCATTTTAGTCGACATAAGCATTTTCAGAAGGTACCATATTGCTAACTTTCTTTTAGGTGTAAGGGGTATATGGAAATACAGTATGTTTTAAGTGATACCCAAATGTTTTAAGAGTTGGTTGCAATGCGATGCCTGTGAAATTCCGTTTTCTTTGCAAGGCTAAGAAATAAACAAACGAATAACATATTCCTATTTGAGAAAAGTATATGTACTGGCAAATTCAAATAATAAAGAAAATTTCGAAAATGGTTCATCAAAAGAAAAGTTAGAAGCATTTGGCATAAATTGTGTGATTTAATGAGACCCACATTTTTTTTTTTTTTGGTAAGCTTTCGTCTGCCCCCTACTGATTAGCATTTATGCAAAAATCATCCAAAATGGGGTCTTCAGAAACCATTCCCAGAAAATTCAAGGTAGGACTCAGAAACTGCCATGGAATCACCTCTTTGTCTCCGTCACTGGATACTGGCTGCTTGTGAATCTGAACGCCACAGACGTGATTCACCCTCCAACTCAAAGAGGAGGTGGGGAATAGGAGCTAACTTTGTAAGGGTCTCCAAAGACACCATGTGTCATTTCCCCTACATCGTACTTCTAACCCCGTCCACTCTGCTACACGCCAGTTAGCTACCAGGCCGCGCCACTCGCTGTTATCCATCTACCTCAGAGAAGCGGTCACTCCCTCAAATTGTGTCGATGGTGGAATCATGTCGCATAACAAGGTAAAAAAGTTATTGAAAGCCGAATGGGAACAAAAGTATTTTTGTGTTCGTAGTAAAAATAGTACATTGTATTTGCTATGCCAAAGGAAAATATATGCAATCTAATCACAATCACGTGATCGCAAAACAAATGCATGATGTTTGTATTCGATTGCGCCACTTACGCCTTGAAAATTACCTTTTTTTTTTCTTTTTTTTAAGAGACGTTTGAATACGTAAACAAACAGAACCATAAAAGACAGGTGGCTGCATTTGGTGATGGGTAAGTGGAGAGGGTAAATACTCGATTGCATTCTTGTCACCCCTGTTCCCCATGCCTGATATAGTCTACAATTTGCAGCTAGTAAGTCCTGTCGTTTTAGTTCTGTATGTTAGTGGTCCCTTCTATTGTCCCGAAATTATGAACAGCATAATGGCTTGAAAAGGCCAGACAGATCTTATTTTCTCTGGATTTTGTTCATACATTGTGCCATAAATGTAGACGTATTTAATTATTACTTGTTGAAATGAAGGTGTATGGCGTAGAGGCTGGTTTACATTAATGAATGCCTGACCTAACTACAAGCTGATTACCCTCTGTATGCCTTCTAATGATTACCACTAAGGGAACCATATGCACTATGTCGCTCCGTACATTGTTCGTATCCCTATTTTAGCAGTACTGGCGCTTCGTGAACCACAAAGTACGGGGATGTGTTTTCATTTGATTCATTAGGTTTAGGGGGTTTCTGTAGAGCATTCCCCATTTATGGCAAAACAGCACTTCCAGAAGTAACAATACGATACTCTGCCTGTTGAATGTCATTCGACTGTGTTTAAAGCAAATATGCAATGAAAGACCACATTATCCAAATTAAAGCCATACAAAAGCGTGTGTATAGTGGGCATTAAAACTATAGACCTATGTCGGCTGGCCGTTAAGGGCCATATGATCTCCGAGTAGGGGACTCGCTTTCCTTCTGAGTATCTAATTAATTATGCTGCAAACTAGTTATGCTTAAGTTATGCAAATTTCATGTGAAAAATCTAAGCTTGTGCTTAGATGTATGGAAAAGAACAATTTAGAGTGAAAATACTTAAAGAGGGAAAATCAATAGAACAAGTGACAATATTCAGATACTGGGAAGCAGATATCAGCCACTGAAAGAAATTGTGTAAATTGAAGAAAACTTTGAAAAATATAATAAGTAAAGGCCGGAGGCGTGTGCGTTTTTCCACAGGTATACTGCACATGGACTTTACTGTTATCGCTCGCGCATGTAAACAACTGCCGGTAGGTACAGCCTGACCATGAAAACCGCGTCACTGCAGACAACCTACAAGCATCATATGAACACTAAAGAACACTATCACTCCACATCTGGAGCTCACTGAGAGAAGAATCAAAACAGTCGCGTTATACTACATCTTGACCTTCGGTATGCATACACTTGCAAGGCAATACTTCACTAGTTTGCATATTACGTTTTTTTGTTTTCGACTCTTGTTTCTAGTGACAATTCTTTGCACATTTGATGGCTGTGTTGTAATTCTGACGCCATTAATATTCTGCGCCCAGCTAACCTGTATCGCATGCGAGCGCACATCCCTCCGGCCTTTAATAATAGCCTAAATTCTTGCATGAGCAAACCTTTGGCAAGAACATGAGAGAGGAAATAGAACTAAGAATCTGCAGGTTAATATAAAATCTGGCATTGAAATATGGATGTGAAACATGGGAGATAGCTAATGGTGAAAATTCAAGCATTTAGGCTGCACAGATGAGATTTCTAAGATAACGATTTGGTGTAGCAAGAGAAGATCAACTATGAAATGTAGGCATAAGAGAAAGACTGGAAAAATAGTATATAATTCAGGAAATACAGCAATATCAGCGACATTGGAGAGATCATGTCCAAAGATTAGAGATTTCCTAGGCAAGCATTACTGTACAAACCCTATGGACGAAGAGACAGGACGACCACGCAGAAGGTGGATAGAAGAGTTTCAACTAGCCCCTTAATAGGTCCTACGGCCTGCTACTTGTTATGCAAGAGGAAGAAGCTATACTTTGTGTAAGATTCAGAAAATGTACAAAATATATGTCGGTTCTTTGTATGAGGCTATAAACCTAACTTTCAATAAGCCACATGTGCCTCTACTTCGTTAGAGACTATAAGTGCAAGTGTGTCTTTGTTACTGTCATGGGATTTGTAATCAAAGTAACCCTCAAATCTACATGCTCAGAAAAGAATGACAAGTTTTATCACTTCCTTCAGGCGGTATATAGCTTAAGATTTTCTAAATTATATTTCAATACTTGATAGTATATGTTCCATTGTAGGCAGGGCACCTTTGCCTCTTTACAGCAGAGATGGAAATACCTTCATGGGATAGCGGTTAGATTATGTCCGTAGCAAGAATAATTGACAGGCGAGTGAAATCTCATTTTACCAACATGGGAGAGGCAGTCATTCGTTCAGACTTCATTAGGAACAGAATGGGCGTTTTAGTGGTTTGAGAGATGCAGTCTTAGAATCCGAGGTATGTAGAGAAAGAGGGTGTGCATATCTGTAGAAACATTATGTTCTGTGCTTAAATTAATATTCTTTGATGTTTATTTATGCCAGTGTGAATGTTACGGGAGTTATAATGAAAGTCGTGAGCAACCCTTTGATAATAAATATAATCACTAGGGCGTCTCGTCTATGCAGAGGTTACCTCATCGCCCGGCCGCTGCAGCCAAGGCCACGGAGAAGTGCAGTTTGGGGCTGGCGGGAGTCAGCACGCCGACTCCCCCGACCGTAAAGTGACTACTTGACCATTTAAGGACGCTACCTTTCTATCAGGATGGTTCCTCAGTTGGCCTCTCAGGGACCTAACGAGGCTGAGTGCACCCCGTACCAGACCTCCCAACGGAGAAAAAAATCCCATGCCGGTACCGGGAATCGAACCCGGGTCCTCCGCGCCATCAACTGCACTGAGGAGGTGGTCAACCCTTTGATAAGATTCAAATTCCAACTGCGTAACAAAAACGTGACGACTTCACTTTCGAAATCCTTAGACCTTAAACACATTGCGATATTATGACGTCATTGGCTTCTATTACCCAACCACAGAGAGTATTTTCAAAATAGCAGACATGAATGTTTCATTTCGACAGCTTGCTGTCATAGAACTCCTTGTTAAAGAGGAAAAATCTGCTGCTGATGTTCATCTCAAACTTCAGTGTTTCTATTAAGATATCTGCATAGCCGCCAGTAGTGTTAGGAGATGGGTGAAATATTTCAAAGGTATCCCAAATGAGCGTCGCAAAGGTTGCCCTCGAAATGACTCCGCGACATGTAAAAAGGAAAGGGTTGAGCTCATTATATCAGACAGACTTGTCACTGAGAATGAAATTGCTACAAAACTTGCAGTAGAACATAGTGAAATGCAACAAATTATTGATAATTATTATTTATTTATGCCAACAAGCTTATTGCTGGAGTTTTTTAAACACAAGCCGTGTGTGGGCCATGTTTTAAGAGGTTGAATCAGGACTGCTTCAATCTCTTAAAATGGTTGATAGCTTAGGTTGGTTAGCAAAAAGTTGGTGCCCGTTTGGTCCCAAGTTTATTGACCGAAGACCAGCAACTTCGGAGAACCATCATCCAAAACCTTCTTCAGACACTTCAAAATGAATGCGATGATTTTCAACAAGTATTGTGACAGGCAATGAAAGCTAATTCCATGATTACTATGCTGAAACAAAACACCAGAATGGCACCTTTCGTTTTCGCCGTCGAAGAAGAAAGCGAAGACAGCGCAATCTAATGGAACGCTATATATGGGCACTGTCTTCTGGGATGCACAGTGTTGCATTCTGTTTCATTTTCTTTTGAAGCTGTACAGACCAGAAATTCTACCCGCGTTATACAGGCTTTTGAAACTCTATCATGCATTGCACACAAACCCCCTGGAAAGATGATCATCCTGCCACATAACGCGCGTCCTTGCACTACTCGTCGTCACTATGGACAAGATCAGGACATTTGGGTAGGGCTCTTCCACATCCTTCTTACAGTCCGGACTTGGCACTCTCCGACTACCAAATTTTCGGTTCTGTTAAGGAACAGATGCGAGAACAACGCTACGACACGCCAGATGCAGTGTCCTGGTGTCTTCGGGCAGCTGAGACGGAGTTCTATCGTGAGGGCATTTTCAGACTTGCAGATCAATATAAGCAAAGAAATGGAGACCTTGTTGAAAAATGATCGAAAAGTATGTAGATTAAGATGATCTACCTCTCTTTACGTCTAGCAAATAATATTAAGTTCCTCTATTATATATTGGCCAATCTAATGTTTCTTACTCGCACATGAAACGCTTATCTTACTCTGTGACTTGCTGAATTCTGAGAATTCTTTCCTCTTTCTAATTTTTAGAACTTACCTGCCTGTGTTTTTACAGTTCTATGATTTCTGAAGTATTGAGTGCTTAGTACCCGAACTTTGGGCTAATGGTTTCTTGTTCACTGATTTCATCGGTACACCTAGTTGCCTAGTTACTTTAACTAATCACCTTTCCTGAAGATGTAACTTCCGTTAATAATGACTTCTTAATCCCTGACAAAACCACAACTTCTGCTTCCTACATTTCCTATATAGAAGTATTAATCTTAACATTCAATGATTCTGATATCAAGATAATAGATTTGCTCGTGCTGAACCTAGGCTTAGGAACAAACTTACTTAATACGAGATATTTATTGAGAAAACAGAAAGAAAATATTATATAGATTTTTATGCTGAAGTTATTGAAACTTCTATCACAGACAAACACTTTAAACATGAGGAGTAAGCATTCATTTCCGGTAATGCTGGTATAGTCTTGAATTTCTTGTTCTATGTGTGTGTGTGATCCATATACCTACGTATTTGTGGCATCTGTATTTACTCTACACTGTGACTGTCCTCAACAAAGCTTAATGATCCGCCACTGACCCAAACACACTTATGTTCCTGACACCGTTATGCTTTGAAATGCATTTTAAATCAGTTCCCTTTGACATAAAACTCCATGTCCCCATTTGACTGTGATACTCGGTTCAACTTGTTTCGAAATGTTACATTAGTTTCAAGGTCATTTGCAGTAGTTTATAGTTATTGATAATTATCTCTCTTTATTTCATGTTGGATTGAAACGCAACCATGAAATTTCTTATGTTCTGTGCAGTAAGGTTTATGTCATTCAGTTTTGCTCCGCTGAAAACCATCACACCTTATATACGGAAAAATACTGTATTTATATTCGATGCTAATAGTAAAGATATTTTGAACACACCTTTACACTAAGAAAGCCATTGAAAGAACGACAAAATCAATTAAACATCCAGCCTGAAAGTAAAGCATTTCAAAACAAGGCAATAAAGTTTAATGCCATTGCTTGAATTCAGAAGCTGTACTGTGGTGCGATGCATACAAACGGTGCAAGCAATCCTGGGAATGGATTTACTTCTTACCTCAGGATCTTTAGTTTTGGAAAATATGTTATTAAATATCATTCAAGATTTAGTTCTTGTGTTCATTTATAGCTACTGATGAGTTTAAACACTATAGATTCCGATTTTCAGTACTCGCATAATTCATATCAAAATGCAATGTTTATCTCGTCTAAACTGATCATTTCTTGCACATACAGCTTTGTACAGTCTCACAACTTATCCCCAGGTTAATTTAACAAAGTTCAATATGACGTCACTATGACATCTAAAACACCGGTTGTAATACACACCGTCTTAAAAGTTAAACTAGAAAATATATTCACATAAACCAGCTTCTAAATCTTATGAAAGTTGAATATTCTGTTTGCTGCGTTATAGAACTTTATCATCAAAAGAACTTAAGTAGTACACAGGTTGGTTTTTAATTCAGAGAGCTTCATGAGCAACAGGCTAATTTTATTATCCGATGCTCATTAGCTTCTGTCTCTTAAATTCCTCTCATCCCATTTCTCTTGATTTACGTTAGCTTTACCCAGAATTACCAAAGTGAAACAGCTTCCACGTTGATTATACAATCAGTACGTTGGTCAATTTTACAACCAGAAGCTAAGCCCCTTTTTTTTCACATTATACACAAGCCGTTAAACTAAACTATCCGAGGTGTTTGCAACAAAATAACCATTACCTGGACATTATGATTTTATGAAAGAGTGTCATCATAGGCTATAGGAGAGCGTACAGAAAATAAAATAGGCACAAGCGAATGTTTAAACACCATTTTAAATGCTGATGGGACTGTGGCTTGAGCAATTGTGATTCTCTAAATGCTTTCAAGCTAAAAAGTACACAAAATGACACATATTAAATTCCTCACGAACTCACAACGAGAAATTGTAATCGAGCAAATATTGTCCATGAATACTCCATTCTTGTGTACCAAATCCTGATTAAATATTGGCTCAATTATATTTTCAAAATTATTTTCGGTGAGTTTTTTCTTTCCGTTCTATTCCAGGAATGATCTGGAAACAGATAAGTAACAGTAAGCGTTACTTATAAAATATCTGAAAGCCTATATTCTCCATTAAATGGCCATAGTATGAAATAGCAGCAAAGTATCAACTCGTGGATGTTTATACTTCCTTCTCTTACAAAGGCATATTACTAATTGTAATTTATCCTAAAAGGAGAGTTATGTTGGATTCCGTAGTAGCATAGTTTGGATTTACCGCCTTCTGCTTTTGAAATCCAGTATGTGGATTGTTCTACGAGATGTGCTGCGAAGGAAGAGCGATAAATTTGTGCTTAGCAGGTTGATGGGTCCTCATTGCAAACACTCTCAGCAAGCTAAAAAGTGTCGGGTGCGTAACCTTAACATAATTTCTAGTTATTAACTACACCTTTGTGGCTACAGCATTAGAAAAGGTATATTATTCTCCTTCGTATTGCGATCCTGAAGAGCTAATGTGATTTATGTACAAACACAGCTCTTGCATAGACTTCCTACTTGTGTTTGAGCTAATTATTTTTAAACAGGTAGAGCTTAAAGAAACAACCAGAGACATTCTTCCTGTAGCAAAAGGTTAAAGTTAACCTCACTGTTGTCCCTATTCTAAGTAGCTTACTTGTATAAAAGGAGAAGGAACTTAAAGAGCTTCGAAATACTTCTGAATCAGAAGCGAAATGGACAGATGGACTAAATGGTATCCTTAATTTAAACCCTCTGCAATACTCTATGCATTTAATTCTGTATTTCTTGAACAGCTTCGCGTATAATTCCTTAAGCTGTCCTTTTATAGATTTATTTTTCCTTCACATGGTAAGTAAGTTCATTATCTCGCTAGTTAAGAGCTTATTTACTAAGTTTGCTAATCCAATCTCTTATGTCTACTCATTAGTTGACTGCCTTGGGTAGTATGCGTAGCACGTAACGTTTCCTTGGAGGGTTCTTGAGATTAGTCCTTCCCTTAAGAAGACAAATTCTAGCGAGCCTATCTGCGGATCACTTCTTTTGCGTCATTTGCAGAGTTCTAATGACAATCAGCGTCCAATGCTTTGCACTCTGACGATCAGAGAAACGCATTTCTTAAGCATCAATTTTTTCAAATGGCATAGGATAAAATACAAATACATTTTGTAAATAAACATACTCGCCAAATAATGTATTATCAAAGTTAGTGTATTAGAAGCTTGGTATCAGGCAGCATGTTTATTATAACGTGCTTAATGTGGTTCAAAATAACACAGCAGCAGCAAATCTACGGGATTATAAAACCTGTCTAATATTTTTGCACGTAACTTTCTGCACATGTCTAACTTAAGTCAGTGAATGACGAACAAATGAATGTAGAATAAAAGTACACATTCGATGTTCATTTACTCGTATTTCAGCAAAGTTAAAAAGCCTTTTGAAGTACAGCAAATCAATATACAAATTATGCACATCTCGTATTCGAATATCTCGATGCATCTACAGTAGTGGCAAAACTGAAGTGCTTATACACTTCGTCCTGTAAACTCTACATGTAATTTGCATATGCTTAAACAACGATGTCACCCGGTGACTTTTAGGTGCCCTAAGTAAAGATAAGCATATATTTTACACATAGAAAGATGGTTAATTAGTACCATGTATTTACCTAATTTTATGCTACAGAGTAACTGGGAAGAGAGAGGACGAGTTATACAGCAGCAAAGGAAACCTTTCTTTAAAAACCACTAAAATTTAAATTCACCAATATCCAATTGCGCAATTCCCGACAGATAAGCATTTTAAATAAATTTTAATTATTTTGCTAGATCCTAATGTGACCTTGCTGTAAAACAGCGATTAACATGCTTGGTTTATGTTGCGCCACTTGTTGATTTAAAGTCTACAGTCGTCACACATCATTAAGCGTGATAGAGGTTTATTTTAGGGTACTCTTATTCACCTTGCAGCTTCTTCTTTCAGATAGACTTTATGTACGTGGTAAGATAAATAATCACTGATTGCAAGTAACCAGGTATTACTCTATGTCAACAAAAGTATAGCACGGTTCCGTTAACGAATCAACTTTCAGCAGGAGCATAGATACCTACTAAAACATAACTAGGCTGAAATCTAAGTAATATCATGTCAGCATCTGCAGCTAAACAATTGCGAGATGGCTCTTGCTAGGAAACTGTCAAAGAATATATTATAACATATTATACAATATATTATATATTACTTAATATTTGTGGATTCCTGATTAATTGTTATATCAATCATTTTTAACTGACTAAAATATATTATGCCTCGTTAGCCTCGTAACAGGTCCTAGGACATACTACTCTTATGGAAGAGCAAGAACAAGAAGAAGAAGAAGAAATATTTTATGCATACCTATAACCATTTTGGCCGTTTTACACTTTTATGTTTAGATAGAAAAAGTATCCACACACTGAGAAAAAGCTGATTAAGAGATAGGCTACTCTGGTTTGAGGTCCATCTCAAAAACATTAAACTCTTCAACAAGAATTCTGTCAATTTTCCAGGTAATTCTATGAACTTTTAACTGAAAGAACATACTACTACTGACCTCCGGAACTTCTCATTGTGTGAACAACCCGTCACATAAATTTGGTGAAAAACTATCTCCAAAATAAAATGTTGCTTCTAGAAAACTAAAGAAGTGATAGCTATATTCAATAAAAGACACGACTGTGTCCAAAGTGGCTGTGGTAGTTACATCATAGAGAACGTTTTCAATTAATATACCAATGTTAGCCTGACCTAAGTGATTATATTCGATGTAGATACAAACCGATTTGTGTCGTTCGATTAATAAGCCTGAATTGTTTAATGAACCCCTAAAGCCGTGATAAAACGTTTCATCATCAAACAAATAAGGTTACGAGCCGAAGGTTTCGTTCATCTGGAGACAGAAATTAAGGTTATCTACTTTAAGAGTGAATGTAACTCATGACCATAGCCGTTCGTTCAAAGTTCCCAAGTATAAAATATATTTATATACAATATTAAAGATCGAACTTTTACCTCCATTTTCCTTTTTGCTTTTACGCCTATAATTGCATATTTTCCCTTATACATATATTATTTAAACGTTCAATACTTTGAATATTAATGTGTAATGAGAAATATTTGTGGCGTTCTTTCTGGTATAATTGAAAAAGTGCTAACAACAAATGGGGGTAAAGTTATTTTTCAGCAGCGGATAAATTGCAGTACTTCAATAATTATGTGATCAGAGTGAGTATGATTTGAACCCTTGTACTAAATATAAACGTGAAAAGCGTAAGGAAAACAAACTTACAATGGCACAGGGTTCCAATAACTTCTTTCAGGTGTAGACTGAAAGTATTAACTTCTAAGGTTTCAGCAGCCTTTGCACACTATAGGCACAGAAACTAATAAACATGTTACAAGAAGCCTATCTAAAGAGGAAATATTTCCTGGCAAAGGGGGCGATGTTTTCAAGAAAGACCATAATCTGGGATTTCTAGGGCATCATTCATCTGACATACTCTGTAGAAGCTCTTGTTTAGCTTAAAGTTTAAAGCAAGCTTCTTTGCAGACTTTTTATATGGTCTATACTTATATTTCTTCTTATATTACACTTGTTTCGTTTTCTGAGGTTTTGTTACCTAGTTTCTTCATCCTGAAGATGGGAGAGATGTACACTCCCGAAACGTCGATATCTCTTCATCACTTCACCTGGCTCGAAGCCCGAGAGCATCTTGAATATGTTCGTCGCCAGGAAAGCTTCAAATCATATTTTAGTTATAATTGTTTTTCATATATTAAGTGTAAAATAGCCATTTTCTTGCCAACTATAAATTCTAAAATATTTGCACATGTTCATCGTGATTTGCTTGTATTGTGAATCTATGTTTATCCAGATTGCTCTCATGTTATTGTTGCAAAGAATATAAACTAATCGTAAATAAGTATATTGTACGTCTCGTTTGGAAAACTGATATGTTGGTTTCTTATATAAACGTATAAATTAATGGACGTTATCACTAGATACACAAAACCAAAGGAGCGCATTCCATTATATCTTTATTATTGCAGTACTACCGTAAGTAGATCGTGAGATTGATAAGTTTAACTTTGGCGAAATGGACCATTTTATCTCCCATTAACAAAATTTATAGCACAGTTGTAAAGGAAAGAAAAAAGAAGGCCGAGAAAGAAAGAGAAATGTTGAGTTTAATATCGTAATTTAACAACTTTTGAAAAATGTATACCAACGAATCTTTAACTGCTAAGTTTGTAACTAAATAAAAATCTAATTCCAGATTCAAATATGATTTATCAATACCAATGTGAGTAAGAAATAATAAATGTTTTCACACTCTGGGATACGTGTAACAAAAGCACTGTTTATTCAGTTATGAATTTCTAACTTTCAAAATAGGGCTTTTGTCACATTTTTTCTTCGTTTGGCTTTGAAAATTAAATTTCAAATTATATTTGCATATAAACAGCAAGCAATATTGGAACGAAATTCCATTTGCTACTAATACAATGAATGCGCCGTTAAATGTTTTTTATCAATACTACGACCACTGAAACTACTGCTGCTTTTGTGTTGATTTTGTCTGATTTGTCACCGAACAAACAAACACGGTCTTGTGGCAGCATATATGACACATTTCAATGTGGAATTACAAACTATGAATCCCATTGTTTTAAAGTAGTAATGCCTAGAAACAAATGTAGCTCTTTTAATTGAGTATAAAGTAGGGATTTCAAACTTATACTTCTTTGCCTTTACTATTTCTTTTCGTTGCTTGTATTAAACGTTACATGTGCTATGCTTTAAATATGAATAGAAGCACCGGTACACTTTTCTCCCCCACACTTATGAAATTCCAATACCTGTTGTGAATAGGTCAGGTAAGACAAACAAAGATGGTTCCCATCACAGTTATATTATAAGGTTTTGAAACAGTTAATGGAATTGTGCCATAGTTTAATTTGTTATTTATGATAAAATAAGTAATATAATATTTTCTTAAATTAAGAACAAACTAGATACTTTTCTTGCTAAGAGTATTAAATAGGAAACTCTCTGACCTTGATCTACTAGTTATGTAACTATCAAAAGTTTCGTTGTTCACCTCAAAGGACAATGGCGTACGTATTTAGTTCTCTACATAGAAATTTATTTTATGATGTAAAACTAAACACATGTTTGAGACAATACGGTCAGAAATCTGGGATTCAATATTTTTAGCAATAAGGACTCCAGTCATGAAAGCCTACGAGGGTATTAGCTATGCTTCTCCTTCTCCCTCTCTCTTTTTATATTAATGTCCTCCAACGCAATGTATATCGGACGGTGAATGAAATGGGTGAAATAATGCTCAAATGAGCCAGAGATTCACATAGCTTAAAGTTACCCGAAATTCGTCTTCTCAGGATATGGGAATATCGCGTAATAGAACCTTATCCTGATAACCAACCTAAGCAAGATTCGAACTCGCGAGCTCTTGCAAGTGAGACAGACACGCTACCACCACGATATAGAGGCGGGCTACTTCTCTTTAACTGCAATTTTGAGTTGGCAGTACCACAGCCAGCAATTACTGAGGGTCACCAGTGCCCTGTAACACACTCGGGAACTCTGTAAAGCCCATCCACCAGCGATTTCGGTGAGCTATATAGCACTTTTGAACGGTTTTTTTTATATAATTTTTAAAGAGATTAAGCCTCTTTCCTTCTTTTTTACTTGTTTCCCCAGTTGAATTCAACGTAATTTCTTTTTGTCACACTTATACACGATACCCAAATATATACGCCCGAGGCGGAACTCGAACCCGCGACCCTCTGCGCGGCGGAAACCCAAAGACATACGCTCCAGCGACCACGGTTACGAGAGCCGGCTGTAACTGGCATGCTATAGCGAAGTCAAAATCAATATCTTAAAGTTCGTTATGATTGCACACAAATATGGAACATGTCCCTAATTGCGGTTGGCGTATTGATAATCGTATTCGACTTGGACAGCAACACATATAGCTAGGCCTTTACAACAAAAAGGGTATCATTTTTGGGCAAAGCATATTAATAATAGAAGATATTGTAGGAAGATATCTTCTGCTAACTTATTGAATCAAGCATCAAATCACTGGGTAATGGAGATTCCATTTCCGAGTTAGATCTTGTAGAAACTACCAAAATAAAGTCACAGCTCATAAACTGCACTGCTTTAACCTATTTTGGCCCACCGAGATGTGTGCAATGTGAACTCTGTCATCTTTTTATACGCGATATGTCACCGAAAGTATTAAACTAACTAAATTTTGTTCTAACGTTATTACACAGGGAGCCGGAAAGACCGTGAACGGCGAGGAAGTGCAACATCTGGAAGGCCCACGAGCAACTGCTCAGCAAGTATAACAATCAGCATGACTGCGTGCCAAGAAAGATGGGACTGATCTGAATGACAGTGACAGTGCAAAAAAGTAATAAGTGTCAAAACAAGGTGAGATTAATGCCAAGTATCAAACGAGTGTGAGTCAATCCCAGAGAGTAGAGGAGTGAAACTGAAAATAAGTTGCAACAAATCCAGGCCAAGGCAAACTGCCTTGACAGGGGAATTTCACATTCATAGCTCATATGTGGAAAGAGCATGTAGAGCTACCCTCCTTTTAGGAAAGGCAGTTACCCTATCGAGATTAAAGGCTATTATTAAACTATTAAATTATAATTATATTATTGTTTATTATTATCGTTATCATTGTTCTCCTTCTTCTCCTTCTCATCATCATTGTTATTGCTGCAGATCTCAATTTCCTATCTATGTTCTCGATGCTTTTGCTTAAACTTACGTTTATTGAGAATCTGTATGTTATAATTGCCCATACTACGTGCTATATTGATATGTATTTTTTACTTCATTTAATTTTCCAAACACATTATTTTTAAAATGTTTAAATCAGAAATTTTGGCAGTTGCGGACCGTGGGAGATATCTTAATTCACGTAAAAATTAAGAACACACATAGTGATGGCTGCCAAAACGCCGTGAAAATAAATTAAACTAAATACTACCTAACGGTTGCTTGTGTTCCGATTACTCTCTGATTATTAATCCTTTTTTTAATACCTCTTCAAACCCTAAAGTGTAGAGAAGCGGCAATGGCAATAACGTAAGCACAAAAGATAGAAAGAAATAAGTAACAAGACTGCAACTTTCTGGTGAAGCACCTTAAAAGGTTCTCAGGCTACTCGTATTGTCATGAAATATTTACATTTCAGCCGATGTTTTAATTAAAAAGTTGGAGTTGTTAACATACATCCAATGAAGTTTCTGGTTTCTTGAGGTTATTAGCTGCTGGATATAGTTAACTTTGCTTCCACCTTCAACAACAGATAATGATTCTGTTGTGTTATCACAGGAAAAATTACATCTAGAATCCAAAACCCAAAGTCATAGTCAGATATTTTATATAAGTTGTTAACTGTTTAACTCCGAAGGAGCGTTCTTTGGGTTGGGATAAAGCAAAATATTCCTTAATCTACTAAAAATACTTGCGAGAGGAGATATAGACCTATTTTGCGATTTCA